>OY735215.1:18080267-18680267 GCA_963457665.1 Thysanoteuthis rhombus | reverse complement strand
CTATTCAATAAATATCAGAAACGGGTCTGGTTAGTTGATCAATAAAAACTGTTACACAACCAACATTTTTTGGCAGAATGCTGTGTAGGAGGTGATCAATGGATGTTACTCCTCAGCTTTTTGTTGGGACGTGGTTACTAAAGCCCGGATAAAAAAAAATTTAAAAAAAAAAAAAAAAAGTGTGAATACTGCCAGACACAAACTAAAGGACCAATTTAGCATGAACTTAGATTTCAAATTGACCCCCTCCCCAAAAACCTATTTAGAGGTGAATTTCTCCCCAAACAGATGTTTATTTCTAGATGTAAGGATTATATATTCAAATCTTAAGGCTTTTAGCTTTATTAATGCAGCCTGTGTGCACCTTACATAAATAGATAACCAACCAGCCAAATCAGCTTAAAAACTCAAACCTATGTTGACAGTTTTGGTTGATGGTTTCTAAGTGTGTATATTTATAAAGATGTAAACCACTTTAATTGGAAACTGAGAAATAGATCTTCAATCCAAAAATGGATTGAACTGATTGATATCATTTTGTTGTTGCCCGAATGTTTCAACTTTTTTTTTTTTTTTTTTTCATAGGTGTATTGCACAATGAGACAGTGACAATTTTGAATGAAAAAAAAAAAAAAAAGAGAAATACTTGATTGGTGGTTCCCCACGTTGTGCAGCGGCACCCTGGGGTGCTGTGGAATATCTGACAACTTGAAAAAATTCCTGGGAATCCTGATTTGATACACTGGTGCATAATAACAAATGATAGAAAGCAACTTCTGACCCATCACAAATCATTCTGTTCATCTAGTGTTGAATTTCTCGTCTAGTCACTAGATGGCGCTTGGTCGATAAACAAGGTTTTCATTGAGGATTGTTCTAGAACTGTCTTGAATATTCTCAGTCCCTAGTTACAAATAAATAAGTGCAGATTCTCTGTAGACTCATTGAAATTACATGATTCATTATTGTTTTTGTCTAAGTAACCTGGCCACATAAAAGTAAATTGTTCAGTATTTTCTCACTTGAGGGCACCATGAAATATTGTGTTATATACTAATAACTTGAAAAAGTGTGAGAATCACTGCACTTGATAACACCAACTTCACAATGCCTCATTTTATAATGAATATTATGGGTATTATTAAAATTTTGTGTGTAAAGATATACAAAACCAGTAATCGATTTTTTTTTTTTTTTTTTTTTTTTTGCTATTATTTACTTTCATCTTAATTGTTGTTGCTTTTTATTGCCACTTGAATCCCAACTTTCCATGCAGGAAGATGGCTACAAGATTTCATAAAATGAATAAAATTGGATTGAATTGAAGTATTAGTTAGTAATAAACATGGTGCAGTGGAGATCAGGACAGGAAGTGATTTTTAAACATTTAATTTTTGACTCTCTTGCCCCTGAGTTCCAGTAGTAGAAATGGTTGTGCATTAAGTGAATCGCCTTCTTTCATAGATGTGACTTGGATTCACTCCTAGAACTTATTTCATATTCTGATCGATGCTGATAATTTATTTGCTCACTGCTGAAAGGAACCCACCCTGAGTTAAGTTGCAACAAAAATTAAGATGAATGTAATTAGTTGGAAAAGAAATGATTTTTATTCAATCATTTTTTTATAAAAGAGCAGTCAATGAATAAGTTACTCTTCTCTTGCCTTTTGTTGGGTGATGATCACTCTAGGGCTCCAACTAAGTCGAATTTAGCACAAACCTAAATTGTAGAATCGATCCCTTACTAAGACCCTGCTATTTAGGGGGGGGGGTCAAAGTCTTACTTCAGTTTCTCTCAGTCTTTTATTGTTCGTCATTGGATGTAGACCTTCCCAAGGATTCGTTAGACCTCTCTATCATAGGTGTCACGGGGCCAATACTGTCTGAACTTGTTTAGTTTGTTTTAACAACTTATATTCTGTCAGTCGAGGTTTCACGTGCGATCTCTAGGAATCTGCGTTGTGAGTCATGATCTTTCATTTTCTTTGCATGCCATTTTCAACATCGTGTGAGCAATGGTGTGAAACTTAACAATTTACGAACGGGACCACCTTCCCTACATCATGCCAAGAGTTGGGTGTGATAGTATAAAAGAAAGTTACTTGAAGAAAAGAAGATAGTCCATGTTGGCAGTACCTCTAAAAACAAGAAAAAACTTGTAACTATAATGATAAAGTGGTCACATTGTAAATAGACCATCTCTTAAAACCTTTAAAAAAATTTCTTTCCAAAAATTAACAAATCTCCAGACAGTTCAAAGATTTAATGGATTAAAAGCCTCTTGAATTGAAAGTGTAAAAAGTAAAAAAAAAACATTTTCTCTTAGTACTGCATGCTGCTAAAAACAAATCTTGAACTCAAAATTTAATTTGTGCTAGGAAATAGAAGGAAAAGAAATAAAGTTGGTAGCCATTCAACAAATCATTAGATGAGCTGTTCTTGGTTGGGGCACATAATTAAGCGTGTTTGTGCTTATATATATATACACACACACATGCACAAGATCAAGGCAACTTAAGATGCAAAATAGCTTCCTCAAAAAGAAAAAAAAATTTGTAAGGACAAAAGGTTTTTATTTCCTGGTGAAGTGATTTTGTGATGTGAAATGCCTGGTGTTTGGGAAAACAATGGGTAACTTGACAGATGAGCAAATTCAGGAATTTGAAATGCTTGCTTAGCATTTTTTTATATAATAAAACCTCTGTTCCATAGTAGTCCTTATATATGCACTAGTTTATCCCCACAGATATATTCAAATATCTATGAGATTATTTTTTTAGAAAAGAAACTACAGAACTGGTTTCAGTGGGAGAGTTCTTGGTTTCAAATTGTGGATTGGGGGTATTTTAATCAGCAAAGTTTTTGACTTAAAGTGGGAACGGTCCATTGTTACTGACAGAGAAACAAAAAAAATTGCTCCATTCATTATTACTGTAGATATATACCTGTAAATGTAGCATCTATTATTGGAGAGATGAAGTACTTCAATGCGAATTAAATTGTAATAGATTTTGTGTGAAATGAATTTACCTCGATTGACGTGTTACTTACAAAATTTTATTCTTTTTCAATTTTCACTGAATTCAATCTATGAATCTTGTTTCAGAACAACATTTCTTTCCAAGAATATTCAGCTGGATGGAACCACATTTAAATTCCAAATCTGGGATACTGCAAGACAAGAGCGGGTGGGTAGTCCTTTCTTTTTTCTTTTTTTTCTTTTCTTTTTTTTTCTTTTCTTTTTTTTTTCTTTTCTTTTTTTTTCTTTTCTTTTTTTTTCTTTTCTTTTTTTTTCTTTTCTTTTTTTTTCTTTTCTTTTTTTTCTTTTCTTTTTTTTTCTTTTCTTTTTTTTTCTTTTCTTTTTTTTTTTCTTTTTTTTCTTTTCTTTTTTTTCTTTTCTTTTTTTTCTTTTCTTTTTTTTCTTTTCTTTTTTTTTCTTTTCTTTTTTTTCTTTTCTTTTTTTTTCTTTTCTTTTTTTTTCTTTTCTTTTTTTTTCTTTTCTTTTTTTTCTTTTCTTTTTTTTTCTTTTCTTTTTTTTCTTTTCTTTTTTTTTCTTTTCTTTTTTTTTCTTTTCTTTTTTTTTTTCTTTTTTTTCTTTTTTTTTTTTTTTCTTTTTTTTCTTTTTTTTTTCTTTTCTTTTTTTTTCTTTTCTTTTTTTTCTTTTCTTTTTTTTTCTTTTCTTTTTTTTTCTTTTCTTTTTTTTTCTTTTCTTTTTTTTTCTTTTCTTTTTTTTTCTTTTCTTTTTTTTTCTTTTCTTTTTTTTTCTTTTCTTTTCTTTTCTTTTTTTTTCTTTTCTTTTTTTTTCTTTTCTTTTCCAGTGCTTATATTAGATTATTACAGATAGAATATTATTTGAGGTGGGGAGGTTCTTAAATGACAGACTATAAAAGTGAAAGATTCAATTAAATAATTGCATTTTTTTTTTTTTTTTTTTTTTTTGTAGATTTATGTAAATATAGATATAATTATTATTGGAAATTTTTGAACCTCTAACAGTGATGGTGTATACTGAAAAAGTTTTCAAGTACAACTTTGTATTGGGACAATGTTTCTTGAGGTGCTGACAACATTGACAGAGTATTTGGGGGCAAACACGATCACAGTGCAAACTGTTCAGCATCGGTTCAATATGTTTTGGTCTGGAAATATGGATGCCAATAATGAACCTTGAGGTAGACCCAAACCTCTTCTTGAAAAAAATGATCAGCAGTGAGCAATGACTCACTATCAATGGTACAAACACTTTCTGGAAACTTTGACTTCAATGATATCCATAATTAGATCCTCTTAAGATTAAAAAAAAGTTTGGAAAATGGTTCCTACATGAATTGAATCAAATACTCCATGACTGTCAGACCTCACAGCTGACTCAGAGAATTGGGATATGAACTCTTACGTATTCATCTCATATTTTTTCTAAAGATTATCATCTTTTCAAGCATTTTGAACTTCATATCTTTAATAAAAAGTTCAATAAGAGGGAAGCCATGGTTCATGCTTTTACTGACGTTGTGATCACTAAACTTCGTGAATTTTAAAGAGATGGCATATTATCAGAGGATCATTGGGAAAGGGCTTTTTGGGGGGAGGGTTCTTGCCATCTTTTGTTGTTTATATTAACTTTCATCTTTCTATTCAAAAAAAGCAAGATTTTAGTTTGTAGCAACCAAATAGTTTTCTGAATGAATTCATGCAAAGTGCTGCACAAAAGTTTGGAATTTGACCAGTGTGTAAGATGACTGTATATATGCCTCGAGAGACTACTTTGAAGGAGACTGTGGAAAGTAGGTTAAGTAATTTTTTTTATTGTCAAGATAACTGGACTTCTGGGTTGCACTTCTCTATAATTGAAAACAATTTTACTTCTTAGCTAACCTCCTAAAGTTTTGTCAAGAGTATACTAATCATTTAAAATGTCTCATTATATAGGACGATTCTAGGGCAGAGCATGTTTGGAAGGGGTCAGATTTTATGCGGGGGAGGGTAGCAGCCTTCCATAATTGTGATGTAAATTAAGTTTTTATCTTTTGAAGTATTTCAGTTACTTCTTTTCAGAATTGCCAATTTAGATATTCCATGTCTAAACATGGATAATTATAAAGAGTTGAAGTCAAGAGATAACTTATAGAAACTATGAATAAATGTCTAAGTTTTGAATTTATTATTATATTTTTATTTTTTTCTTTTGGGTTTCTCCATAACCGTCTATCCAAACAACTTCAAACTCATCACTGCAATGCTTTGTGTGTTGACATATATCTAGCACATTTCGATTTCATACAATGGCCAGTTATTAAGTAGTTGTGGTGCATATGAGCACACACAGATTCACTTCTAGTTAAATGACTTATTTTCCTTCTACTTGAAGTAAAAAAAAAAAAAAAATGTTCTTTGTCAGAGTTAGAAATTGTAAAAATTCCATCAGTTGGCTATTTTGTTTATTCAAATCAATTTAACAAAGGGTAATCCAAAAGTCAATGGAGATAATTCATAGAAAATTATGATGAAATATCTAATCTTTCAAACTTTTTTTCTAAAAATTTTAGATTTTTCAAGAACCGCTGTTCCAAACAACTTTAAGCTCAATGCAGCAATGTAGTTAACTTTTATTTTTCCGCCTCTTGAAATTTTTATTTGGCAACTTTCAATATAAGAATAGAAATTCTGTTTGAAGTAAATTTTCTTTGTTTCAATTTGTATCATTTTGAATAACTCAAATCACTTGGTTTATAATTCTGAGAGTCATACTATAATTCTGTTTGTTCATACATACAACTGTTATGGCTCCTGATTATTATTCATAGTGTCCATCCTTTCTCTCTCCTCATTCACTATTTCTTTGTCATAAACAAGGTAACGGAAAAGGATGCTTACACTTGAATGGAAGCAAAAGAAATATAGTCAGATAGCAAAATTAATGAATAAGATATTAGTTTTATTTGCCTTAGCATATTATTATAGTTATTATAGATACATTCCATGGATAATTACTTTAATAGAATAATATACTTTAATTGCAGAAATATATGTAACAATATCTTGGAAAATTTTTTAAACATTCATCTCACTACAATTGATGAATGCATGCATTCCAAATACTTGACAACTGGCCATTGCACAAAGTTGACATTTGCCAGATGTTTTATTTAACTCTAGGCAGGGCAGTGTCGAGTTTGTAGTTTCATTCGGCGATTCTCAAGAAATCTAATAAGGATTAAAGATTACAGATCTTTCAAGGTTTCTATAAATTATCTCCCTTGAATTATGCTCTTAAGAGTACACTTTGCATCGATTGTACAATGGCCAGTTGTCAAGTGATCACTGTACGTGTACGCAGATTTCTCCAATAGTAATCTGATGACAATTATGGCAGGCTTCTCCACACACCATCAAGTCTAGCCCCTTTCCAATCATGCCCCTTTGGATGGGCACTGCATTATTCTGTAATTTTTTTAAATTGTCTGAACGGCTCTTTGTAAATTTTGTGTAAACTTACCAGTAATTCTCTGTCTACTGTTCATTGATTTTTTTTTAGATGTTCCAAAGATATTCCACCTACCCAGCAACAAACTCTTTCCGTTCAAATCACCCCCCTCCCCTCCCCCGACTAGGAACTATAATTGTGACACTCCCCACCTCTCTCAACTGGACTCCCCCCCCCCCACTTGTTTTGACACAGCCGGAGCCACATCAAGGTTGCAGGTGCTGACTATGAATCACTCAGTCAGCTCGCTATTGTTCACAGGATCTTGTTTCCTTTATGAGCATGAAACAGTTTGTAGAGCACATGATAGGCGAGACACATCGACTTCCTGTAAACTTGGGGTTTGTGTACAGCTCTTTCTACACAGAAAAACCAGAGCCAACACTGCTTTCTGTATCTACTAGTAATGTTCCCAGTGCCAGATTTAAACCTGCTGAGGCCCTAAACTTTACAAGGTTTGGAGGACCCTTGTTGAAAAAAAAATTAGGCCAGATGGTCTCACAAAGCATGAAAACATATTTGCCTTTCAAAATTTTTGAGGCCCTTACAAATTGTGAGATAGTAAGATCTTGCTTATTTAGATTATGCATAAACCTTGCCCTGGGTATTCCTTCCTTTTTGATGTAGAATTATTTTGGCAGCTTATGGCTTTAAAAATAATTGGGTGGGTGGAAAAAAACTAATAAAGTTGTACAAAAGTCATTAGAGAAAGAAAAAAAATGAAACTCAATGCTGATCATTGTGATAATTAAAATACCTATTTAAATGTCAATGAAGCTGAAAACCACAGTCCCTCTCATTTATACTTAGGTAAATCAATAAGTCTGCAGAGCAATGTTAATAAAAGTGTTTATTTTACCAAACAAACAAAGTGAAAGATTTGTATTCATAATTAGATTGTTTGCTGCCAGGTATATTTTATAAAATAACTCCTGTGCTATGCTTTTCTCATAGGAAAAAATTGAAAATTGAAAGTCTTCTTACACACTGATCAAATTCCAAACTTTTGTACACCATCTTGCATGTTCAGGCTGTTGGGAATTGCTGAAGGGAAATTCTCTTTAAGATGCAGGCTTTTTTCTTTTTCTTTTCTCCTGTTGTCAATCGATCCCCTGTGGCACTAGCTCAATGGACTTGTTATCCTCTATTGATTTCCAAATTAAATGACTTTTGGAAGTCAAGAAAGGACATATTTTTACCAGGTTGTTTTTATACATAAAATACATTATACAGAGTGATATCTAACACAATCAGCAAACTATAGCCTGGGGGGCCAAATTTGCCCCTGCAACCTCATTTTATCTGGGCAACAGATTTCAATGTGTGACATTGCATAACTAAATTCTTTGTTTTCCTTATCTATATTTGTATATTGAACAAAATTCTGTATCGAAAAATATAGCAACTCTCAATTTTTGCTATTACCTCTGACCAATCAATGTTTTATTGCTGAAAAATCTTTAACGCTATGCACGCCTGCTATTCTACTATAAAACACAATCTGAACCACAGTTTGACAATAACCTTCCCTCTCTGAAAAAAAAAAAGATTTTTGATTCTCAATGCTTGATGATGAAAGTTTATGTAGGTAATACACTCTGATAATGAAAAACATTAATCCTGAATGATAAGCATTCAATTTTTTATACTCTTTGGGTCACAAGACATAAAAGCTTTTCTAAATCGGCCCACCTCCCAAAATATTTGCCAACCCCTGATCTAATGTGGAGAAAATGTTGTATTACGTTATCTCATAAGTAGCAGCAAACTGCTTAAAGATTAAAGACAAGAGATTAAGCAGGATCAATGAGAGTGAGATTTGTTTCTCTTATCTCTTTGTTGAGACAGTTTTCAGGTAAACTCAATTGACAGAACCTTTTTTTTACATTTTTTTCTTTTTTTTTTTTTTTTTTTAACTTAACTTAATTTTTTGCTATTATTTAGGTTCATCTTAATTATTGTTGCTTTTTATCGTAACTAACTTCAGGCCGGTTTCTCTGTGAATGAATAGATTAACAGCATGGATCAGAATAAAGGATAAGTTCCCAGTGAGAATCAAACGTTCAACTCCCTTTGCTGGAAGGTGGCAGGTGTAACACATGACTGCTCTTACCTCTAAGCTACAGGCATTTGGTGGCAAAAACAAATCCAAATCAAACCCCACAGAAGAGATCGGGGTAGATAATAAGTGTTCCATTTGGACTCCCACTTGAGACTGAGTTCCTGTGGCAAGAGTGGTCATGTGCAAAGCAAGCCACCCTCTGACATGAGACAACGAGTTCGATTCTCACTGGTAACTCATTCTTGATTCCAATCTGCGCTGTTAATTTACTTTCTCATTGCTGAAGAGTAACTGGCCAGGGTTTAGTCGCAATTGAAACAACTATCAAGATGAAGGTAAATAGTAGCAAAAAAATTTATGATTTATAATACTTCATCTAATAAAATAAATTTTTTTTTTTTTCTTTAAAGTTTCAGAAGAAAAAATTAAGTAGAATTAGCACCAAATTTGTATTCCTCTTATCTAAAACCTGTCCCGACAAAGAGATAAGCTCCACTGGTCAATGTTTTTTTGCTTGTTATTTTGAACTTAATACTATCTGATTTTTGCACTTGGTATAACCTGATGTTTATAGCATTCAATCATAAAACAAAATGCTAAGAGCTCTTCAAAAGTTAAATTAAGCATATGAGCTCTGTACTCAAGGTCTTTTGTTTTTGCCATGAGATTCTTGAGTACAATTACTTGTTCAGTATTTGACTGTCAACACTCAACTTTTTATGCCATTTAAAAAAAATTTTTCTTTAAACTTTCATTGAATTTATCTTTCCAGTTCCGTTCCAACTATTCGAATCTCATTCATGGTGCCTCGGCTATTGTTATTGTTTATGATGTCACTAATAAGGTAATATTTATTTTCTCAAAATTGTATTCCCCTCTCCAACTTTGCACGATTGTCTTCAAACTCCCAGGTATTTCCTGGTTAACAACCTACCCGATTATTGACCAACTGCAGTTACGGCCACTACTAATCACGCAAACACCTTCTGCATGTACAACATTTATGAATATTTTCATTGGTATGATTTTTAAAACATTGTTAGATTAATCTTGCTCTTTTGAACAACGTGGCCAAAATAAAAATATCCTAAAATTTCAACCCCCAAGGAATTATTAACAATACCCAAAGAGACAAATCTATTCAATTCACTGATTGATATCAGGGGGAGAGAATTCATGTAGTAGTCTGTTCGAATCATTACATTTAAGAAGTGGCAAAAATGATGTAAAGACAAACCATCAGACCTCTTTATTTATTGTAAAATAATGTACAGAAAAATGTAAAATGAAAAAGTACACACACACACACACACACACACACACGCATATGTGTATATGTAAAAAAAAAAACCTTGGGTTTAGGGTAAAGGTTTGTCGTACTACACAGTAGTATCTATGAAACTTTGAAAAAGGTTTTAAAAGGTTGAAACCTCATTAAAAGATCTAAAACAGTTTGAATTGGAAGAAAATGAAGAAAAATGGGGGTGACGGTTGGATTTTAAAGCTCTAAAACAAGGCTTCGATTTAGCGACCTGGCTGTCAAAATGGAACATAGTCATTAACCAGGGGACATCCACATATAATTTCTTGATACCAGCTTATTTGAAGAGTCAATCCTTCTTTGCTCTAATAAAACTACCAACTACCTTCAACTGCAAAAAATGATTGACAGTTTAGTTTTAATGTCTTATTTATCTTCATTTGGAGTTTGTTATAAAAGTCCTCCACTTGAAATACCCATGCCAGGGAAATTTCTTTCCATTTTTATCAACTGCTCTGCATATTCTATAAACTATGAAACTTTTTTAGAGCTTGGACTGACAAATGCTCTCTTTTTATCTTTAACCTGTGATGAGAACATTATCTAAGATACTGAGACACAATCTTAATATCTCTTATCAAGAGCAGCTCAGCCATTAAAACTATTTGCACTTGATAACAACCTCTTCATTACACTTTTCCTTGGAGTTGAAAGGCATTCACCCTCTACCTATGACCCATGATTTACACTCCTCAATATAAATCAGTAAGTGGTTAGTCGAACAAAAAAAAAAAAATGAATAAATGTCAAGATAATGTCTGAACCTTGAATATGTTAATTACAAAAACAAGCTAAAATGTTATTTCTTCTCATTTGCTCACATTTACATGCACACACACATACACACAACATGTGTAGTACTGGGGAGTTTATAAATGTTAATTTTGATGTATAGAGGAAGCCATTTATTATAATCACAGATAATGTTATTAATTACTTATCAAAATCAGTTGCTCCCAAACTCTTATTTACAATGGAATGAGGAAAATTTCAAGTTTTTATAACGTAAAATTGCTGTATAACAATGAACTTGGCTTGATGAATGCTAATTGTTCCTATGTTTTATATCCTTTGTATAATGTAATCAAGACCCTGTTCCAAAGTGATCACAATAAACGGCTCCCTCTGTGTAAACTTCTCATATCTAATTTAAGCCTCAAAGCATGAAGTAGGATTAATGTCTCCCCTCCCCCCCGACTATTCTGTGAAAAAAAAATGGGCAGGGTGCAAGGTAGACAACTGCTGCATCGACTATCATGCAGTAGTTATTTCCCTTGCATTATGGCTCTTTGCTGTATACATGCTGAGATATCATTTTTTTTGTTTGTTTGTTTTAATGCCTCAGAATTCATTCACAAATGCAACAACGTACTGGTTAAAAAAGGTGCAGAAACATGCTGAATCTAACTTAGTAATGGCTCTTGTCGGAAACAAATGTGATCTTGAAGCCAGCAGAAAAATAAAGACTGCAGGTAAGACTTTTCCAAAAGTAAATACGTGTATAACATTAGTTAAATCCCAATAAAAAAATATTCGAATTTGAGCTTTTTTTTTTTTTTTTTTTTCTTCTCCAAGGAACTATTGAACTTGTTTCAGTCGAAAAGATCATTGTTTCAAATGGTGGATAAGAATAATTTTTAGCTCCCAAATTATTACCTTCAAGTTGAAGAGTCCATTGTTACGGAGAGAGACAAGCAAACAGGAAAGGTCACACTGTTGATTACATAAGTAGATAGATGCTTCAACAGATTAAAATATTCTAAATAAATGCAAAAGCGAATGCTATAAATAACTGAATGAATACATTTGGTGTACAATGAATAAGATAGAGGTCATTTAAATATTTGGGTTTGTTACCCAAAAAGCACCTCCATTTGTCAAGTCTGTATGCATGATAGTAAGCTTAAGCAAACTGAAATAAAAGATAGGTCTGGTTAGTTACTCAATGGAAACTGTCTTGTGACCAACGTCTTTTGATGCCATACCATGCCATGTTGGGAGTGAACCATGAATAAGTTACTTCTCTTGCTTTTTGTTGGGCAGTGATCACTAAAAAGTCTTTTTTTTTTCTTTTCTTTTTTTTTCTTTTCTTTTTTTTTCTTTTCTTTTTTTTTCTTTTCTTTTTTTCTTTTCTTTTTTTTCTTTTCTTTTTTTTCTTTTCTTTTTCTTTTCTTTTTTTTTCTTTTCTTTTTTTTTCTTTTCTTTTTTTTTCTTTTCTTTTTTTTTCTTTTCTTTTTTTTTCTTTTCTTTTTTTTTCTTTTCTTTTTTTTTCTTTTCTTTTTTTTTCTTTTCTTTTTTTTTCTTTTCTTTTTTTTTCTTTTCTTTTTTTTTCTTTTCTTTTTTTTTCTTTTCTTTTTTTTTCTTTTCTTTTTTTTTCTTTTCTTTTTTTTTCTTTTCTTTTTTTTTCTTTTCTTTTTTTTTCTTTTCTTTTTTTTTCTTTTCTTTTTTTTTCTTTTCTTTTTTTTTCTTTTCTTTTTTTTTCTTTCTTTTTTTTTCTTTCCTTTTTTTTCTTTTCTTTTTTTTTCTTTTCTTTTTTTTTCTTTTCTTTTTTTTTCTTTTCTTTTTTTTTCTTTTCTTTTTTTTTCTTTTCTTTTTTTTTCTTTTCTTTTTTTTTCTTTTCTTTTTTTTTCTTTTCTTTTTTTTTCTTTTCTTTTTTTTTCTTTTCTTTTTTTTTCTTTTCTTTTTTTTTCTTTTCTTTTTTTTTCTTTTCTTTTTTTTTCTTTTCTTTTTTTTTCTTTTCTTTTTTTTTCTTTTCTTTTTTTTTCTTTTCTTTTTTTTTCTTTTCTTTTTTTTTCTTTTCTTTTTTTTTCTTTTCTTTTTTTTTCTTTTCTTTTTTTTTCTTTTCTTTTTTTTTCTTTTCTTTTTTCTTTTTCAAATTTTTCATTGAAAAGTTGATGCTGCATTGTTGTTGAAATACTGACAATGAATTTAACATTTACTATTTATTTATTTTTCTCAGAAGGAAAATCTTTTGCTGACAGCATTGGGGCTATGTTTTTAGAGACAAGCGCTCTTACATCCTCTAATCTTTTATTACTGCTGGAAGAAATTGGTAAGTTTTCTTTTGAATTTGGATCTTTGACAAGAATCAACTTGTGTTTTATTTACTCTGGTTTTATTGTTTATCTCCCAAAACCTTGTGTTGTAAAAATCTAGGCAAAATATCTTCAATTTGCAAGAAAAAAAAAACTATGAAATTTTATTTAGCCAAGAGGTCCCTAACAAATCTTTTCTCGGCAGAATATTTAGAAGTCAAATAGTCTTTTGTATTCCTTTACTGCTTATTGCACTAATTGCTTGTTATGAAACCTTGTACTATTTCCATTACCTCATAAACTATTGATATTGTGCTTTTTTTTTTCTTTTATTCCCCTTCAAATAATTATTAAACCATGCATCCCAAGAGATCTCCTACAAGTGATCCACCAAATAAATTACAATTATGTGTACGAGTGATTTTGGTGGCTCTATTGGCGAAGATTACAGAATAGCTCTGAGCCCCATCTCCTCTATTCTAAAGAATTATTTATTACATTATTTACACGTTTATTAGTATTCATTATTTAGAAAGTAATTAGTTCATTATTGACAAGATTATTATTAATGTTTTAAGGATCCAATATTTTTATTTGGAATGAATTACTGAAATCCCGTAAGTTTAATTATCCGCTTAACGAGTTTTCATTCAATGGTTTTATGGAATGGATTATCATCATCGAGGTATCACTGTACTTTGAAGCAGCAACAAGAATCATTATAAAGTTATGATACTCAATGAATAGTAATATACTAGAAAAAATTTTTATGAAGGCTCTTTTTTTTTTTCTTTTTTTGTTTATAATTCAAATTCAAAAAAAATTTTTTTAATTCTTTAGAATTCTCTTTAAACTTATCTATCTCAGCATTTACAAGTCTGGTTTTCTAACTGGAAGTATTATTCTGATCAAAAGATTATCACAGATGCTGGGATGATAATGACTCATAATTTAAATGAAACTCTCTCCCTGAGCCCATCCCCTCCTTATTCCATGTAATGGTTGCAGAGTTGAATTGATAAGTACTTCACTGTTGCCAAGCACTCAATGTTTCATTCCCTGTAGTAGTAAAAGCTGAGCCATTTAGACAGGTTTTAAAAAATTCTCTATGGAAATCTGCATTCAACCTAGAAAATTTTGTAAAATCTTTATTTTTCAATTTGAATTTACCAATTCTTGAGCAATCTCTGATCAAGCCTACCTAAATGAGTGACCAACTGAGTATACCAAGTGCTGTAAGTCTCCTTTGGCAATCCCATTAATCTTCATAGGAAGAGACCGATCCCTCAACACTACACTTAATACACACTGAAACCCTCTCCAAACCTACAGATTGGGCTGGCTGTGAATGACAAATGAATTGAAATTGACCAGCTTTTTTTAATCGTCAGTTTTAGACATGGCTAGTCTGGAGACTATTCAATTATGTGGGGTTGGTGATATTCATTGACTATAACTCTTCAAAAAATATTCAATCTATAGTAAAAAAAATTTTTCTCTAGATTTCTTGTAAAAGTGGAGATTTTGAAATGAAATGGTATAATATACCATTTATTAATTTTTAATTATCCTTTTACAATCTTCATAATTTTTCAGTTGCTTTTTATCGCAACTTTATGCCAGCCATCAATCTACAACAAAGTGTGAAAATGTGTAGTAATATGTGATACTTCATCTCATGAATAGAAAATTATTGCTGCAATTATGTCGTACTTTTCCATGGTCTGGAATGATTCCCTCTAAACTTTTCAATTGATTGATAAATTTGATACGATTTGATTTGACTAAAAACATTTTTATTTCTCATTTACCACTGACTTAAAATAGGATGTAGAACTTGATTACTTGATCTATGCAAATATGTTTGATCAGTATTAATCAGGAATTCACAATTCAAACATTTATATTGTGAATAATGCAATGTCAAATTTTAAAAAAAACTATACACTGCTTTTCCTGCAGCCAGAAAATTTCAAAATTCAATTGTTAAACAAAAGAATAAAGCAAAACATTTTTATCAGGCTTTTCATGGAAATGAAGGATAATTGTTCATTCAAAGATTTGTAAGTGGATAAAATCACTAAAATTGAATTATTCTGTTCCTTAATTGTACAGATCCATTAAATTTCTCCTGGTCTTGCCATAAATGGCTTCATGACACAGCAACTCTTGTTGTTACAGTCACCTGGGTATGTTTAATAGCCAAAGCAAGTTTCTTTCAGGATCTGCAAAATTGGTATTTCCTAAAATATTCAACTAGTTTTGTTTTGTAACCCATGAAATCATGATTAGGAAACAAATGTTGATTTTAAATCCTTAATCATTACTTATAGTGACGAAGCAAATATTAAAAAGCATATATACACAAGAGGGCAACGTTTTGATAGTGCTGTTAACTAGTGAATTGATTTAGTAAATATATTATCAATTCTAAAATTGATTATTTAATACTTATGCAACTTCTCAACTATGCTGAGAAAGTAGATATGGTGCATTTTTTTTTGTCATCCTTCCATTAAAATTTGTAATAGCCGTGTTGGTCTTGGTCTAAATCTGAGATTAAGTATGTTTTACCTTTCCTTGATGTGGAATGATTAACGTAAAATGTTCAATTGATAGTCAGATAAGTTTATCTTTCAATTTGTATTCATTCTAACAAAATATCTATTCATTTATTTGGCTATGAATGACTGAAACTCACCAAAGTAGTATTTTCTCTTGATACATCTACTTATCCACTGAACTTTTCAATATCTTGCCTAACTTGTTTGAGCGAATTTCAGCCCTTAATCTGTATGTCACATATGGGTAAATCGGGGAAAGTGATTTTTGGAATTAACACATGCATTACTGACAGAATAGGGATACTATACGTACAATCATATAAAAAAAAATGTCTGTATCTGCACCTTTTTCTATTACAGCCAGAAAATTACCCGCCACAGCCAATGAGGAAGAGCAGGTGACACCGACCGTGCCTAGTACAATAGAAAAGTCTCCACAGAAAAAATCCAACTGCCGAATTTCTTGATCTGCATTACATTTATTACTGCTGCTGCCAAGGGAGAGTTGATGCCAGCCAAAAAAAAGGGTTGCCAAAGAGGCCTTTTACCTCTTTTCCCTTTTTTCCTTTTGGGGCCATTGTTTTTTTGAGTTTTTTAGCCTATGAAAAAAAAAAAAAATGAAATCTTCATCTTTGTTGGCAAATCATCACAACCTCCCCCTTAAAACCCTGATTTTTACACTAAGTGTTGGCTCTTGCCATAACATACTTGTCTTGAGCTTGGTCGAACAAAGATTAGTTTCTATCAAATTTCTTCATAAGCAGCAGCAGTTCGATCTGGTAAAGCCTTTAGTGCAGTGATGGCGAACCTTTTTAGCCTGGCGTATCAAATTTTCAATTTTTTTTAGATAATTCTATTATTGGAGTGTCACTTACATATATACAGGTATTTTAGTTTTAGGTAAATATTTATAAATGAATATCTTATTTTTCTAATATATTTATACAACTAGGAGTTCAATGGAATATAACTTGAAATTTCAAAAAATACTTTTAAAACTAGGATAATAAAATGAAATTTGAAAAGTCTCACTAATTATGACTTTTTTTAAGTCCGTCTCGTGTCACCTAAAAAGCCAGGTATGTCACTGCTTCGCCATCGCTGCTCTAGTAAAAACATAAAAATGCAAATAGTTTACACACACACTCCAAAGGTAAAACTCTCGAAGTATTTTTACCACACAGTTATTTTTCTCTGAGTTTTATGAAATATACATCATCATAAAAATGGAAATTTTTTTTTTTTCTCAAGACTTTCCTGATAGAGAACAATTTGAAAACAGCTGCTGTGAAATGGGTAGATTTTTGGAAAAGTTTCGATTATAATGCATTATTTTTTCAATCTCAATTTCTAAGTAATAGAGGAAATCCCACAATGAAAATTCAATGAAAGAAATCTCTTCAGATATGTAATGTATACAGCAGCTGGGCTGCTTGAAAATCATTACAATTTTTGAAAACGCTAAGATCCTGTCAGAAAAAATACTTTAATACTGGTACTTCTCAAACATGAATAGGTTTGTCAGATTTGGTCAGAAGGGGGAATCATCCGAGCTTCATCTCAGAGACTTACCCAACACAGGCATGGATTAGTATCCATTTGGGAAATCTAGTAAATCTGGAGACCGAGGTTCGATACCTGCCTCGGAAGGTTCCTCCCTGACCAGATGTGGCAACTCTGTAATTCTGGTACTTCTTAAACATGAAGTTCACTTAACTCTTTAACCTAAAGGGAATTTTTTTTTTTTGTGATCCCTTGAGAATTTCCAAAAGCCGACTCAAATTGTTTCTTTCAACTCTTGCACAAATGGAACTATTTGTTTCCAACAGTTTCGAGCGCAATTTTGGGCTTCCCGTATCCATTTATCTTTAAATCTCAAACTTATTGAAATTTATTGAATATTTTGATGAGTCTCGTATAATTTCGTTTTCTAAATTCAGTCTGTTTTGATGACTGCCAACTTGGGAATTATTGATGTCTAATAGCAAGAGTTTAACAAAGCTAATGACAGTTTTGTATTTTTGTTTTTTGTTTGTTTGTTTTTTCTCCTCGCAAAATATTTTGATGGTGGGGATTGTAATTTAGATATGCTTTGTGGTGTGACTATTGCTGTAGATGAGGATCTGGAAAAAAAAAAAAAAAAAGGATGAAACAAAGTTGTGATCAACTGCTCTATATTTTTCGTTAAAAAAAAAATCAGCCTTCCCCTCTCGTATTTTTGAGGGAAAGATATTTTTCCAAATGTCACGTGTTCTGGATGCATTCCTCACTCCCTGCCCTAAACTGTGTGAAAGATGGGAGCAGAAAAATTGACTTTTTTATTGCCTGAGTTTTGTGTGTGTGTGAGTGTTTTGGGTTTTGTTTTTGCTCTTTTTTTTTCTTTTTTTTTTTTCTTTTTTTTCTTTTTTTTTATACATAATTTCAATTTTTTTTTTTTCCTAAGTGTTTTACACATTTGATGCTTCTTTTATGTGGTCACTTTTTCTCATTACTTTGGCTTTGAAATGCTATTCTGAATAATTTTAAATCTATCATCTTTTCTTGAAGATGGTTGGCATTATGACTTCCTTTGAAATGGTACCCACTAACTACATCCTTGCCAAATAACTGGAGATAAAATACTTTCTATTTCCTGCACTTATACCATTATGCTTTGAAACTTTTAAAGTGACCAAAAAGGAGTATTATAATCTTTTGGCCAGTCAAATTATTTAAATTTTCTTGAAGCGAAGACGTTTCTTTTCTCCTCCCCCCCCTTTATTTTTCATCTCTAAAAATGCTATGGTAAACTCTATATAATCGATGACATATGAGAATGTTCTATTTAGTTATTTTTCTTTTTGTTGGTGACAAGATTTTAATCTCCGGACAAATTTGCCAGAGTTAACTTTTTCCAGTTTAAGAATATTCTACCAAATGCACTTCACTGTGAATATTAATTTCTGGTTTGGAATTTAACTTAAAATTGTTCATTCGCTATAGTTTACTTTTATCTTTATTAGTATAGCTGTTCATGCAAATCTTTTTTAATGTTGATAAAATTCAATGTATGACTTTATCTCAAACTCCACATGTCCAAACTAATCATTTTGGGTTTCCCTTCCTATGTGAAAGTCTTCTTTAAGAAAAAATAAAATAATATAAAAGCAAAATGAAGGGAGGACTGCTGAGTCATGTTTGGTAATCCAACACTCAATTACTTGTTTTCAAAGAAGTGTTTGTGGAACTTTGAAAGTAACGCAAACTCATCACCACATTTTTGTTTTTATATTTTTCTGCTTGATGCTGTTCGACTGCAGAATGGTCTCAATATTCTTGGCGTCTGCTATGCGGTAACAGACTGCACCCAAAAATCCAATAATGTAGACTATACATAGTTGAGTATATAAGGGATCCATCCTTCGAATAGCAAAATGATGAATTTGAGTGGAGTTTGAGAGAAATTCATGTGCGTTTTTTTTTTGTTTTTTGTTCGTTTTTTTTTCAAATTCAAACTTAAATTCAAATTTATTCGTCCCTTATCCAAACAATAGTTTGGCTGTTAGCTTTGCCTATTTTTTTTTTATTTTTTAGATGGTTCATTACTCAGGACTTAGAAATTATTCCCCCACCAACCTTGTGTTGAATGTTTATTTTCCATAATTCTATATTAGTTCCTATAATGCTGCTGGCTCAGCTCTTGTATAAACTAGACTAAATGAATTAATGATGAAGGACTCCCCCTTTAATAAATGCTGATTCTTTACCTTCCACAGTATTTTTTCTTTTGCTTTTAAATATTTAATTGTACTTTGAGGCAGTTGAAAAATACTGTAACATATTCGAGAAAGATCTCTCCAAACACTCCAATGGCTTTATACTTAAGGCAAAGCAAATATCTCTTATCATACAAGCTCTGAGATGTATTGCTAAGATGCAAACAATTTGTTACTTGACAATATATCTATTTGAACTGACACTTGGGAACAACAAGTTTTACTTGATAAATTTTGGTTTGGAGGGGGGGTGCATTCTTAATTGAAGCAAGTGAAATTTTTTTTTTTTATCTATCGTTTGTTTTTTGTCCCGATATGTTTTTGCAAACACTGACCAATCGTGTAGCTCCAGAGTGGCTTTGAAATACAGACTTGATGAATAGGATTTTTTTAAATACATTTGAAAGTTCCAAGCTTTATTTATGCAGTCGAACTCCTTTGTATTGTCTACAACTCTTAAGGAGTGTAATTGAGGGGTGAAGTTTAAGGAAGGTGCATATAGTGGCATGTCGGCTCAATGCTTGAGTTAGGCAAGTGCTGATTTCAACTCCGAAGCAGGTGCTGGGGAACTCCCCTGTGTATAGTTTGGAATTGCCTGAGTGCTTGTTGGCAGTGTGTACTTGATGCTGCTGAAATGGATTGATCTGGTATATTAATGCCCACAATATTCTTCACCTGGTAGCGGTGCAGCTTAGCTGAAAAGTTCAAACCATTGGTGCATTCTGTGATAAAGTTTGGTACCCTTCTTGCTAAAGGAATTTTTTTAAATTCGGGTATTGAGCCATCATGAATTTCCAATATACTGCCCATGACAGCCATTTTTCAAAATTGTTGCTAGTGACAACTGTTTTCAGATCATTTTTCCTATCAGTGATGAATATGATATTGAAGATCTAATTAGTTCAATCTATTCATCATACATAGTACTTGGGTATTCCCATTTGAATAATACATGCAAATCATTGAAGATTCAAGATGGTGGCCATGAATTTGACTTGTCCAATATGGATGATCTTGGTGTCAAATACATTTTTTTTTTAAATGCAGAATTTGAATTCTGAATTTTTTAACTGTCAAGAAGCTTCTTTCTATCTTGCAATTCCAAGACTCAAAATAAGGGATAATAATAACTGCACAAACATTGGGTCTATCGCAGCAAAATCTATTCAGCCCTCTTCTTCTCAGGGCTGTGCAGTCTGAGGCTGCTTTTTTGCTCAGCCTAACACAACCCTTCTTACAATTGCAAGAGACACATTCATAGCTGTTAGGCATGTCCAGAAGGGTTCATAGTATCCCTCAGATGTCTTTGACCAGTCCCATGTACACTGTGACAGTAGTTCAGGTATGGACACTAGCATCTGACCACACACATGATCTCCTCAGTACACTGCTCTCTTGACATACTCAAGGGCAACTTTTTTTGGAGTAATTGTGCCTCTTCACAAAAAAAAAAAAACTTCCTCCTTGCCTTGTCTATTTCTGTGCTGGTTCAATCATAGAGCAAGGTAATGAGCCTAAATTGTGACCCTTTCAGCAGAGCATGTGTAAACTCTGAAAAGACAGCCCATACTGCCCATACAGTCTTTTTTCCCATGACCCTACAAAGCTTGATATATTATCACAGCTTGTCAATGCATAGAACACTGAAAATGCATGTGCCTTATCAGGCTCCAGCTGTGCAACTATTTCACGTGTTGTTAAGTATCAAAAACTGTTTCCTGTTCCAAATGCCAACCAAAGCTTGTTTTCCTCTCCAAAGAGGTTTCAAGGTGTTCCATTGCACTGACTAGTGCATTGAGATCTTTGATAAATGAGACCTGGACACTTATTTGGTCATGGTGACAGGTGTCATCTGGTTTTCCCAGTTCATTGGAACTTCAGTATGGATTGAGAAACTTCTGGTATTACTACCATCTATCACAGCAGTGCAGAAAGGTTGTCAGTGAGGCTCCCAGCACCACCATCTCCTTTGATGCTGGCATTCATTTGTTCCTGGTCTAGTCGATGGCTACAGAAGAAAACTCATTCATCTTCTGGGTAAGCTGCCTTCCCTGAATTCTTGAGCTATGCTAGGATGTGTCCTTGGGAGTCCAGATGTGTCTTTCAGGTGAACTGGGATCCACCTGGCATAATGAGAATGGTTCAATGCATGAAACTATTTGGCTTGTTCCATCAGGACATCAAGGTACATGGAGAAAGATGCCTCTTGCAATGATCACGCAAAAACCAGCATGAGCAGCTCAAGTACAATTGAACAGTACTTATACTGCCGAATGTTTTCAGCTCTCTGGCTACACCAAGCTTCGTTGTCAAGAGGACCTTCATCTGTTTGTGTTTGACAATAATTAAGGAAGGAGCCCGCTCTTGCTGGAGATGAGACGTTAGTATGCAATAGTGCTTTGACCCACTTCTGCGACCAGTTCCCCAGCATTTTCAGCACCACTGTGTTTGGATGTGGAAATTGCCCCACGCCTAGCCCGATCATTCATTCCATGCCATTTATTCCTATGCAGTCTGTACATCATTCAGGTAACTATATGGCAGTTATATGAAGCCACATTACCCTTGGCCCAGCTCTCCCACGCAGACACATCCTGTCAATTCAGGTGTGGTTATCTAACTACATCTAAATATTCACAAGATGTAAGGCTAACAATAGGTAGCAATTGGAAAACTAAGCTACAAAACTAAACCATCAGTACAACTAGTGAATCAATACTGACTACAGAAAGCAATATGTCATAAAGCAGTGTATTTAGGTGATAGTGAATTCCATGCTGAGTTTAAAGGCAGTGGTAACACAAGTATGCCCTGGCTATGCTTCAACATCCACTCATTCAAATTTTCTACTCGTACAAAAGTTATTCTTCATTTTATGGACTTGGGGATTAATGAATTTATTGGACTAGTCTGTTATTTTATTGGAATAGCCATAATGGCTGCCATCTTGAATTTTCAATGATTTGCATATATTATCCAAACAGCAATTCTTTAGAACTAATTATGTTTTCAATATCGTATCTATCGCTGATGAGAAAAATGATCTAAAAACAGTTGGTGCTGGTAGCAATTTCGAAAAATGGCTACCACGAGCGACATTTTGAAAATTCATGATGGCTCAATATCCAAATGATTTTAAACTCACTTTTGGCTGTAAGCTTTTATAAGCTTTTCATAAAATGTACAATTATGATTTTTTTTTTTTTATTATTTTATTTTTTTTTTTTTTTGCTCTATTGTGGAGAAAAAAGTTTTACCTCCTTTCTTAAATTGTACACCTGACAAGAGCTGAAGAATGGATCAGCCAAAAGATGTGTTGACAACTTCAAGGAAGGGAAGGAAAGATTCGATTAAACAAAGGTTGGAATGAACTCCTTTTTCATTGATGTTATCACAACAATCCATTCTACAGCCTTCTTCAGGTGTATGATCCATAAGTCAAGCCAGTATATATTTTAGTGCTAGAGTGATATTGTAGCTGAGCATACCCCCAGGTGTAAATCATCTGAGTTACACAGATAGCAGTAAATGGTATTATCTGTGTTCATTTGCTCATGGGTCCAGTCAATGGCTATGGAAGAAAACTCCTTATTGCTAGAATGAACTGATCCAGTTGGTATTTTAGTAAACATTCTCTGTCTCTATCTTTCGGAAAAAGATGCCTTTCTCTTTGCTCAAGGATTATTCCCTCAAAGAAGGCTATAGAATGAACTGGTCAAACTGTTGTAGCAATATTAACATTCACAAAAAGTTCAATTGTATATGAACAAAGCTTAGAATATTAATGATTCTTCTCAAAGTTATAAACAGTGCACTGAAAAATTTGTTCTATCTTTTAATGCTTAACTTTTGTTTATAAAAGATGATCCGGGAAAATGTTTGCAGAAATGTTTTTCCCATGATCTTATACAGCTTGTATGAAGTTCACTATTGATTACCAGATAAAACCTTTTCATTAACCCGTGCGTGTAAAAGAAGATTGGAAACATTTATCCAAGGTGTTAAATAGATAAACTCTTGGTACTAAAGTCTAAAGAACATCTAAATCTCGTGTTTTAACTTCACTCTTGACATCCCCTTTATTCTTATGTGTATTTCTATGTAATAAGACCAAGCTTAATGAGTAGTAATATAAGAAAGTTTCATAATTTGATTTTTTTTTAAATTTTATCTTTATTTTTATTTTAATCCTCTAGCTAAAAAAAAGCCTGTTCATATGTCAGGATGTTTTTAGCATTGTTTCTGTTTTAATCATAGGAAAATACTATATTAGATGTTTAAACAATCTCCATGAAAATATTAGTAAAAATATCCACTCATTGTAGATGGCTGGTTTAACCAAATTTCCTCTTCCCATTTTGCCCACGAGAGAGGGAGAGTATACGCATCTCTCCTTGTACACCCATTATGAGATGACAAGTGCACACTCTCTGAGAACAAGTTTTATCGAGATTCCGAAACAAAAGACACCAGAGGAAGACCAAAAGGCATATGGCTGAGATGTTAAACAATGAAAATAAAAATGATACTAAATTAGTCCAAACCAGCTACATACAATGATTAAAACATCTCGACTGACGAAATTCAGACAAGAAATATCTGAATTCATGTTGATATTGTAGAGCAAATGATGTTGCACAATATTTTATGCTGGAATGTTTATGGGTACATTGATAAGTTTAATCTTGTTGCTGATTTTTAATGTATTTTGTACGTTTTTCTTGCCTCTGTTTCTTACTGTCAGCAAAATGATTCTTAACATAGTTTCCACATCTGTTTGGTATTTGAGAAAATCTCTCGGTCTTCATGGGGTTTGGAATTTTTTAATTAGAAATTTGTTCCTTTCTTCCACTTCCGTAAGCTCCACCCCACAAAGTCCTTGCAGCTATCTTGAAGCCATTCAGTGAACTTGTACATTCATTGGGTTTTCAAATTTGAACAGTGTGAATGAGTTCATTGTGGTTATTCTGCAATTGTCAAAAATACAAAATTCAGCTTCAGATAATCTGATTACTCTCGATATTAAAGAGTTGCTTGTCAAAATTCTTTCCTTTCTCTAGAAAAGTTCACCTTAAATCTTCATGTTCACACTGCAATTATTGTAACTGAATGGTGTTGAGATCTGTTGAGAAAGTCGGTCTGGTCTTCAATAAATCTGACAAAATAAAGCCAAAGGTCTGTTATGATCAATTTAATCTTAGGAAGATGGAGTAACCTTACAGTTTTTAAAATAGTCTTAAATTAGATATCAAAAATATGCATTATTCAACGTTTTTGAGAGCATTTGGAAATTCAACTTAGATTGAAAGTTATTTATCCAATGAGTGGTCTTGTGATCAGTTATATTCTAAAATATTCCTACTTATATTTTTCCAGACCACCTCAGATTTTAGTCAAAATAGGACATCTAGCAACAAAAGGTGTTGCTATAATTTTTAGTGAACAGCTGCATCTTCATTAATCATGTTGATATTACTTTTACTTTTAAGATTGGAGCATTAATCTCATTGTGATCTTTTCTGTTTAGTATATTCAGGGACATGCTCTGACCATAGTTTAGATTGGTTGAACACTTCTCTTGGATGAAGATTAGCTAATTTGCTTTTGGCTGTTGTGATCTGCCCTTAGACTAGAGCTCTCCAATGTTCTTTAGCCTGTTCAGTGCCAAGTATATTTTTCCACATAGCTCCTGTACCGAGTTTTTCGTTAAAAAAAAAAAATAATTGCTGAAAAGTCTTTGTTGCATGTTTAAATTTTTTTTTATTTTCACACAAATTGACTAATATTTACAACAGAATATCTAATAAGAGTAATGTATACATGAATGTATAAGAAAAAGGGGGGAATAACTTATCTTCAGGTGAGTTCTCATCTTTTTCACTAAACTGACAACTTGTTAAAATGTTACCTTGTCTGTGGCAGCAAACAGGCTAAAGTAATGACCAAGGATTTTGTTGATACCAACTGAACTACCACGGTGTAATATTCAGTATGGCCTGTGTGGTTCTGCCCGGAAGTGTGCGCTTGTCCAAGAAAAAGACAGAATAAGCTCCTAATTCCATAGAAAAAAAATGTAGGGTTGTAAAGAAAGAACTGGTCCTTGAAAATTTTGAATCCCACTACTGGTTTTGGGATTACAACTTCAATTAACGTTCAGAAAATAAATTAGAGCTGACTTAATATGAAATAATTCTCAAACAAATACAATCAATATGTTCTAACATTATGCAAACCAAAGCCTGGCAATCGACTTGTTTGCTGTTATCTACTGACTGAGCAATTGTCCTGTAATCCAGTTGAATCTTACCACTAGATTCTTCTCTTGTATTAGAGAATGTTTGAATAGAAATTTTGATGTTCATACTTGTACCGGTGCTTAATGTGATTATTCAGCAATCAGGATTAAGTAGACTATTCTACAATTCAATTGTACTGTTATTCTAGTCTTGTTTTGTTATCTCTTCATTTTAGCCAATGTTTTTTTTTGTATTCCTCTGGTGCATCCAATAATTCTCTCTCACTGCCAACTTGGTTGTATCAATTTACAAACCCTAGTATCGAAGCATTGCACTTTCCTATACCAGTCAAGTTTCAGGTGAGATAGAATCAATTTTTTTTTCGGTTTTATTCATTAACTTTTTGTCATTTAGAAATAAGATCCTTTGAGATTTTTGGAGTTTTTTGGGGGTTTTTTTTTTGTAGATTTATGGAGTAGTTTGTGTTGTCATGCAAGATCTCCTGACCGTCACCCTCTGTTGTGTACTGTTGGGGTTTTGTTTAACAGCCCTAACATGGTACCTGCTATCTTATTTTTGGTTTTCTATTGTAGCTTTGTCATACTAGATTCTGTCTTCAGTTTTGCTACTAGAAACTAAAGACAAAATGTCAATGTGTGCTTCTTCAGTTTCAAGTTGTTCTGGCAAGCTTCCCCTGGGTCATCCAATAAACAAATTCTTCAGTTTATAATCTTTTTACCCCCTTTCTAACCACCCTGTAAGTTACAAAAGAATAGTTTGGTTTATCAGGTACTGTTCATATTTTTGAATCTTCATACTGTACCATGGATCATCTATGCAAAAGATTAAAAGGTTGTGGTATGTGGAAAAAAATCTTTGTGGTGGCCTATTTTATATTAAGTTATTACCATTTGGTGTTAAATTTTCAACATAGCAAAGTTGTGAAAAATCTGAAATTGTCTACTTTAAGTAAATGATTTTAATATTTTCAAAAGATTCAACTCGTTTCTTTGAAGGGAATATTTTGATCTGCGCTTTTTTTTTTATGCTAGCAATACAGATTGTTTTTTCTCTTTTATGTTATCTCTGTCTTTGTTGCTCTTATTTATAACTAGTGTTAGTGATATTACGTACTCTTAACACTTCAAAATATTTTCTTAGATACTGAACTGAGTTTAAATTGAATCATGAATTTTAACTCATAAATTAGCTTGAAAGTTTTGAGCAAGAGGATTTAGGATCCTACCACCCCTATTTTCACCTTTCCTGTATATTTAACAATCATATTTTCTTCACCATGGATGATAGAAAAGTTCCACTTCTGATGTATTAGTGAATCACTTGCTCAATTAGAGGTTCATGACGATAACTTAAAGATCTAAATTCCATTTGAGGTCGTACCAAGTAATGTTTTAGATATTGTTTAAGAATCAGCTCTTGAGTTTTATAATGCATTATTTATTATAGTTGTGGTATTAAATCATATGAAGTTGAAACCAAATGTGGCTATTGCCAAGTAAGTGGGTTCTTTCAGTTGAGGCCATATTGAACTTTGTCATTTTTAAAAACACTTGCTGTATCTGGTATAGGTAATCTGAGAGGTTATAGGTAGAATCACATAAGGAAGAGTATAGAATCACATGAAATACCTTAACTGTCAATATAATGCAAAATCTATTCAAATATTTCCAGTCAGCTCAAACAAAATGGCTTAATTTTTACTATATTTTCATTAAGAAATATGACAATTTGATTAGCTCTTATTTTCTCAATGCAGTGTAAGTTATTGAACAAATTAAAGTTGAAGTCCATAGCATTTTGATTGGTAATTTTATTGAATATTTTAATTAAATTATGCAAATGCAATAAATTTATATTAAATTTCTGCAGATTTATTCAAGATCTTTGCAATCGAAATTCTACTTGAAAGATGATGCTTGAGTGACTTGTGAAGTCCATCATCGTCACCTACATGTTTATCAAATACTTGATGGATAGCCTGTAGTGATGGCAATCTTTTATTTCTTAAAATATGAAAACAAAAGACCTAGCTACCGCTTCATTGAAATCAAAAGGTTTCCTAAATCAAATTAATAGAAAGGTTCACCTTTTACTCAAATTCAGTGGCTTCACTATCCACCTGGAAAAAAATCTTGCCCAAGTTATATCCATTCACTTGAAAACTTATTTAGCTTCCTGATTACAAAGTTTATCTTGGAAACACGTTTGGTCAAGGAGATTAAGACTGTATCCAAAACACATCCACCCTGAAGAGAAAATCTGGTTTCAAAACAGAATAAAGAGAAGTTAATGTGCTGACTGTAAAATTTACAATATCCATTTGCAATGAATGCCAACTTTGATTTCAAATTTTATTCTTAATAAGTCTTTAACTGCAAAATTCAGCCATAATCCTTCAGGAAAAATTTGCAAGGCTTCTTTGGTGAATAGATGGATTCTTTAACCAAGATGAATCGGGTTTGAACCTAGTATTAATCACCAGAAAACAGTGTTTCTCAATTGAAGTCCTTTGCAATGACAGTGATGTAAAGTTTTAATTATACTCTCTAGTTTTGACCTATTTACTTTTTGTCATAATAAAAGCCAATTTAATTTTGAGTGTCATAATCACCAAATTAAAGGAGTTTATTTATTTATTTATACATATATATGTGCAGCTCGTAATTTGCCAAGGACATTCTAAAAAATTGTTTCATGCATCTCAAAGTTTGTGAAAAAATTGAATAAACCATTGTTTATTTTAAACTCAGGACCTAAAGTTGTGAAGCACAATGTATTTTTCCTTCTTTTGAATTTTGAAAAAGAAATACTTTTATAGTAAAAACCTATTCAGACATGACACTTATCCCAATGGAATACCTTTTCATTACTCACATCTTTGTGAAAAAAGTTTATTTTGACTATATTGGTAATTTACTGGAGGTGCAGGGTGACGTAACAGATACAATCACAGGAAACATAATTGGCTGATAGTCAGTTTTGGCCAAAGCTGTTTACATTCTTTTGCTCTTGGGGAAAGGCATGAATCCACTCCCCACAAGCTGTGAGCAAATAGCAGGGCATTTGGAGCCCTTTAACCTTTTAAGCCAGTCCAACAAACCAGAAGTGGAGCCCCTAAGGCAGACTGGTGGTAAACTCTACCTCCTTTCTGGCAAATCCTGCAGCAAAAAAAGCTGCCAGTTGCAATGTCTCATTGTACCACTGGGAAACAACCTTGGGAGCCAAGAGGGGATCATCCCTATGCAAGGACCCTTCCACTTTAAAAACATTAGAACACTGGATGTTATGCAAATCTCAGCACAGTCATAGACATCAGAATCATGGTCAACTAACAAGTAATTAACTGTTAATAAAAATTATATATTCCTCCTCTTTCTCTACACATTGGATTTAATGATGTATTTTTTTTTTTTTGTGGGAGACAAACACAATATGCTCATAAATTCACTTTAATTTTAGATTTTCAATTTTGAATTGTAATCATTTTGATGAGTGTTCAGTCTGAATATAGTTTAATGTCTTCATTGTATCTAATGACATTAAAAATCTAAATCTTCCAGAAATATTTTTCTTTAATTCTCAGATATGTGCTGCAGAAATTTTTGTTCAACAAAAAAAAAATTCTGAAAATTTGGTGCCAATCTAAATCTGTTATTACCCACATTGTCCCCAAAATGTCGCGAACACAAAATTCTGGGAGATTAACTTTTCCTGCAATTTGTCTTGATTTTAAAATCAAAGGGAGACAACTTTTAACTTTATTTAATTCTATTTTCATCCTTTGCCGGACATTTCTTGCTTAATGATCTGTACACTCTCAGGATTTGTAACGAAAGATTTTTGTGGTATATTTTAAATAGGAAAACAAAAATGCCACGTTTTATATATTACTGCCGGCTTTTATTTTCTCTCACTGTAAAAATAAAATGAAAAAAATAAAGACTGTGATATTTTTGAAAATGAGTCTATTGTGCGTTTTTCTTTTTTCTTTTTTTTTTTTCTCTTATGCCTTCATTCTTTCAAATACTGAGTGAGCCGTTTATCATAAACAGGAATAATGTTATTAAAATCAGTCTGTCTAAGCAAAACGCTTCATTTGAAATGAATTAGAAATTCTTTTAAAATGTCAAATTTCATATTTTTATATTGTGAAGTAAATAGTTCCAATTTCTATATTCTTCGCCTAATTTTACCAGCTGGTTATTATCTAAAAGACCTTGACCAAATTGATCACAAACTGATTCCTCTGTTCATGAATTTTTATTCATACAACTTGATATAGAAGTACCTTTTTGAAAAATTACATTTGTCTCTAAATATTTTTGCAATACGAAGTCTGGAATTGCCTGGTTTCCTACCGTAAAAACAAGATCTTCACCAAAATGAGGGGAATAAACTGATATATAAAATCTACATTCCCTTACCATGATTTGGTCTCATGACTGACTTATTGCCAGGGGGCTGTCTTACTGATTGAGCTAAATAGACATATCTCGAATAATAACCTAAATTTATGATACAGGTATGCATTAGCTTATTTCATTCTAACAAAAATATTTATTCGAAGGAATATATATTTTTATAATTAGACTTTGCAGTCGTCTGGCTGATCATTTTCTAAGTCTATTTTTCTTTCAGGTTTATAATAGATGGCACAAACTAATCCTTGTATTTTTCTGCTTCTTGAAATTCCCATCTGAAAAGTGAATATTCAATGCTACATGACCCATGTAGATCATTGAGAACCAGAAAATGTCAGCAATTTATAATATTATTTGATAACATCTTGTTTTGCAAATTTTGAAGACCAGGCTTAAAAAAAAAAAAAAAAATTATAATGATAATTATGATAAGTAAAAATGTTAATATTTCTAAATAAAAAGGAATGGTGTCTTTGAAATGTCTTTAATTGATCTTTGGACTGCTTTAAATTATTTTTTCAAAGTAGAAATGATTGTATGTGTACATAAATTTATCTTCAAGTTGCTTATGCTACGACTGTTATAAAACAAATCCTAGTTATATTCAAATTTTCGGAGCAGAATGCTACTTTATACAGGATTTACCCAAGTCTGATTCAGTTTATCACAGATTTCATCAGATGGTTAATATCAACCAGTTGGTCTAAGCACTTTATTCATTTAAAATGAATTTTTTAAACTCATTTTCTCCTTGATTTGTGAAGTTAGTTATTAAATTCATTGTTTTAAACATCTGTGTAAATTGTTCCATTTTTTTTTTTTTTTTTTTATTTTTTTTATATCCATTGCTCAATGTTATCAGCTGATTATTGAGACCCTGTCCCAAAAGTGATCACAATAAGCAGCTTCCTCTGTACAATGTTCAAAGCTAAAAGATTCCTATATGATCTAATTATTCTTACTTCATTCATTTCAATTTGAGCAATATCAATTTTAAGGGCTCATTTCCTTTGAAATGACTCTTCACAAATAAGGAGAGAACAGAATAGCACCTCTGGAGATGCAAAATTTTCTAAATTTCATTAAACTAGGACAATATCCACTACAAAGGTGCATGGTTTGAAAGGGCAGGACTTTATGGTATGTATAATAAAAAAAGAAAGAAAAAAACCTGCCATGATTGTCTTTTAAAATAATTTTCCGTCCATTGTACAGAACAGACTTTGGAGTATTTTGGTTTTTCCACTTCAATATTACCAGTTTAGATATTTTATATCTGAATTTACATCTATTATTGAATATTATTTTAGAAGAAAGATCTCCAATCTGTAATATTTTACTAAATTTTTCGAGAACCACTGCTCCAAACAATTTCTCACTTGACACTGCAATCCTTGGTGTGCTGACTAAAAATCTGCAAATTACAATATCCTACATCTTTCTTTTTGGTGAAATTTTCTAAGCATCTTTTTCTTTTTTCATTTCATTTTTCACTTGAGACGAATTCCTTTAGCAAAGGTGTAAATCTACATTCCTGCGCTTTGTTCTGTCACCAGATATGTTCTCTCTGACATACCTTGATGCTTTATGAAGGAGTGAGAACTTAAGTAAACCACTTCCCCATAACTGCCACAAATTTGTTACACCCATTTCAGGTACAATTTCAAATTTGGATGCTTGTCAAGATGCTGATAATGCCAACAAAGCATTTAGAGTGAACACTACTACTGGGCAAACAGTTCAGCATTGGTTCAATATATTTAAGTCTGGAAATATGGATAACATTGATAAGGGAGGCTCAAACCTGTTCTCAATGAGGAAGAATTATCAGACAGCCGTGGCCATCAACCCACAAACAAGGATTTGAGTGCTTTCTGTTGATTTTAGGACTTCAACTGTGATCATATTACATCTAATGACAATAACAAAGATTCTAAAGTTGGAAAAATAGGTCCCACATTAACTGAATGAAATACTCCATGACATTGTAATATCCGACACTTCTCAGCTGACTGTCTCTCTTCTTAAAGATTTTGCAAGATCTTCAACTTTCACTTGACACTCCCCCTGCAGATAATCATTTCAAGCATTTTGAACTTTATATCTGTAATAAAAAGCTCAATGCCATGATTTGTGTGTTTACTGAAGTTGTGACCACTGAAACTGAAAAGTTTTTTTAGATAGTATACTGTGATTAAAAAATCGTTTGTAAAGGTTGTTTCTAATGGCTATATTTTGATTAGATATTAACTGTTTTATGATATTCATAACATCCTTCATCTTTTTATTAATATAAGAACATTTAGAATATAATACATAAGACCTCAATTAGAATATGCAGTGCGAACATAGTGCCCTCATTGCAAAAGGGATATAAAAGAATCGGAAAATATTCAGAAGAGCAATAAAATTTATTCCTGAACTACAAATAAAGACTTGTAAAATTCAAACTAACAACATTAGAAAAAAAGGAGAAGAGACATGATACAAATATCTAAAATGATAAAAGACACCGTCAATATCCCAGCCAAAAAATTCTTTATAATAAATGAATGGAAAAAATAATATAAGAATGTTGCAGAAGAAATTCAAATAGGAAATTCTTCTTCCTAAGAGTTGTCAACAATTGGGACAAATTAATGGATCAAAATCCAGAAATAATAGAAGCTAAAACAGTGAACAGCTTTAAAAATGAATATGACAATGACAGATCAAAAAAACAAATTTGGATATAAACTTTTCAAAAAAAGACAAATAACAAATCTCTAACAAAAACAAATATGTGCAAAAAAATTTGACTCGCTGTATATATCTTATATGTAACTGCCTAAAAAGTCGTGCAATGAATGTTGTTTTTCTTCTTCCAAACTTCTGAGCTTAGCCGTTGACTTTTGTCATTTGATTATTGAAATTCAACTTACTTGATCCATGGATAATTGATTTACGATTGTAGAGTCAATGTTTTTTGGTTGAATATAGGAATACAGAAAGTGATTCCTATTCAATGGGTTAGTTACTGAGGATATTAATTGATATATGACCCCACAGGACATATCAATTAATATGTAATTCAAAGAATGTCTCAATTGTTTCGGTATGGCTACTAGACCAATTTATTGTATTGGTTGGCTGTGAGATATTGAATAACAAAAAAACAATATGACTGGAATATACCAGGAAATATTTAATTTTTCCTCTATCGGAAACATCAACCGATACTGTAAACATAGGTTTCTTCACTTTTGAAGTTGTTCCGGCTGGCTGTACATACAATATACACTGATGTAACTAGAGGGCTGAAAATTTCAATATTTACACATTATGTCCAGAAAAAACATGTTCTTTGGCGTTTTTTTTAATCCGCCCTTAATAGGTTTACAGTGATGCATTGAATTTTCAATTTTGCATTCACGCTTGTTTTTAAAAAATTCAGACTTTTTTTGTGATCACTGTCCAACCAAAGGTGAAAAAAGTAACTTATCAAATGATCACCCTTTTTAATAATTTTGCAATTGATCATCCCCAACACGTTATGCCACCAATAGACATTGGTCATGCAACTGTAATGTTCAATTATCCTTCTTTCCTCTGTCTACATAAAAGGAAAATAACTGCTGACCATAGTATGCCGGAAATGGGATCACAAGCCTTGCGTGCAAAATGGAATTGTGTGGGAGGAGCCCCATTTTTGGTAGCAGAGGTCAGCCTCTTTAGCCAGACACCATGGGCCTTAACGCGTGCATTTATTTTGTTGTTTCCTTCATCTAATGAGGCGATTAGAAACCCAACGCGTTTCTAACAAGCAATAACAAACAAGCCAAGATAAAACAGTGACAGTTTCAATTGTGTGTCTAACTAGATCTGTTTTATTTCATTCTTTCCATGAATTTTCTTATAAATTCCCATTTCTTTTCTCCTCACACTGACAAAGAATAGTAATGTACTCAAATTTGCCCTAGTTTAACATCATATAGCATTATATAACTTGCTTTCTTTTTTGCCCTCTCCCTTCTAACTCTCTTACTAAACTATGTAACTTTCTTTTTTCTCCTCTCTCTCTTTCTTCCTACCCCCTCAGTGAACTAGCTTTCTTTCCTCTTCTCTTTTCCAACCCCTTCAGTAAACTTCCTAACTCCCTCTTCTCTCCTCTTTATTTCTAAATTTCAAGTAAAAATAAGTAATTTTATTACTATAAATAAAAAAATATAAGTAATTTGAATAAGGTAAGTAATATTTTAGTTTATATAATATAATTTAATAAAATGATATTGTTGATAACATAAGTAATATTTTTATTCATTTGGTTTATTGTAAAAAAAACAAGTGATGCATTTTCATGAACAATTATTCCAGTGTGCTTAAATGATTCTCAACCCAGATCTTTTTTTTAATCTAACAAAGAAACAAAAGTCTCTCTTCTGCTTTGTTTAAATTTCTGCGTTCCAAAATTCTCTCACTCGCCATTGGTTAGTTTTCTATGAGTTGACCAATCAAATCATGACGTATGGAGATCATGACAGCATACAATTAATACAGAAGATTCATTGAAGACTTCAAAGTCAAATATGTGTTTTGTATCTTAAACAAGACTTCAAATAGTTTGATCTGTGACCACCATTCATCAGACTTTTGAGGTTCATAAATGGGTTTGTTTTTTTTCTCTTTTTAATTTTGATTAACTTGAAATACTCAACTCACATAATTTTTCCACAAACAAGTTTGAAAGGCGTAACGATCACAGGCACAAACAACAGAATTGGTAGACTGAGTTCAAGTTTCAGATGAGGCTGTATACGCTCACTTCACATTGATGCCTTTGAGAAAGACATGAATCCACTTTTCCCTACTGCTATGAGTAAATAGCAGGGCAATTGGAACCCTTTAACCTTGTAAGGCTATCTCTCTAAGAGATGTTTACCCAGGAAGAAAAAATTTGCGGCCCAGCCCCATTCATTAACAGTGTCAACAAAATGCCGGCACTTTCAAAAAACACGGTTAATAAAAGCTCAGATATTGGAAAATCTTTGTTGTTTTCATTCACTTGTTTGATCTGATTATTCTTGTAATCATCAATGAGAAAAAAAAAACAATAAAATAGACAGATAGATATATTATACACTCATTCAGTTTAACGACTCGGCTAAATTGTACACAATAGATTTTTATGATTGGCATTTCTCTTGAAAAAGAGACAGCTTTTTTTGGCAAAAAAAGGATTTTTTCTGAAAACCCTAAGAACCATTTTCAGAAGGCGCCTATAAAGTGTACACAAGTGCACTTGCAAGGTTTATGCCAAAAAATGTGTCCAGTAGCACAAATACAAGATTAAAAGAGCCCCCCCAAAATTCCATTTGTTTTCATATTTCTTAAAGCCCAAGCAAACATTCTTACAAGATGTCAAGTGGATTAATCATGCAAATTTGCAAGGTTCTGGACCAATTGGTATGTCCTGTAACGGTGACCCAAGATTTATTTTCATGTCAAAAAAACCCCTAAATATTCCATTTTTTTTTTTTTTCTGAAATGTAAAAAAAAACCAACATTTTAGTTGTTTTTTTGGGTACTCATACAAATTTGCAGGGTTCTAGGTCAAATGGTATGACCGGCAGCATTTGTACAAGGAAAACAACTGAGTGAAAATCTAAGGGTCTATTATCTGGCATATCACATACTATTTAAATTTCTGATATTGTGCCTATAACTTGAATATTGTTGAAACTGGTTTTTCATAGCAACTGCTTTCTCTATTAGGGCCTGAAGCTTTAGGTCCCTCTATTCTAAATAACTCCATAATTTCTGTCAGACTTGTTCAAGGAATATCACGCACGCACACACGCGCATACATACATATAAAAAAAGAAAACAGCCAACCCCTAGCAATACTAAAATCTAACCGTCAACTGTCCCTTATGGAATTTAAACACAATGAAACAGTACCATGAGAAAAATACGGTTTTTCTTTTCCTTTTTTAAAATTTTTTCTCTTTTCCTCTTCCTTCTTTCCAAACTATCTCACTCCCTATCAAATTTACCCCAGGTCTCTTTCTCTATCTCTATCTCTCTCTCTCGCTCTCTCTCTCTGTTTTACTTTCCTATCTTCTCTCCCAATCATTCCCTCCTCGATTTTTTCTCTTGCATCTTGTCTTCAAGACACATACGTACACACCTCTTAACTATTCACTTTCTTTTTATCTCTTATTTTGCACCCCCCCTGTCTTTCTGCTTCTTGTATCTTTGCTGTCTCAATTCCTTTCCCCCTGTAATTCTCTCCCTATTCCCTCCTATTTATCCAGTTTTACTCCACCGACCCCCAACACACACACTCATCATTTTATTTTATCATGCTCCATCTTAGGGTTTTCTCTCCCACCAATTTCGTTTTTCACACCCAAGTGACTTGCCTATTTGAACCATATGTCCATTAGCTCAAATTTCTCACTTGTTATGTTGGAAAGGAGAACAAGAAACCAGTTGATCATAGACACATTCAAGATAAAGATTGTAAAAAGTTTGTTCTTTCATCTACCTTTCTCATCTTGTCACTGAATAATTTTCATTTTTTTATTTTTACGATACCTCATATTATGTAGCATTTATGATTTAAATGCATTTGTACTTCCTTAATCCAGCAACCTTTGGACTAGACTATAGAAAATACCATAGAAGAGAAATTGATTACAAGACCCTTTTTTTTACGATTTTTCTCATAGTATCGAAAACAACGATATATTTTTAATGTAATTTATATAATATAGAGATGAAAAACTTGCTCCCACGAATGTAAATTATTAACAGCCTTAAATATAAAAAAAAAAGTTGCCTCCCCTGGTGGTTAAATATGGCTAGATTTTTCCATTTTTTCTTATTTCTAGCCAACTTTATAGCTAAATATGTTGACTCGATTACATGATTTTTTGAGTGTACTTAACATTGATAAAAAATTGACACTTACAGCCATTTTAGCCACCAAGGGAGACAACTTCTTTACGATCTTCACGGCAGCCAATTTACATCAGAGTAAGTTTTACCAAAAAATTATTAATGGAAATTATTTGTGATTGTAGAGAAGCTTTTTATTTTAATTGTTAGTATATTATAAAAATAAAAAAAAGTAATCTATAAGATGAAGGTAAAATTAAACATTTTTTGCTAAAATTAACATTGCAAGTTCAAGTCGAATAACCACCAAACACGGAAATGAATATATCATTAACAAATTTGGTACTATAATAAGCGAAAATTTATGTAGAGTAATCGGGGAAAAATAAGGCGTGAACCGTTGGGAAAATATTTCATAAGCATATATATTATATAAAATTTTGTAAGCACAAATGTAATTGGTGTTTTTTTAATAGAGGTTTTCAAAACTGCATTGTCATTCTGGAATCAGAATGATTGGTTACAAAGTTAAGAGAGGAGAAAGAAATTGCGTTGATATTCAATTTTATGGGGGATAATTCAAATAACCTTCCGTTTGACTATAAAATGACTAAAACCGACTGTAAACGGCAATAAAATGGCTACCCGATAGTTTAGGCAAACTACATAATTAAAAAAGATAGTATTGTTCTTATTTTACAATGTGTTTTTGTTCTTTCATAGTAAATAAGCAAATTATTTGATACGATACACAGAGTGTGTATAGCTATATCTTGTTGCAGACGAACGGGTCAATCTAGAAGTGAAGTTCTCGAAAGCGCTTATAGTACATCAGTTTCCGGCTAATTTTCTGATATATAACTTGTGGGGGCGTAAAATCTTGTTAACCAGGTTGAATCATACCTTAAAAAACATACAGATTGGTAAAAAATTGTTGCCAGTTTTTCTATAAACTTTGAGGGTGGCCATTTTGAAATTCAAAATGGCCGACTGTGAATGTATGTATCTTCCAATTATGATTAAGTCATTGTGCACAGATCTGTCCCCAAAATTGATTTCTTCTCCCGTAGCCCATAACCCACCTTTCCGAATAACTTCATTGAGAACTTTTTAAGATAGCATGTAAACAGACAGGAGCAAATACAGAAATGAACAACAAAAAAAAAAAATGCAAATATCTCTAAATCAAAAACAAATCCCTGGATCCACCCTAAAATGTAATCGCTCATTTCTTACAATGTGGCTTACCTTTCCACGAAACTTCATCGACATTCTTTGAGAACTGTTGGAGATATGGTGCGGAAATGGAAGAATTATGGAAATAAAAACGGAAAGAGATATTTTTTCTTTTTTTCTTTTTTTTATATTTGCTCCTATCGGACTACACGATATCTCCAAAATTTCTACATTAATTTCAATGAAAACAGTAAAGCTATGCAGTAAGGGAGAAGTTATTAAATTTGGAGGTTGATCCAGGAATTCGTTTTTGATTGAGAGATACCCAGGGAAAGAGAGGTAGGGGTTCAGCCAAAGTTTCCACAAATTCTTCCTTTTTCACTTCTACCATCATCACCCCCTTTTAAAGGAACAGTAGAGAAAATACAGAAAGCTTGTTGGTGCTACATCCAGGGTCGCTTTCAGCAGTTCCTACTCTCTTCGCAATTAACTCACTTAAGTGAGTCCTCCACGAGAGAAAAATTTGATTAGTAACTGCATTTATGTCATTCCGTGTAAATGCGGAAAGATCTACAGTGGATAAACCGGCGGGCCTCTCAAGGTTTGACTTGACGAACACACACACAAAATAATCAGTAATCAAAAGAGGAAAAAGAAGGATCTGGAACGGCTGACCATATTTGGAGAAGAAAAGGCGAACACTTTCCTCTCCGGGAAGAATATCGTGTAATAGACAGGGAACGCTGTTGGAGAAATCAAGGAAGCAGCCCACATCAACATGCCGACTGAATGTTCAAGTCAGACAAACGCAGAGTTCAACCCGATGTGGCTTTCTCTAATCAACAGGGCCATGGTATGAAAATCCAAGCCTAACAAGGAAGAAGAAGAGATCGATATTACCTGAACCCTACGCTGTAATGTAGCTACCATTGGAATATTCCGTTTAGTGCCATCAGTGGAAAATTCTATTTACCATCATCATATTCGGATATTACACCCGAAGAAGGCAGTAGATTGTCGTGTTTATAACATAATGTGAAAGAGTTCAATCGTCTAAGAAATTCTTTGAAAGATATTTTTCTGTTTTGATATTTTATACTTTTCTGTATTCGTTCGTGTGTGTTCATACGGTATCTCCAAAAGTCCCCAACGAATTTTAATGGAATCTTGGGGAAACTATGGGCCACATTGGAAGGAAAAATCGGTTAACATTTAGGGCGAATCCGGGAATTAGTTCTTAATTGGGAGGTATTTTTGCGTTTTAAATAATGATACATTTATGTTTTTGCCCCTGTCTGTCCATACAGTGTCTCCAAAATCAAATTGTATGGAACAGTAAGGCATTGAGTAAAAAAGAAGTCTCTGTATTTTGAAGTGGATCCAGGAATTTGCTTTGATTAAGAAATATTATTCCGATTAGATATTCCATTCATTTCTGCATTCGCTCCTGTCTGAGCACATAATATCTCTGAAAGTTCTCAACGAATTTCAGTGGAATCTCATGTAAGGGTGTGCCACCTTGTTAAAAAGATTTTAGTGGAAATTGATGGAACGGTAAGGCGCGTATTAAGTAAGATTTGATTAAATTTGGGGGTGAATTCGTTTTTGATTGAGAGATATTTTTGCGTTTTTTCCTTCGTAAATTTATTTAATTGCGCTTATCTTTCAACACAATATCTCTAAAATTTCTCAATGAAATTCCAAGGAAGGGTGGGGCATATATTACGAATTTTGGAATAGACCCAGGTTCTCGTTTTTGAGTGAGAGTTATTCTTTTTTTCCCTCCCTAACTTTCTGGTTCAACCCTGTCTGTCTACACAATATCTCCAAAATTTCTCAATGAAATTTCGTGGAAGGGCGAGGCATATGCTACATAAGATGTAATTGAATTTCGAGGTAGATATAGGTCTTCGCTTTTGATTGAGCGGTTTTTTTTGTTTGTTTTGTTTTTTTTTTTCTTTCCTACATGTCTGGCCCACCTCTGTCTGCCTACACGATACCTCCAAAAATTCTCAATGAATGTTAACAAAATTTGATGGAAAGATGGACCTCAAGATAAGGAAGAAGTGATCAAATCTGGGGGCGAATTGATGCTTTTGATTGAGATATATTTTCACTTTGTTTTTTAGACATTCCTGCATTCGCTCCTGTCCGTCCACGCAATATCTCCAACGGTTCTCGATAAATTTCAATGAAATGTGGAAGAGTGGGCAATTGGCCTCGAGAGAAGGTGATTAAATTTTGGGATGGATCCATTCAAAATGAATCAGTCATAAGTGGAAGAAATAAGCAGTTACAGTCGTCAATTTTGAATTTCAAAATGGAGGCTGCCAAAGTTCATAGAAAAACTGGTAACAATTTTTTCCTTAATCTGTACGGTTTTTAGGTTGATTTAACCTGGCTGCCAAGATTCTACAAAAATACACTTTCCGATAGACATAGTTTTTGAAATTTATCAATTTGGCCTCACATGGTCCCCGAAAAGTCATTTTCGACCATGAAATAGCCGCAAAGAGTCATCCAATATTGAATATTGATTGTAAACTATCCATATTACATATTTGTGAAGTTAGAGCACTCATGGCAATATTTGTATCATTATTGACGATTTCGTATTTTTAACTGAATTGCCAAAATTGCCATAAAAATACTACAATTTTGAATGTGCTGTCAAGAATTTTTTCCCAGACATTCAATTAGTTTTTTTTATCTTTCTTTTTTCTCTCTCTGTTATTCTACATTACATGGTGCAACTGTTCATGCTAAAGTCGCTATTGGTGTATTTACTCCCGGGTCCAACTCCAATTTGACTGGACTATTGGGCAAAGATTGCGTTGAAAGATTAGAGCCCGTAAGGTTCATTGATAAATGAGTGTAATTGTGTCATTCTTTCGTTGGCTGTTGAAAGTGAATTGTTTGTGAAGTCAAAAAATGTGTGTGTGTTGCAAATGTACTCACGTAGTTTATTGTTGAAACAGCGGACTGAACAGTTGAGCAATCAGGCAATGCCCGAGGGTCCAAAGCACCAAAAGCCCGAAGTAGCAAGGGTAAAGGAGGCCAGGACCCATTTTTCCCAAGGGGTCAGATCACTGTTAGTCTACTCCTGGTTGAATAAATGTACCAAAGTGGTAGAATAGGATAGTTAATTGGAGGCAGCGGTTAATAAGCATTTCAGGATACCTACTGGAACGACTGACTGACCTTTTGAATCTTCAAGTAGGCTCCAAACGACATGCTTGGGGATTTTGGATTCTCGCGCCCTGATTGGATAATAAATCGTAACTGTTACTTTCATATTTCAATTGTTGCCGTTATGCTGGCAAAATTTATTTGTGTTAAATCAGACTTCACTTCACTACTGAATGTTATAGTTTTAAACATTAAACATTATTTGGATTATCCCACACTTTGTTCTGCAACATCAACAGCGCGTCCCTTGCTATTGTGAGCAAGCAAGAGGGAAGGCTGGGTAGTTGATCTTGTCCCTCGAAGACTCAAGAAGAAAATGAAATAGAGAGCGATGTGCTGCTTTTTATTCCGGATTATATTCACCCAATTTTCATACATTCCAAACACGCCCCATGCAACTAACCACATTGCAAAACCTATCAACAAATTTACATCACACGCATGTCAACTTATTTATGTATTTGTTGTGTCGTATTAAAGACTAGGATAAAAAAAGACTTGTAACCACTAGAGCTAACTGACATAGACTGTTGGGTGAATCATGTGTAGAAAGAACGAAATGATACAGGCTTAATAATGCTGTGAATGAAAGTTAAACATGTAGTTCAACAGATGCAGAGATATGTAAACATTTCTGTTCGAAGAGGCTCTGGTACCAGAAATTATGTTGACAGAGAAAGAATTTTCGATATTTGATAGATTTTTCTTAGTATGGTACAATGCCTTATGAGACGAGGAAGATTATATTACTCTTATTTCCAAACGGGGGTGTCCTGTCTACTGAAAAAAATCAGCACTGGAAATCCTGGGTTTTACCAGGGCTCGAACACTGACACCTAGCATTGATGGGAAATACCTGTCAATCCTTTAATAAAAGCCCTTCAAATTATTCAACAAATGTAGTCTCAAGAAATTGAGCCAGTCAAAAGAGAAAAGGTGTCAATTTCAAACAGGCAATAATTCAAAGTGAAAAATCGACAAGGACTGTTCTCAACAGATATTTCGGATACGGACGTCAGCATAATAACTATTTATGGACCAATGGAAATTCATAAATTGAATCTAGTCAATGGAGCCCTTCATAAACCAACGACAGACAAAAGTTCACCAGTCGCTGTCGAGTTGTTTTTGCGAACACACCTCCAGTAGTCACTTAAATATTCATTCTTTATCTTTCAGTCTGAAACCTGTTAGGGCTGCTATCTCCTACTGGTTCAAAGAGACTTAATGTGGATTTATGAAAAGCCAAATTTAATTTAATGTTAATGGGCATTCGGTCAATTCTATAATGGAGTTATGTGCTAATATAGAACCATAACTGACCACCATACCTCTACATACAAAATAAATTCAGCGCCGAAGTAGGCTCCTAACAAAGAAATTTCACTTTGAGTAACATTTCAGCAACAAGTAACATCTTTATAAGACAAGATATGGCTTCCACCTTGCAAGTCTACCCCTACTCTGAAAACGAAATGTAATTATTAACAAACTTGACGCGACCTAACGTATAATAACTTGGACCAGAAAAATGCCTGGTTTACGGATATTTATTACAAGGTCTAGGTTAGGGTGACACAAAAATGCAAATATAGAGCATGCAGTGAGAACTGAACTCACTACAGTAGCTTGTTAGCCATCACACCACGGCAAGGTGTCCTACGACAGTGGTTCCCAATCACTGGGCCAAAACCAGCACTGTGTTGCAAAATGTGAACCACCTGACCACAAGGAAGTGATACGATTTAGTGATAAGAAGCGATATGAATCATCTGCACCTTCCCTCGTTCGCTGTCATGCTACCCACGTCCCGACAGAAATATATCTGATGCAACCAGTAAAAGTGAAATTAACTAAACGAAAAAGAAAGCTTTTTTTTTCTTTTTTTTTTTTAATAACATGAGCTTTACCTATCGGGAGGTCAGATGAATAATATTAAATTCGTCAGATAAACCTTGTAAGAAACAGAATTGAGTGTATTAGCCGCTTGTAAGTGACCTTATAGTTGACCATCAATATTTCGGTCAAGATTAGCCTCCATCCCTGTCGGTCGGTCATCAAGAACACCGTCAATATTACACCGGTTCTCATTCCAAAAAATAGATAGAACCCCTGTCCTATGATATTTAAGCTTATGGCATAAGGCCAGAGATGAGGGCTGATTGCTATACCAATCTTCCAAGTGTAGTAGGGATAGTGTGTTTGCCTTGGGAATTATCAATTGAAATACTGCTCTTTACCTGGCACCAATGGGAATTACATAAGATTCAAATTCAGCGATGGAAACAGCGATGGAATGAGACAGACACAGCGCTGTGAATTCTCGTTTTGTAGATAATTATTTTAGCAATAAGTAACATTTTTCAAGACAAGAAGCTATGACCTTCACCTTACAAGTCTCCGACACCCTATCCCCAATAATGTCTTTATTTCAATGGCTTCTCTTTCCTTTGCTCCTAGAAGAAACGTTAGTAACGACAAGGAAATTGAATGCGACTGGCATATGGTTCGAATAGACAAACCAGTCAAGCATAAAAAAGGGAAGAAACTGCATTGGCCACGGTAGAGAGAAAGAAAAAGAGGAGGGTGTTTTTTTTCGTTTTGTTTTATTTTGTTATTGTGTTTGTAGTTTCCGACTGATCTGACTGATGTTGTTTGTATCGTCACTATTTATTTACTTTGTTTCATATTGAGTGAAATAGCTACCGTATTCCGTAGTGTCATATGTGCAGTGATATTCAAATTATTAAAAATTGTAAAGTGACCATACAGAGAAATGAACAAAATTAATACAGTTGGAACAAAATTAATAATTAAAAAAGTAGCAATTTTCCTTGACATTATTTGTAGTAGTCAAAATCAATTTTTCTACTGTGTCCATATTGAATAAAAATCAGATTTTATAGTTTTCATTCAGTTTAAAAATAGGAAACAATAAATACAGTATAAATGTAGACACGCCTTCACACGAAATTAGAACAAGATAGATCTTAGAATGGGCTCACACTAACAAGATTTGTAATATAAAACTAACACAGATGCTCAAGTTAGCAAGCCATTTTAGCTAAGAGCCTTATTCTTTCTTACAACTACGCCCGGATGTTTACTATGAAAACACATTCAAGAGACGCTATCTTATCCATTTCGCATTGTCTTGCCTGTCTGTTGTAAACTTATGTAAAATATACTTTAAAGCAATTTTTCTACGTACTGATTTTAATCTCTCTCGTCTCTATCGGCATGTTTCAATTACATGTGTTCAATGTCGTATCTACTTCTCAATCATGTTGCATTGTTAATGTTCTGTAAAGTGCACGTTTCTTTCATTTTTCAAGTAGTCATTCGTTGATAATCAAATCATATCTTTTTTTAAAATATATGCTTTGCTTGTATTTCTTTTGCAGATATTCTACTGTTATATTCTACTAAGGTTATATCCAAACAGTTCTAAAAATATATACACTTCATTTCAATGGTGACACAAACTATTCAATTTCTGCAAAGAAATAATTCTTTGAGTATCCATCTTCCAAGGCCAAACAAAACCGTTAAGAACGATACTCTTAACAAATTATGTTATAGCGATCACTATAAATCACTATCACTATAAATAATCAGGCCAGTCTAAAAAATCCACCAAAATTTTGATCTGCAAATTTTTAAAAAGTGGACATGTTGCAAAACTCATGGAACTGGAAATAATAAAGCAAAAACACAGTGTAGAAATACATTTCTCATTCATTCTTTTTGGCTATTGATGTGTGGGGCCTTGATGTTTACAAACGCAAGACGGATGTTTAGGGAGAATACAAAAGCAAGATGCACAGAGGACAAAAGATGCAGAAAATTGTACATTGCAAGTGACACAGGAACATATGGATGCTATTTCAAACCTGGTTGATCAGTGTATCTGTTTTCATCACTGTCTTCTACTGCTATCTCTATGGCGTTTTCTTCGTTTTGATCACCTGATATATATCGGCTCCTGCTGTCGTTGTCTTGTCAGACCCAATAAAGATAAAATTTCCAATTCATGTACTTGAACTTTCTATAAAACATTCCAACACCAACTCTTGCTAAAGACCACTCCAGAATTCCTAATCAGAGATTCTAGCCCTTAAGAAGCCATTTGTGTCAAAATATATATCTAGCCTAAATTATCAATATTGTACCAGAAGATACAAAGAGAATCCGTTGTTCCAATTTTTAAAAAATCTCTAGAACTGTGGGTGGCTCTTTTATGCTTGAGTCATTTTCGAATCATACTTAGATTCTCATCTCCTGAACCCTGAAAATATCGATTGAAAACCAGAATTAACGCGGAAAAATCAGATAAACTTTACAATGCTTAAATCCTCTGAAACAAATTTTATTAATGTAACACTTCAATATGACAATTCGTAGGATGCATTCAAACAAAGGTTTCAACTTGGACTTTTACAAATACTACCAACAAGCGTAAGGTCAGGTGGGGGATCTATCCCACTACTGGAACCATGTAACTGAGTGCAACCTACCACATGATACTTGGAATGCTGATGCGTACCGCCAAAGAGTGCCGACTATCCGTCCCCAATACCCAAAAGTCATGGGCCAGCGTGGCAGGGCATGACATAACATTCCCCACGTTTCAGGAATATTCCAGCCGTTCCTACTGGGTCATCGGTTTCAAAAGTCCCAGCTACATCACTTGCCTTTGGTGGGATGATGTGCCCTGAGGGTGACTACCCGAACACAACACCAAGAATGTCGCCAGAAAAACAATCTTTCCTGCTAGGCTAACGGTCTCAAAAGGCCCAGCCATAGCATTTGTTTTGGGCGGGCATGATGTTTCCCAAGTGTGACAACTCAAATATAGCCCTAGGCTCATCATCAAGAGAACAACACTATGTATTGGCACCTACAGCGTTAGGACGCTCTCCATAAAAATGCACGTAACTGATCTGCAACATTAAATCACAAACATCAAATGGGACATAATCGGTATTAGCGTAATGAGAAGACCCAGAGAAGAACAAATCGAATTAAACATTAAACATCTTCTGTACAACACTCGAGAGAAAAAGAGAAAAGACTAAGTGGAGTTGGCTTTCATGTTCATGAAAAACTCGAAGACAATGTTTTAGAATTTAAAAGCCATCTCAGACCATGTAGCCAGTGTCACTGTACAGCTCTCAAAGAGGTACAAAATGGACACCATTCAACTTCCACGCCCCAAGAAACCAAGAACATCATTATGGGAGACTTCAACGCCCAAGTAGGACAAGGTAATGAAAACTGCATTGGCAGGTACGGATACAAAATACGGAACGAAAGTGGTTGAGATCTTGTAAATTTTGCAACAGCAAACCGATTCAAAATCATGAACACTTTTAAAAAGAAAGCCAATAGAAAGTGGACTTGGAGGAGCCCCAACCACAGAACCAAAAGCGAAATAGACTACATCTTAGCGGACAAGAGCGATGCTGTCAAAGATATTCAGGTCCTAAATCAAGTCAATGTAGGAAGTGAACACAGAATGATAAGATGCAAAATTCAATTTAACACCAAGATAGAATACAGAAAAATGTTCTGCACCAAACTGTAACCACTGCGCACGAAAAGTGCTCATCCGATCATTCAAGCTGGAACTTGATTGAAATCGCCGGTATGATTAAGTCGAAGAGCACCATAACTAAACTCTCAGTAAAAACCAAAATCTCATGAAAAATGCAGAAACCTCAAGCCACCAACAATTAAAAAGGTCGAAGCAACTGAACTGGACAGAAGTATCCGACCGAAACGAAGAGAAGACAAAAGACAATACGTGACAGCAGTTATTAAAAGCATTCTCGAAAAAGGTAGCAACTTCAAAACTATTGGAAAATCCCTCGGTACAGGAAGAAAGCAGATAACTAGTGTGCTCGAAGCAGATAGAGACCTGGCAATTGAAACGTGTCCAGGATTTTACAAAAAACCTCTGCTGCACCAAACAAGGGTATAGAAAAATGAAACAGGAAACACAAGTAATCAATTCGAGGATTTCCCAGAAGTCACTCTACAAAAATATCACCATCGACCTAATCAAAAAAGAAAAGTCATTCTTTTCAACCTGTGTCTCAAAAGTAAAGTCCCAAAATGATTTTTCCACCATTTTTATTAGGTTGATGGTGATTTTATCGCACCCAGGGGTTTTCTTTCAGTCTATGTTTGATGGCTTGTCTCACTTACTGCGGAATGACCTCTGGGAAATCCTCAAATTGATTTCTTTCGGCTTGTGTATTTATTTTAATGTTGCAGTTTTCAAGTTTTAAAAGCTAGTATGTTCTGGTTTTTCTTTTCGAAATTGTATAAATAAAAACACAAATAGCAGTAAAAAAAATGTTGATACTGTCCCACGAAATTGACTCTGAAATAGTTAATATTCTTTTGTAACTGACTGAGTACCCTAACATCAACTGTGATGATTTGGGACGATACACTATGAGATTGCCTTTTTATTTTTTTTGTCGCATCTGGAGAGGACTGATTAACATGAGTTACAAATTTGTTTATATGTATATATATAATCTTTTAACAGTTTTTCCGTTGTTGATGATATCTAATCAGGGTGTTCAACATTTATCAAAACAAATAGAGCTATTTATGCATAAAGTAAAATCTACAAGGATATTTATCCAGTGAATGGTAACATTTCGTGCCCAAAGCACTCTTCAGTAACCGGCAAATAATATTGCCAGTTGTTGAAGAGTGCGTTAAGCACTAAATGTTGACATTCACCGGGTAAATATCCATGTAAATTGTACTTTAAGTATTATACATATATTTGAAACCGTCAACCAAAACTGTCAACATAGATTTCTCCAAGTTGTTCTGGCAGGCTGGCTGGCTGGCTGGCTCTGTATGTATCATGCATACGAGCCGCATCAATTGAACTGAGGGGCTAAAAAAATCAGCATTTATTCCTCATTATGTCAACAAAAAAGTTTCTTTTGTTGTTTCGAAATTTCCCCCACAAAATAGGTTTTATAGTTGGGGGTCGGTTGTCAATGTATGTGAAGTTAGTTCCTAGTTTGCGCCCGCTTGTTTTTTGGAAATTCAGACCTTTTACTGATTACTGCCCAACAAAAAGCAAGAAAAGTAACTAGTACATTGATCACCCCTTTTTCCAATTTTTCTTCATTGATCACCCCCAATACGACATGCTGCCAAAAGACGTTGATCACGTGATGGTTTCTATTAAGTGACTAACCATATATATATATATATATATATATATATATATATATATATATATATATATGTTTTTACTCCAAATTCTCATCTCATTTATTCTCGGTCTATTCGTTTCTTTTCAACGTAACAGTTATGCATCAAGAAATGGATATATAAGATCCAACAGAATCATTATAAATTGCTTTATATTATATAAGGACTTTTATTTGAAATGATCTCCCGTCGATACACGGTTAATGTACATCACTCGGACTAAACAACATGAATAGAATAAACAATTATGTGTGTGTGTGTGTAAATCAAAGTCTTTACAGAATAAATCACTTCCCCAAATGAGTACAAAAAGAGGGTGTCTTGAAGTTGCTTATAAGAAAGCGGTGAGAATATTGAGTTCAATCGAGTTGTTTTCCTTTGTTCGATTAAGTATTTGCCCCCCATGTTATAGCCAGATTTACAGTCTCTTCAACTTAAAAATAAAAGGCTTAAGAGTCTATGGTTTCGGAGAGAAGAGACCTTTCTTTTAATTTGCTGAGCTTATGTAGCATCGACATTTTATAGCACATTTTTACATTACTAAACACTGCTTTCAAGTAAAGCAATTCTGGGCAAACTTACGTTTGGAAAGCCACTCGCAGAAATAATTCTAATTCTTTACCCCAAGTTTCGACTCAGAATGAATAATTGCTTACCCCCCCCCCCTGAAACAATTACAATTCAAGCTTCACAAATATTTAATTAAATGCAACTTACCCCAAACTTTCCATTCCCATACACAAGATACGTGTCATTGTTCAAGAAAGTTCCGAGATCTTAAAAATGAGATGGCGTTTCATCTTCCCAAATTTTCACCTTTAATAATGTTACAGATAATTAGGCGCCTTTTTTCCTTTGTCGGTTTTTCATTCAAAAGGAACAAGGGTTGAAGAATCAATCAAATATTCGAGAAGCCAATAATTTATTTTCATAAGAAATTTTAGAAGATAAGATTTAAAGTTAAAAACAATCTCAATGAATCCTGAACAATTAATTCTCGTCGTAACAGGCTGGATATAGTTTGAGTCCCCATATTCTAAAAGGAAAATAACATTAAAATCATGGACATCTGTTTTATATAAGTCATTCACTTGGTCTGGAGTAGGTACGTGGTTAAAGTTGACATTTCTTAGTCATGTCAGTCATTTTTTTTTATTTCTTGGTTCGAACCTGTTGAATGGTAAAGAAAAAGTCTGATTTGAAGATCAATCTGAATCTTACGCTCATATGTTCGTAACTATTGCGTCAACTGCAACGAAAAAATAGCCTCGAGGAGATACTTCCCGGGAATTTTAAAATATATGTCTCAAAGGCAAATATATGATTTCATGACTATATACGAGGCCTATCCAGAGTGTCCAGTCAAGATCAACAGAAAAATAGTCTACTTTGGGCAATTATATCTTCATCATCAGTCTTCAATCGTCCATCGCTGGACTTATATCTTCTCCGGGATTCGCCACACCTCTCTATCATGGGCGTCGCGGAGCTGGTACTTTCTGAATTTATCTAGTTCGTCTCACCATCTTGTATTCTACCGGCCTTGATGGCGCTTGCGATCTCTGGGGATCCATGTTGTGAGTCATGATATTCATCGGTCGTCCATACTTGCAACATGACCAGCCCATTGCCATTTAAGTTTTCTAGTAGATTCTATGATGTCTCAGACTCCTGTTACACTTTGATAAACTGTGCTAGGTTTAGGATCAATGGATTGATGGGATCTTCTTATTTTTTAAGGTTGAGCTTGCTCTGTCAAAGGCTTGCCATCCTAGAATGATTCTTCGCATGATTTCTTCTTCTTTTGTGGGTTTCGTAGAGATTCATTGTCCAAGGTAGATGTAGTGGTCTACTTTCCTCAGTTTTGCATCTTCAATTTTAATAGTTGTATTCTTATTCTTGACGTGATTGTTGCACATAACTTTCTTTTACTGAAGTTCATGAGTAAGCCGACTTTCTTGATTTCTTCGTTTAGTTCATCTAGCATTAGTTGAAGATCGTGTAGGTTCTCGGCGAAAAGGGCAATGTCGTCTGCAAATCTGCACTTGTACAGATATTCGCCATTTATTTTTATTCCTCTATTCTCCCAGTCTAGATTTCCGTAGATCAACTCGAGACAGACTGCGAAGAGTTTGGGTGAGCTGGTACCATCTTGTCTTACTCCTTTTGGGAGCAGGAAGGGTTCAGAGTCTTTATGTAGTCTAATAAAGGAGTTGCTGTGACTTTATATATGTCCAAGTACTCTGACGTATACAAGGTCTAGACCTTATACGTTGATGGCTTTCATGAACATGAGAATTTCCACTGAGTCGAAAGCCTTCTTGAAATCTATAAATGCTACAGCATTTCGTATTCTGCTGCTTCTTTCAGCTGATTTATTGAATTGAGATGGTCCATGGTCAAGTAGCTTCTTCTGAAGCCAGGTTGTTCTCGTGGTAGGTTTTCATCTAGCGTTTTACTGATCTGGTTGGTGATGATTTTTGTGAAAAGTTTGTAGATGCAGTTGAGTAGGCTTATAGGCCTATAGTTGTTGAGGCCTTTCGGGTTTCTTTTTTCGTGTAGAATTATTATGATTGCAGTGTTCCAGTCTCCCGGAACTTAGCTCTGTTTCAGACAAAAGTTGAATAGAAAAGCTGTTTTTTTTTTATTGACGATCTTACCAGCTTTTTTGAGTAGATCGATTGCGATATTATCTAGTCGAGGAGCTTTTCCTTTTCTTTTCGTTTGTTTGGTGGCTTGCTTTACCTCGCATGGTGTAACTTGTGGGAAGTCCTCGAACTGATTGTCCACGTCTTGCGAGTCCTGTTCAGTGTTTTGTTGTCCGTGTTGAAAAGTAGAGCACTAGGTAGAACTCTTGGGCGCGCTCGACAATTCTGTCTCTGTCAGTTGTTATGTTTCCGATTTCATCGAGTATGCTACTAATTTGTTTCTGTTTTATAATGAGAGCTTTGTTTATAGTTTTGGAGTCCCGACGTTTTTCGAGAGTTGTTTTGATGATTGCCGTTGTGTACCTGCTTTTATCTCCTCTTAATTTCTTTTTTATTGTTTTATTCTGTGCGGCCTCCTTTATTTTCCCCTTGTTATTGTGGGTGGTTTGAGGTTTCTGCGCTTTTCAATTAGTTTCCAGGTTTTCGTCTGAAATTTAATGATACCTCAGTCACCTTCAAAGTACACTCACATATATATCTCAGCACCTCTTAAACTTTTCAAAACCGGTCTGCAAAGTTCTCTCTCGGGATAGCCATCATCTCGTTTTCCTTATTCTTATATACAGTCTGAAACATCATTGGGAGAATCCAGAAGTTGTTGTGAGCCAAGTCTTGACCTTGGGGTAGCTGAGTGACTTGGATGATGCGATGTTTTGCAAAAAAAAAAAAAAAATTCCATGAGACACGAAGAATGGACATGCTCGGTCATTGTGAATGCGACAGTACACAAGCTCAATCAATGGCGTCTCAGTGTCGACTGAGTTACCCCACGTGAGAGTGTCTCTTCACGCATACGTGATGAAGTCCTTCCTTCTGATTGATTACCAAATCGAATCAAGGCCACGCAACTGGTTCACAAGATATTCAAAACGGCCAAATACTTCCCGGGTAGACTACGTACAAGAAACTTCATGAATGGAAATTTAATAGCGATTACGTTTTTTATGGTTTGTCTGTTGTTTTTTGTTTTTTTTTTCTAACTTGTACATCCCAGTTCCCACAGAACGTAGAAAAATCTCAACAGTGCTTAGTGTTTTTACTTCTGACACAAAACAAATTATCAGATATTCAGTGTAATTTCCCTAGTTCAGGAAAGAGCAGGAGGAGCTGAGAGAGAAAGAGATAAACATAGAGATAAAAAGACAGAGAGAGAGAAAGTGGAAAGAAATAGGACATTGTCTCAGGCCGGGGAGAGTCATGTTTTCAAGCAAACCAAGTCAGCCTGCTTGTCGGAGAGAACTAGCTGTCTCTTTCTCTCTCTTTCTGGTCGTTGTGACTGGCAAGTAAGCAAGCAAGCGAGTAAAGATAAGCAAGTTAAGAAAAAGAGGCAATTTACACAGGAGATATCCCAAAAAAGGGAGGGTTGTAAAGAAAAGATTACAACTAAAAAAGGGTAATGGTTGCGAAGGAAGGGGAAAGGAAAAGGGGACAAGAGAAGAACTGAGTCAGGAATGGTGGAGTCAGTAAGGGTTGAAAAGAGTACTGATGAATATATTGAATAAAAAAACAAATAATAGCCAGTTAGTTTCAACAGAAACCTTGCGTACACATTGTTGTTAACAAACGACTAATAAGTACCGCAAATAGACTGAGGAAGCTCAATGATGCAGGAGACAAGAGGAAAGGTCTTTAATGTCTGTTGTAAGAGGATATGGTGTCCTTGCTCACCAGGTCAAGAGGTTGAGTCACATTAAAACATTGTTAATGTTGGTTCAGATTCAAGGCTAGCGATTGCTTTCGTAGGGAAACTATTATCAGCATTTTAGTTCTCATTGGGTTTTTGCACCAAAAGTACCATTTCTCGTCGCTTTCACTGGAGATCAAGGTACAGCAAGTCTCTTCACTACTCCAGCATAGTGGTTTCGTAACTTTGAAAACTCAACGATACCTTTGAGGGAAATATTCTGGTGGGCCCCTATTTTCAGCGTTTAGTTTTTAGATTGTAGTCAGAATAGAATCTTGAGTAATAAACCATTTCTGACCATTAAATATCATATCTATTCTATAAGGATTACATTTATTTGAATTCTTTCTAATACATAGTACAGGTCTGTGTAGGATAATAGCGGCACCACTTAATGACATGTACCGTAATGCATTTCATCGCATGTATATGCATCGTTGCTGCTTGCAAAGAAAGGAATGAAGGGCACAAGACTCATATCAGGATTCATAATTGAACCTTTATTTTTTCTACTTCGGACAACTCAAAAAAAATTTGATAACACCTAGATTCTTCAGAACCTAAATGTTTCCTGATGTTTTTTCACTGTATTTTAGATGTTTTCTTGTGAAAACACCAATGATGTCATAAATAGAATTTATTCTAACCATATTTATTCTTTGATGCAATTTTTTTTTACATCACTTCAATCATTGATGCTACAGTCGTTCAATTATTGACTGTGGTGGTGAGTTCCGTTTATATTTATAATTTAACTTCCACTGTTGTTCTAAATTCGGTCCTCAACTGTATTTGAGTGGTTAACAATCATTACCTTTGTTAGATGAAGTAGTCTCTGGTGAGTTATTCTTGGGTTAGCGATGCTTCTAAATCAACAGTTTTTTTTTTATTCAACCAAAGCCACTCAACTGAAAATATGTTTTGTTGCTCATTGTCAAATTTGAAATGAAATTATCATCATTTTAAGCAAGGTTTATGAAGGCATGGGTGTATTCCAGACAACCTTGCTTGTCTTCAAAATGAAGGGCTCAAACTAATTGAATTTTCTACAGAAGGTGATGCAAGTTCTTACTCAAAATTCCCTCCAGTGACTGACAAGAATTTGCTAAATGAGGAGAGGCTCTTCTGGTCAATGTTTAGGTTTGATCTGCAACAATCTCCCATATACAACAATTTCTCTATCTTCAAAATTTCAAACTGCACAATAATTTATGTTCTTTCCATGCCTCCCGAACTTCATGAAATTTCATACATGCTTGTTGCATTAGAACTATTGACTGATTGTTGTCCAAGAACATTTTGAGTATTTTGGTGCACTGAACAATTGTGTACACTCTATGATTTACTTTTGCAAGGGTTACCTGTAAGATAACAAATGCCCCCAAGAATTACAAAACCTAAAAAGTACTTGGAAAGTTATGATTTAAAAAAAATGATCAGCTTATTTTGCGCCATCCTGTATCAAAGGAGAGAAGCCATGTATATACATTGAACTTATGAATAATCAATGTTTGATGTCATTTGAGGTAGCCAACATACCTAAAATATCCAAAATCACGGATCGAAAATCATTTACACCTGCTTGGTATTGTTAGTAGTAACTTCCAGATAGGTTAAGCAAGAAAAAGCTATTGGACCATACTTAAATATTCCGTTTTTCAAAAGAATTGCAACAGGTGATTAAAAGTGACTACTTCCCAACAATGAAGAGCGCAATTGATAGGCAAGTAAAATACCCCCCCCCCCCGCCACTAACCATACCAAACGCTGGTCTTCATCCAAGGAAGGTGATGCTGTGTTTATGTTGGAATTGGTAAGGAGTACTCAGTTATGAGCTTCTTCCGGAGAGTGAAACAGTTCATTCAAACATCTACAGCACTCAGGCCAATTAAAGGCAGTAATCAACAAAAAGCATCCGAAATTAATTAAATGAAAGAATGTAATATTCCATCAGGATAACACTGCATGTTTATTTTATGTTCAGTTATTTCTTGTACGCAGTCTGCAAGTTTTTACTCCATTTATCATATTCATCAGGTATAGCAACTTTGGATCACTATTTATTCCAGTCTTTAAAGAATTCTCCTCATAAAATATCTTTAATTCCCTGGGAGACTTGAATGGGCACCTAAAGCAGTTGTTTGCCGTGAGCGATAAAAGGTTTGTGAGGATAGAATTATGAAGTTGCCTGGAAGATTGCAAAGGATGATGGAACAAAACAATAAATACATTGTATGTCAAAGAAAAAAATCTCTCTTTTATTTTCACTTGAAAAACTGAACAAACTTTTAGGTCAATCCAATAAATGCTGTCTGTACATAAAGGAACCAAACTTTTGAAAGAGTACACGAATAAGATGTTTTAGAGTGCTCTGACTTTTGAAACAGTGTACCAATAAGACATTTTAAAGTGCTCTGACTGAAATCTTATACATGAATACATGTTGGTTAGATACATGTTTGTTAGTGATTGCGTGTCTAGAGCGCTTGGCCTTTTTTTTCCCCAAGTTCAAGAAAGAAGGTTGATCAGAATAGATGTTCTTTTAGTGACGTCATACATTCACATCCTTCCTCTTTCTGTTGTTTGTATAAACAGAACCAAACAAACAAACCGACCAAAAAGTGTATAATAAAGATGTATAGACACATTAAAGAAAAATCCTAACTCTGTTTCAATAATGAATCATACAAATGTTATCATTCCCCAGTTTCACCTCACATAGAGAATTACAAAGCACTCAGAGAGCACATATCTCTGCCAACGCCATTGTCTGGGGAATTAATTGTGTATGGATCTAACCCAAAATTCAATTCTCCTGTGACCCACGCATCCACAAAATTTCAAGGGATTATGTACAGAACTTTGAGAGATATTGTGTGGACAGACATGAACTTTTGACGGTATTATGTGCTGTGCACATATAACAGATGTAGGGGAGATGATTATGCATGGATCCACTCGACAAATTCAAATTCATTCACTTCTTCCATAGCCTATCATCCATTCTTCCATAGCCTATCATCCATCCTTGCAAGAAATTCCATAGAAATCCATTGAGAACTTTCGGAGATATCATGAGAAACCTCATTAGCTTATACATGAATGTATGAAAGAAAAATGAAAACTATCTTCCAATCGAAAGATAATGTCTGGATTCGCCTCAAAATTCAACAACCTCTTTCTAACTTCACTGCCAACCCTTCCATTAAATTCAATCCAAGTCCATTCAGTACTTTCAGAGATATTGCACGGACAGACAGAGGGAAAGATGCGACTAAATATATATATACCTCTTCAACTTTGTTGGCAGAGGTAATGATGTGAACAATAGTGTATAAAAGAGGTACATTGGTGCTCATAGTATTGAGTACAATATACATTATGATTGAAGTTATTGAAGCTCTTAGTATCTTTGCTGGCAATGTTCCATCAAACACTGTTTTCAATCAACTCTTAATCCTTCCCCCCTTTCTACTTGTTTCATGGTAACTTTTTGTCTGGATGATGTTTCTCACTTATACAATGAATTATTTTCTATAATCAAAGCAACATTACTCCAACGAGGATCAAGCTCACCATGCAATGTTTGCAAGATCATCTTCCTAATCAATACACTAAGGCCCCAAACCAATAAATTTATTGTGAAAGTGCATGTTTTTCTCAATATCTAACTGCCAGAAGGGTGGAATTTGACAAAAGGTTAGTTTAATAAGGAGACCCACAATATAGGCAAGGACAAAAATTGCCCAGTCCGTGTGACCCGTGTCATGGAGATGTCCAGACTACTTCTGACTCTCTCATTATAGTGCAGTAGACAGAATCAGAATCCCTGGGACCAAGCTCACTTTATTCATGCTATGTCCCACCTGAAGATAAGATCGGATAATACACTATCATTCCAGCTTGAAGGCTATGCTGCTATGCTCTGTTCTTCATATTTCTTTCTTAACCTCCGTAACAAGCAGATTGAATGGCTAATTGATGATGATGATGACAACGATAACGATGACAACGACGATGATGATGATGATGACAATGATGATGATGATGATGATGATGAATACTGATTATTTGCAAGTAAGTTTTTCAGTTATTTTCATCGTTATAAGGAGACATTATCTCTCTCATATTTTCTCTTAATACTAGATACTTAAGAATATATGAATGTGTCTATTGACATGAAAAACAGAATTTTATACTAAAGAATTAATTTTAGTCTTTTTCTCTCACATATACGTACTATATCAAACAGTGTGAATGCTATAAATCATGTTAGAAAGTATCATATGCATATGAATGAATATTCAAATAACAAGATATTTTAGATTTGAAGAATTCTTACATACACACACATACACACACACACACACACACACACACACACACACACAATTACATCATGTATGCATGAACTAAACAATTAATTTCATGTAGAGAAAATTTTATCCACATGTGTACCTTACTCAAACACATATTCAAGTATACATTTCTCACACATACTCTAGTACATGTGCATACATACACACACAAACATACTCACACTTATTGAATACTCAAATTCAACGTGTCCATATACACACATTAGGTTAAATTTACAATGCATAAGTATAAATTCAAACATCCAATTAGATTTGTGACTGTCACCAAGAAAAGAAAAAGATAAACATATAGTAAAATGGTAAAATCTTTTTCTTTCAATTTTGGATTTCTTCTGTTTATTTGTTTGTCATCTAAAATGTAGGTCAAACAAGGCTTCATTGTCATGTTTTTACTCTTCAATGATTCAAGGTTGAGATTTTATAAAAACAGGAAACTTTGCACACTCATTATTCTATTTCACTGAATTAAAAAAAAAGGAATAAAACCACAGATAAGGATGTATTCTGCTTAATATACATTTTCTGTCTAATAAATAAAAATAACAAAGTGAAACTAATATCTTTTTTGAGATAAACTCAATTGTATTTGTCATTAAGTGATTTTTTTCTGTATGTTTATAGCAATACGATAATCACAATAATGGTATAATTTGTCAAGAATGGGACATTAGTATGGCCTATGTGAGGAGATGGTCACTATGGTAGGGATTGGTAAGTCATATATTAGGTGGAAGGGACGACCACATGAGTTGACCATATGGGTTGACTGTGAAGGGTGATAATAAATAGAAACACAACCTTCAAGAAATTAATTATTTTTTCATTTTACAACAAACTAGAAAATACATCTTTAGTTGAATATCATTGCATGTAAGTGTCTTTATCTTGTTTTGGTATGGTTTTCTTAGGGTAAAATTCTAATGGTGTGTGTGTAAAGCAAACAAAGTACTTACATATCAGATAAAGAAGGCATCTGTTCCTTCCAGAGTGTATGTCCTAACAAACTTATACTAAAGAGTTGCAGGAAATGTTGTCAATGGGGGCTACTTAGGGGGCTAATATTCAGCATAGTGATTTCTTACAAAAGGGAGAGAAACACGTCTTTTAAGCATTGAATTTGTTTGTTTATACTGATCATTGTGGTCACTTAAAATAACACACACACACACACACACACACACGCATAAAATGAAACCATTTTTGTCTCGATTGTATGTTATGCTTTGAACTAAGTCGATCATCTTTGCTCTAGAATATCGAAAGCATGTTATTATCACTTCTTGTATTTCGTGTATGTAATATATTTAGAACTCTTCATAGCATTAAAAGAAATAGAGAATAAAATTTAATACAAAAAATTGCTTCGATCACGTGCATAAGTTTTTTCATAGAATAAATAATTTTCTTTAGTGCAATATAGTTGTAGGAAAAATTCATTTTTCATATTTCTTTTTAAAGTTAGAGGGATTTAAATCTACATTTTCTGCTTTTTTAATTATTCTACATAACTTCAAGTATAGCAATTGTTGAACCATTCACGTTGTCAATTAATTGCCGTATGAAAATTACTTATCTGAGATAATTTATCAATTTTTGAGATGCATCTTTAGGTGAGCCTCCACCACATCTAATTTGAATGATTTCAAATTCTTAAACTCTGTGTTCAATGGAGTATGAGCTTAATTATGCTCTGATGCAGAGATATAAATGAAGGTCTGAACAACAACTAAATACAAATTTGTTACTTATGTCACTCAAATATTTATTGCAAACTGTTTTCTATTTCCAAATTTGTTATATTTTCTTCCTGTTTTCTCCAGCAATTTTTAATCTGCTGAGTAATTTCCTTTGATTACTTTTCAGCTCTTGGTGTGGCTACATTTTAAAATGAGTCAAAAATAATTTTTTTGTTCTTGTACAGTCATTCAGTTTAAAATTCATGCCAATTGTGAATTGTTAAACCAGTGTAAAATGAAACTCTCCCTGGATAAACTCAAAAAAATACAATTAATAAATTAGTACAAATTTTGATAGGTTCAAGTGACATATCCTTGAATATGAAAAAAGACAGCTGAAATATCTGAATACATTTATTCCATCAATCTTTTAATACTTTATAAACTTCCCTGCTTTATTGGATGAGCTTTTCCTTTTTAATACACAAGAAAAAATAAAACAGAATTGAATACCAATCAAATTCTAATTCAATCTTCTAAAATGCTTACAAGCTTTTCAGATTAGGGCCATAGAGAGTTAGCTGACCTTACTATTGCCAATGGCTGATAGAGGTCGCAGTAATCAACTTCCGGCCGATGATTCCTCCTGCCCAACTTGTAGGCCGCTGTGCACTCTAATTATATACATATAAAACGTATATGTGATATAAGTATAGAATTTCGTATGCACATACTTTTGGTAAAAGTGTGCACGGAAAGCATAAGGCGCATGCGATGCATACAGCTCGATCTACGAAAGGAAGAACCATGATAAAAATCGATAAGGTAAAATATGTGTATGAGATTAAATTGATCTTTTCTTCCCATCCCAAGGTGCGGTTGTGTGATCATGTTATTGTTCGTTGTGTACATTAAAAAATAAATTTTAATCAGATATTAATCTTGTGATTTTCTAAAGAACAATTATTTCATCGAATAGGAAGCCCGAGGAAAGTATTTAAGTTTACAAATTTTATTAATAATCTAATTTATTACCAACAGGAAAAAATTGTGTGTGTGTGTCGAATTAATTGCCATTATTACTTTTCAGTGTCATAGATCTTACTTTTTGAAAATAGAAGTTCAAGTTTTAAAATACAATTTTATTTACCTTAGGTGAATTTTATCGATATTTACTTTGAAGCTGAAGAGACAAAATATAATTATTCGGCTGTAATTCGAATTTTAATTCTTGTGTGTGATTAGAAAAATACGTGGCAGAACCAACGAAATGATAAGTTTCATTTTCTTGGGAAAAAAGATTTCTCACCAAGAAGCTAGGTAATTTATGTAGTCAGTGCTAAGATTCTTGTAAGCACTACATAATTTAATTTGCATTTACTATTTCAAGTGAGTGTAATGTACAATTATTCATCATCGGATTTACTGTGAAGCTCTGTATCGGAAAATATGAATAGAGATGAGAAAAACTATTGAGTGATTTATTTTTGGTGCTAAAAAAACTAAACTTTATTATAAGATGATTGTCCTCAGAAAACAATGAAACTGAAATTACCCAAGAAGTGATCTCACGGACCAAATGAAATCGCCCCCCAAGGGGACAACTGTATTGTATTTAATGAATTACTAATGGAATTTTCTTTTTCTTGAAAAATGCCAATATGTGGTCATTTAATCGACAGATAACTTTTCCCTCTCTCTTTTGATTAACATATTCGAGTTTTTCGGCAAAACCGAAACTAATTAATCGCCCAAATTTCAATTATAACTTATTGTGTAAGAAAAATTCTTTACTTTTTTTCAATTATTACTATGTACATCCGATTTGCTGCAAGAATTTAAAATAACAAAAAATATTGTCAATTAACAATAACGTATTTTATTTACTTATTGCATTTTTCCCTTGGGGGAAGAAACTTTTAACTACTACTTCATATTTCTATGTTGTACGTACATTGTGTGATCTTCGCCGACTGACTCATTGGAAGCTGAAGCATCAACACAATAACAAGGGCCTGGACGATACAAGTTGTGTTTTTTGACTCATTTATTCACTCGACTATATTCGGTTTGACAGTTTTTTATCGAATGGATCAGTCAGTACAGTAAAAATTAATCCACTTTGATTTTCCTCTCTCATTAATATCACATCTTTTAATGGATAAACAGAGACATCATGACGATGTTGGGACCATTGGCGTTATGATTATTGTGTGTGAAATAGCGTGGCGGAACATCTTCAATTCCTGACGGACTTATCTTTGAATTAATGAGTCATAATGCAATAAAGATGAAAACTCTAGTCATTTTCCTAAAAATAAATAAATAGCAAAAGAATGATCATGAATTTGCTGTCATAATATTCAATTTTAGAACCAAAACTTTGTTGATAGGTAGGACTGCATGTAATACAACGCAGATTCAGAACTCAAGGAAAAAAATAAAATAAATTAGTTTTTTCTTTGTTGCATGTTTTAAACTTTCTATTTGTTGCATTTCATATTTATTAAGTTGTTGTTTTTTGTTTATTGTTTACTTTATCATTGTTCTGAACTGCTGATCTTCTGTTAAAAATGTGTAGTTTGTTTTACTTGGCTGTGAATGAGATCACTCGCAACTTCTTTCTTTCGCTTTAACAGGGTTCATTTCTGAGCTTTTTTTTTTTTTTTGCTTCAAGAATTGGTTAGAAGAGTTTGATTCTTCATTCATATTTTTCTACAAATTAGCAAAATATGCCATTCTATTTCAGCCTCGATAAGGCCAGTTTTTGTGGATATATTTATTGAAGAACTTGATGTTGTTTTCTTTTCTCTCTCTTTTTTTTTTGTGTAATCGCATAAAAGAACATATGATTGCTTCCCTTGATAAGCCCTTTGTGTATGTAATGTGTCTTCATGTGTTGTCTACCTCTGCCGACGAAATTAATGGGTGGGCAATATGGGGTACGGAAAAATTAGTTGAATTTTGGAGTGGATTCAGAAACATTTTTTTTTTTTTTTTGATTGAGAGATTTTCCATTTTTTTTTCTTTCTCATACGCTCATCACTGTCCACACGATATCGCCAAAAGTTCACAATTACCTCCCCTACGTTGTATTCATATGCCTGTACCACGTATTATCACCTAAAAGTTCATATTTTCTACCCACACGATATCTCTAGAAGTTCTCCAGGACTTTTGGTATTTGGAACAGGGAAGATTAAACAAAATGCCAAAACTTGGCGAGAGAGAGAATCCACGGAGAACCTGTAACTATTATTATGGTGCAAATTTTTGAATGGCTAAATATTTCTCTGTTTTTACTGATATTCAAATAACGTTATTTTTTTATTATATTTCGTCAGGGTTAGTATTAGGTTCAGAGTTTTTTGTTCCCATGAGATTTCTTGAAAAATCTGGCCACTTTAAACTTTTCAAAAATGGCCATTTGAAATTTGCTCTGTAAGTAGTATCAGCTATAAGATCTCTATGGATTAATTCCTTTGCCAAATATCAGCATTTTGTTGAATTTTACTGATTCCAAACATTGAACTATTACTACCTATTGCCCAAACTGCCACAAAATTTCATTGAGAACTTCTGGAGATATTTTGGTCGCAGCCATGAGCCTCCTTTATAATATTGGAAATTTGCTTTGTCTCAACATTTTCCCCTCAAGATGTTTTTAGACTTCAATTTCCAAAAAATTCCCTGATTCTTGGAAACAGAAAAACCCATGAGTAATGTTTAGAATTTCAAGGTATGGAAGGCTTAAACAGCTATATATTCTAAGTCTTTTGTTGACATAAATGAAGCTAATCAGGGCTTATAGTTTAAGATCAATAAGTCAAAAATTTTTGTTTTTTTTTACATTCACTAATATGATTATAAATTGCAATTTATAATTATTCTGTTGGATCATATATCCATTTCTTATTACATTCACTTGTATATATAAGAAATGGACTTATTTGGTTTGGCAGAATGAATTATACAGAAACTTATTTGAGATGATTTCCCATCATTACACAGTTAATGTATCACTCTGACTAGACAAGGTAAATAGAAAAAACAAAGAAAATGGGGCTGCTGCAGGAATAGAACCTGTCACTAATAGGGTAGCCGTCAGCAATGCAAAGGCACAAATAACCACTTTCACTCGATTATTCTTGGTCTATTTGTCTCTCAAATATGTTTCATATATCGCCATTTCTTAATACATAATTGTTGCATTGAATGAGACGAATAGATCAAGAATAAACAAGTTGAGAATTTGGTGTGAAAGTGGTCATTTGTGCCTTTGCATAACCAGCAACTGTTTAGCTCAATGGTAAGAGCATCGCTACGTTGGAGCTGCTCCCCTATCAATTTTCTCCAATTGTTTATTCTATTCATGTTGTTTAGGGTGAGTGATACATTAATCATATAACAACGGGAAATCATCTCAAATAAGTTACTTTATAATATAATGAAATTTATAATTCCTATACATGAAAATAATTAAATGAATCAATTTTCATAAAAGATTTCTTTCATTTTTCTTTTCCCCAAGAAATTAAACAAATGATTATGTTTTTACTTCGAATTACATTGCTTTCTCAAAAAATTTTCACTTTAGCCCCATGAAATTGAAATTGAAATACTGTAATGCACTCCACCAAGTGAATCTGGAGGTCTGCTTCTAAAAAATGTGAACTAAAATTTTCAAGTTTTCAGAAGGGACAATGAGGACATCATTTACTTGTAAAAAGTTTTGAGCTTTTTCATTGTTTCTAATTTGAATCTATAGTTTTTGTCATTGATATTCTTTGGATAAGATAAGTCTAATTGAAAAGTTTCAGATTAATTGATAAAGACGGAACAATGCATTATATTGATGGTCAGTTTTGCAATGATTAATCACCAGAGCAGAGTTGCTAGATGGTTGGAGACGTTTCTGGCCCAAAACATGCAAAAAATAGCTAAATGCCAGACCTGTTCATGGAAGCAATTACTAGTTGAAAATACCTGACCTTTAAGGAGGTTATCCCCGGCTTTTAGGAACCTACAGTTCTAAAACCTTGAGTTGATGATTAACAGATCTGGGGATAACAGAGCGGAGTGCGAGTATTTTCAGCTAGCATACATAAATGCACGGGGGGGGTGGTATCTCTTGTTCAAAAGATTTGCCTGAATCTGCCCTAAAATTGAACTAATTCTTTTTCATCTCATTGCCTACACTCAATGAATTTCAATGAAATTTTGTCTGAGTGTTTTCAGAGATATCATGTGGACAGACAGACAGACAAAATGCCAGGTACAACCTAACATATTTGTTGGCTGAGGTAAATAACATTTGAAATTGAAAAAGGAAAGTTATTGCTATGTTTGGATGATGTGAGAAAAACAGAAACAACACTTTGATCTTGAATTAAAGGCCGCTAAAGGTGCATCCTAGCAAGGACCCCACTGCTCTGATAAGTGTTCATTGATTCTAACAAATTTAACTTTGAGTTATTGGGCAGGTGGGGGGGGGGGGCAATGATTGTGTTGAGAATAAAAATTTGAATAAATTTTTCACTGATAATAAACAAGCTTTTAAATCCTTTTTTTTTCTTTTTTCTTTTTTTTTTTGGCGTTTGTCTCTAAACTGTTGATTTAAAAGGTGTGTGAAAGTTTCGCTTGAAAGCTTATACCTTTATCTCCTTTTCTTAGAAATAGCTTCATTTTCTTTTTTGCTTATCTCTTTGTTGTATGGAAAGATGTTCGTCCTGAGTATGTACATGCATACATACTATTAATACTTTGAATAGTACTAGTTTTGATATAATATCATTTAGATCTGTGCAAACAAATGGAATTAAGTATATTCTGAAAAACAAAACAAACGTTGAATTCTAATAAAACTTTGAACAGGGCAGAACGATCTTGAAATGAATTAACTGCACTATTCGAGATATTGCTTCACTGCAACTCTATCCAATGTATCTTCCTAGAAATCTAAGTAGCAACCTTAAAATACATTTTATTAATGAAAAAATTAATCAGCCTATTAGTGATATTCCCAGCTGTATATTAAATACATATAGCTGGCTGTTTAAACTTAAGATTTAAAAGGACACTCTCATTCATTCCTGCACTTTTAGACATAAAAAAAAATATGCAAGTGAACTACAATGTACCCAAAATAACTTTTGTATACATCAGCATCAGGTAGCTTGTTGCATAAGTAAGCTGATCTGCTGTCATGCATTTCGTTTGCAAGTTGTATCCATTAACTTCAACATCTTCATTTCATTCTTAGGTCTGCACATGTATGCAACAGATCAGATGTTTGGTATGATGCTCTTGGAGAGCAATCATGTCTTTGAAGCAGTATAATAGATATAAAATCATCTCTTATTCCTTTTCTGCCTTTGTAGATTGTTGTTCTCTTTATGTTCTGTGTAATATATTTTTGAATTAGATGAAGCAACTACAAACTATCGTATAAAAAAATATTTCATTTTTATTACATTTTATTTTTCTCTGATTCAGGTCATATTTTGAATTATCTTCTTCAGAAAATGTTTCGAACATCATTTTGAACTGATTCAACTTCCCCCTAGATATTTTAAGATTTCATAAAATTATATGAATCGACTGACTTGAATATTTCCATCAAATTTTTCTTACAAAATACCTTTTCATAAAATAAAAAATACATTTATAAATAGATATGCACAAAAATTTTTATTGGAATCCAAATATTAGTTAATTTTTGGTAGACTTACAAAATCTGGGTATAATCCAAATTTTCTCTAGGCAAATTATGTACAATTGTTTACACAGTACAAACAACTTTTACAAACACATAAATCATTGGTTCCCTGCGTGGGTAAAAAAATCATTTTTATATTGGAATTTTCTCCCTTCATTCTTCTTAAAAATGACAGATTTTGTACAATAAAATTGATTTTAGGTATTTTTTTTTTAATGACTTTGCTTTTTCATCGAGTGAGTGGAGGTAGCTATCATAACTGTATATTAACCACTTTATTCATGTTATATCTCCTCCAGACTGCTACAATGTTTTCATTTTCAAAATGGAGGGGGTCGTAGACATTCATCAATTCCGAACATAATAGTTATGTCACCACATATATATAAAGTTATTTGATATTTGTTTTCATCATCAAAAAGCTGAAAACTATTGCTTAGAAATGATTAAGAAGAAGCCTCTTCGTCGCATATATGTTTGTATAATTGTTCTTATTCCTGTGTAAGTTGATATAAAACATATTTGAAAGCTTTTTTTCCTTTCATTCAAACATTGTACAAAGTGCACATTTTTTCTTTTTTTATTTTTGTTACAAGTTGACAACATTTCCATTGATGGTTCTCCAATGAACATCACATGATGTGCCATAAAAACCTCTTGAGGTTTAACAAAGTGAAAGGGACTGTCATTGCAGTGAAAAAAAAGGATTGTTGGGCTTCACGTGTGTGTGTGTTTGTATTTGTGCATCATTGTATGGACGTGTGTGTAAATTTTTATGTATTAATGAGTCAAAGAATTTGAGTATGAATTTATAAATGTCTTGTATATGTATATATAAACTTATAGACTTACATTCAAGTGGGCACATACATATTTCTGATATGTAAGTTTATAAAAATCATTTATCTATATATTGTCTATATGTTTGCTAAGATGCGTGTAAATATGAATATATTCACACAAATGCTTATTTTTACATACAGATAAAGATGTAAATATAACCAAACATGCGTGTCCATTTACCAAGGTTTATATTGTATGTGTGTGAGCATGCACATTAGGAGTTGGAATCCCTGACATTTTTCACAATTTTACATGGACTTCTCTTAACTGGTGGCACCATTTGAATTTTAAAAACCTTCCCCCATCCCTGATATTGTTCTGCCAAAGTGAAATAACTCAGAACTGTATTGTTTCCACATGAACTGATAATTGTGTGCAGTCTGCAATATTGGAGCCTTTTTAAAATCAAAAAGGCAAAATCACATAAATTGTTTGTTGGAGGTTGAGAAAAGTTTAGATAGAAATGATGTATTTTTGAAATTTTACGTGCAAAAACCTTGGATATTGAAGAAATCTTGATTGCAATTCAGGGTGACCACAATAAATGATGATTAAGGAATTTGTTGAACTCCATAACTTCTAAATGATGACCCACAGAAAAAATACAACGATCCAAATTACGTCCGGTAACTTTCTGTACTTGGGCAATGAAATTAGCCTTACGACTGAAGAGTTAGTCTGATACTAATGAGTAAAAATGAAAATGTTCCAGTTAAGAAAAATTGAAGAGAGGATTCAATGATAACTTTGTAACAGAGGAGCAAAGTTGTGATGTCATGATCAAATTTACGTTGTTTAGTCTGACTCCTTTCTTGAAATTCATTGTGAAAATTCAACTTCGGCATGTTCTGACTAGCCTGTACATCTTTTTATCAATGCAAACTTACGTCTTACATATCTTTCCCCCCAAGTGTTATGTTTTAAAACAGATTTATCTAAGTTTATATTCTTTCCAGACATAATTTCTATACAAAACCTTTTTATAATTGTTTTTCTTGATATTTAAATGAGCTTTATTACTTCAAAATTACTTTTTTTGACGTATAGATTTGAAAAAAATTTTCTTAATAATATTTGTGGTAACACCTAGTTGTATTTTACAGATTCAATTGATTATACGAATGAAAAATTTACTTTTTAACATTTATTTTAAAATTTTGGGCCCGTTTTCAACATTGCATACACTAAATGCAGGCTTTTTACAGCTTATGATATACAACCAACTTATGTCAATTTGGTTTGTTATTATGTCCTAGAAGAGTTCCTATTTTAGCCTAAAGATATTTCTTCAAAGTTATAAGGATGTATAATTAGTGCTTCCGAATGTCTGGATTGTCTTTCATCATCAGGAAATCTGTGATATTTGCAACATTGGTGATCAGATTTGTCATTGCAATAGGCAACAAAAACATTGAATCCTGATGACTGCATGCTTACTTTATTATGCTTGTGTCTATAAAGACAAAATGTGCGAAATTTTTGACATGAGGTATTATTATCATTTTTATCATTATTCGGACTATCCTCATCTTGGTTATTTTTCATACAACGTTTCAGCCATTGTACTCTACGGCCTTCATCAGGTATCATCTGGTAGGTGTGGGGGAAGTAACTGACGGGGGGTATATAGACCGCATTCCCCTCTTAGCAGTAGTAGTATTTTCGAATTATTATTGTCTCACACTGGGATTGAACCTAGAACCATTAGATTACTTGCAGTAATTCTGTCTGATTCTCTAACCACTACGCTGTGGACATAGTGTATGTCTCCATGTGGTTAAATACAGGGTTCGGTTCGTTACTTCCCCCACACCAACCAGATGATACCTGATGAAGGCTGTAGAGTACAATGGCCGAAACGTTGTATGAAAAACAACCAAGATGAGGATAGTCCAAATAGAAATAAAAAAATTTCAAGATATTCATTTGAATCCCAACACTGTTCAGAAAGGAAGAAAAAAAAATTGATATCTACCGAAGCTGTTGACATCACGTTTTGTTTTTTTTTTTTAATGAAAAAACTGAAGGTGTGTCCTTTTCCCTGCATTTTGATGCTAAAACACTGGTAAAAATGAGAGACCATGGCAAAGATAACATTGACAGATTGGCGATAATCATTATATCACCTGATCTTAATCATGTATAACTGGTCAGGGTTATAGAAATTGGTAGTGGTGGAGCTCTTACACAGATATCAATTGAGTTCTTGAAAATGAATGGAGGATTTGGATAGAATTGATTACCTCTGCTTGGATACTTTCAGAATTGACACAGGTTGGATAGCTAGTGTTAACACTCTTGTGAGGAAAATAAGAAGGTAGACTATTAATCTAGAATGCCTGTGGTCTTCACATCTCTGAATTATATATTAAACATGCTGTTCAGTGTTTTGCAAAGGAAATCATAAGGACTATCCGAGCCTTTGTTTGAAAAGTTAAAGAATGGGTGGAAAGAAATTCTCAAGTCCCACATTAACTAAGAGCAGTTACAAAGCTTCCAATTGAATGCTACGAGAACTCGAATCTCTGAGTTTTTCCTCAGAATGATAACAAGTATCTTTCTAAGCTGTTTGTATTGTGGTTAGTGGAAGATGTAAAATACTCCAGGTTCAGAGTTCCTATTGCCACATACAGAGCAATTTACTTCCTAACTTACCCCTTGCTCCTAAAATAACTTGGTGACAAGATCTCAAACTGTCATCAACAACAGTGAAGCTTGGTCGAGACCATCTCTTCCTGTTTTAGGAAGAAACCTCCAAATAATCCAGTCTTGGTAGTTTCTGAGCATTGAAAGAAGAACCCCTTTTGAAATGAAGAAATCTGACTTGTGCTCGTATGCACGATTGTAATTGATCCTAGTTTTTTTTACCCCTTTAGTCACAACATTGTGATAGTGTAATTTTTTTGTGAAGGAGTCTATCAAAAAAAAATTCATTTGTAAATGATATAATCTACTTTTTATCTGAAAAAATGTAAGAAAATTAGTTGAAAGTTGACAACACTCCATGTTGAGACGATGATAAAATCTAAAAGATTGCTTCCATTGTTATCTTTTTTGTCAGAATTAAATGCGCTTTCTGATTGAAAATGGTATAGGCCAGGAGTGAGTAAATATAGGGTAAAAAAAGGGGGGTAATATACTGTCAGTCAAGGAAATCTACTTGCACTGGTTTTCTTCTATATAAGTTGCAACAGTAGAAAAAAAATGAAATCCCTTCTAAATTTTAAAAAATGTTGGGAATTCCAAGCTAATGCACGCATACCAATTTCCCCTACGTCTTGAAGGTTATTTTAAATTGTTTAATAATTGATTCTCTTCCTCCCTAGAGGAAGTGATGAATATTACCTACTTTGAAATACAAAGTATAGAGTGGCAGAAGAGTCTGGTGATTGTCACATGATCAAGTAAAGTAGACACCCAACAATAAAGTCAATACTCAAGTATTTAGGGTAGAGACTTGTGGAGACACCTATTGACAAGTAGGATCACCACTTTCTTCAATTTCCTCAAGATCTGGCAAGTTCATCCCCCAACAATTCACCCAGAAATATTCATAGCCATGGATTAAGGAACATTCATTCCCAACAATTCATAGCCATAGAACATTCATCCTAACCAGTTCATCCCCAACCTAGTTTAACTATATCAATACCAGCTATAAATTAATCATAAAATTCCTGTATACCATAAAATAATTTTCGCCAGTCTTCTTACCCTATAAATACTAGTAGTTGAAGTCAACTGGTGTAGAAGGGGAGCGGTGAATAAATCATTGTAAATCAAGAATAATTTTCAACAGTTTGCATTTTTTTGATTGATCTCATATTAAGTTTGATGAGATTTTTTTTATATTCAAAAAGATATAGAATATAAGAAGATTATCCTTGGCAATTTGTTATTGAAGAATGTGTTAAGATGTGTGTTCATCGACAATTTTGCTTGGAAGATTAATTCTCTGGGAAATACTTCTTTGTAGAAATCGAATAGCATAGGTAACCATTTAAATGAAGAGTCATACAAGTTTTCAGCTCGTAGAGTGCAACCGTTTAGGAGTCTATAAAACAAAGTTGGTAACAAAGAAAGAAAATTCTTAATATATTCTCTTCTGGGTTTTTGTTTGGGATCAGAGAATAGTATAAACCTCAATGGCTCACATTTTTCCAAGCACTCATGAACACAGCATGAACATATCACTTTCATCTTTTATAACTTACACTGACTTCCTACAAAGCAACAGACAAGATATGAAATGAAATCACTTATGTAGCATTCCATGGTCTAACCCAATCCTATGCTTTTCTCATACTGGGCTTATCCATATCAGATATCTAGATTTTTCAATTCTCTACTTCCTGTCCTTGTTCCTGAGATCATGTGCCTTTAAGTAATATAGATTTCACTTTTGGAACTCCCTACCAGCTGCAGTTCCTGGACTTCATCAAATCTGTTGAAGAAGAGCTATAGACTTGGTGCTTCAATGCTTTTTAGATGTTTCTTTCTGTATTTATATACTTTAAATAAGCCTATTTTGTATCTTTCATCTCCGATGTCTAGTCCATAATGTCAATATTTAGCTGTTCAAGACAAGCATGAAGTATTGTAAGCCAAGCCAGAATATTTATTGAGATGAAATAACAGGTTTGTGACCAAAGTTTTGTGTTAGAATTGATTAGTGATTATCATATACCCTTTTATACAATTGATCAACAATGCTATGGGGTTGAATAGGTTTTGTTGAACTCCAGTCAAGTCCAAGTTGTTTTCCCCCCAGTGACAAGAATGATCCTTACCTAATTTGGGGAGTAAACTCTCTACAGTTTCTGTCCCGTCACATGAAACTAAACAGATGCATAAAATCGATATTTTCCTGCCATGATTCTTAATCACTACAAGTGATTGGTAGGTGGCTCTCTTATCGACTTGGGCAAACTGACATCTTGAATATCTTGGAAATCATTATATAATATATAAATTATATATACAAGGCAAAATTTGCTGTAATCATCTTCAGTTGGAGTAGAAGTGGAGCTTGACTCTGTGGTGGCCAGGCTTGTATTAATGGTTATTTCATTTAAAGTAATCATCTTGATTGACCAGGAGTCCCAAAACTCTTTAGAGCATCAGCCAATCATGGAATCCTTGATCCTGTATCTACCCTGAGGTTTCATGTTCTTTAATATCATATTATAACCAAGGCTGATGAGAAAATTGATCTAGAAACAGTTGTGTGAAAAATGGCTACCATGGGCGATGTATTGAAAATTCACAATGGCTCAATTTCCAATTTTTGAGGAATGCCTTTGGCTATAAGTGTATCAAATCACTAAATGCACAATTGGCTTGAAATCTCCTGCCAAGCCATTCCACTACATACCAATTTTGTTCTTGGGCATTTGTTTGTGGTACAGTGGCTGAGATCAAGTTGAATTTTAGCAAGTGCTATGAAAATTGTTTAGTGAATATAAAAATGTTGAATAGGCATGTACAAGTTTTATTGTTGTCTGTGTGTGTGTTTAGCTTATCACACATTAACAATCAAAAGGAGAGAAGAAACTGGAGACTAATCAAAAAACACCTTCTTTGAAAGTTCATAGATTACAAGTACATAAATATGGTATGTATTGAAATTTACTTGTGGCTCCAAGATAGTCTTATCATCATGACTTGGTGATTTATTCAAACCAGTATCTTCACTTTTATTGCTTTGAACACATTATGCCTCCTGTGTTTATGAAGGCTTGCGAGCAAAGCAGGTGCTGAAAGCCACTAAGATCAGGATACTAGTCTGAATGAATCACCTAGTTATGATATGTGTTGAATTTTGCCACAACAAAACTGATTATTGAAGTTGGATCATTTTGTTATAGTTTTCCGCCATAGATTTATCGTATCAATGTTAAAAGTCATTTAATTAGCCCTGTATTGGCAAACTGTTCTGTGAGCCTACAGTCTGCAGTCTAATAATCTTTATTTGAGCCATTCATAGTTATTTTTTTTTTTTATACCTTCTTGGCTTTTGTGAATGCTACAATTATATATAATATTGGTGACTTGGACATATTGGTTTTGAAGTCAATGTTTTCTTTTCTTTGCTTAGCCAATGATAACATTTGTTGTTCTAGGAATGCCTAAATTATTAAAATTATTCTCACTTTATCTAATGTTATATTCTGACAAAACTGTTGGTGAAATTAGTACCTAATGATGTTGATTGAAACTTTTTGGATTTTATCTTCAGTAATTTTTTTTCTCTCAGCTAAACCACAGATCATGAAACCTGCTAGTATAATATTGTAAAGGGAACCTTAATCTCTAGTTTGATTACCATTAAACTATTTCAAAATATCAAGATTTATTATAAATAGTACTCAAATTGGATTTTATATTTACTAAAATATCTCTTCAGTAATTTTTGTTCTAAGTTGGAAGCAGTTCTTCTTGTCAAAGTAATACCAACTTAAACCAATTCTTATGGCAAAACATAAAATTTAGTGATCTTGAATCCTGTGTTTTGTCCCTAGAGTTATACCAACAAATGTTCTTTACATGGGTGTGAATAGATTTAAACATGGTAAATGTTATTTACTCTTTTTTGACACCTCATTCTGAGTATGTAAACATCTTGTTTACTGTTGATTATTTCTTGAAATGGCTACTTTGAGCTTAACTGCTGATTAAGAACAATTTTTTTTTCTAATCTTCAATTCACATATCTCCATATACTTCTAAAGATTTTTAAAAAAAATTTATTTTTTTTATCATTTAGGTGAGAAATAGCATTAAACACATACCGACCCAAGTATCAATCATTAATTATCCCAATGAATTCATCTTACTTATTACATAGTTGGTTATACTTTCTATTTTAGTTGTCTTTTCTTTGCTCTATCTCTTACTTTTTCACTGCAAACCAGAATGTTGCTTGGATTCACTTTTATTCTCTTTAATTGTTAGTGTAACAAATTTTAAAATGCAAGTAGATATTATCAACTAATTTTGGGGGATTTTATAAGAATCAGATACTAATTTTTAAATATGAATTTTTGTGAGTGGGTTGGTGGATTTGAATTTTTTCCTCTAGTTATTTTTGCCAACTAGTCCTCATCAACATAATAGTGAGTTGAATCTTGCTGGTTAATAAGCTGAATTTTCAGGTACAGAATGGAATTAATATTTTGAATTTCATAAAGTTTCTGTTATCTAAAGGGATCATTTTACTGATGAAATTATGATAGGTTTTATTCAAGTATTCCTCAATGTGCAATGGTATGAGTGTGCAGTTTATGCATCCACACTCCCATGAAAAATGACCACTGGTCAGCTTGAAAATCCTGTCATCTTAATGATTTTATCAACTTCATAATTGAACCCTTTCAATAAGGAAATCAAAGTAAACTTGTCTGATTCATTAGATGTATTGAAATTCTAACTTGTTCCAAAATTCATCATTGTAAACAAAATACCCACATGTATGCTTCAAATTTATCTACTACAAACAATGATATTCTTTTGTTTTGATAGTAGTAATTGTTCTAACTTCTCATCAAATGAAGTTATGTGTGTGTGTTACAATTTCAAGTATTAGTAATCTCCGACAAAATAAAGCAGATTATTTGTTGAATTTTGAATGAATGACACTTATACAAACTGGCATGAAAGAATTTTTCTTAATTTTTTGCTTGCATTTGAAATAATTATCAGATATCGAATTGGGGTATACACCTATTATTAGTCATGTTATATAAGATCTATAGACTGTGAAAGAACCAAGGGAGGTAATCGGCTATTCTTTTTTTTAGTCACATGACCCGATGTCTTGCTGCTACTGCAATGGAAGTCTGAGCAAGTCTTTGTGAATAATAATAATAATAAAGCAGCAGCAGCAGTCAACAGACTACTCTACATACTGCCTTTCTATCAGTTAACAACTACATACGGACTCATTTTACTCATTCATCTGGGGACACTTACTCATTCTTATTTACATATTATCGGGACATTTTCAAGAAACTGAACAATAGAGCTTTATTTTCTTTCATCTTTCTTGCCCAGTCCAAACTCACAACTCACTCCTCTTTTCGTCACCATGGAAAATGGCTGACGATTTGTGCCACTGGTAAGCCAATTTTCCGATCATTTTTTTTCTTTTGTTCTTATTGTTCGGACATTTTCTTTTGTTTTTGTAGCCTCTAAATTTGAAGAATTCCTTTCGTCGATATTCAAGCTCTCGATCTGAATGTTTTTCTTTCGCAAATCTCTTTATGTTTTTCACTATTTCACCGTTTCCTTCACCCCCTTTCTCGGTACATGTTATTCGTTCACAGGGCGGCTCTTAACTCGGGGATCAGTTCATGATCAAACAACATGTTAAATTGACCCCCCACTTTTTAAGAAATATTTTTCTGTTTGGGTGAGTGCGAGTAGTACACTCTAGTATTGACTTTTTCCATAGCTATCTTTCTTCAGTTGTACAGCGGTTACCAATAGCGATTATTCAGTTAATAATAATAACAGCATTGACATCTGGAATGTTATTTATTGGGTCACCTGGAATATAGAAAAGGAAAGAGAAAGTCGATGTGATATTATTATTAATAATAATGATGATAATAATAATAATGTCCTCCTTCCGTACTACTACGACTTTCTGCTACTTATCCAAACGAAACGACACTGATTGAGCCAACTTAGGCCACCCCATCACATATCGCGATGTTGTCCTCAACTTACATATCTTATCTTACCTAAACAAGCTGATCGCGACAATTAGAGATTTCATCATCCTGATGCATATTTCCCACCTCGATGTATTGTAACAAACATCAAGAGACAGCTTGTCTTCAGAAAGCAGTAAATGAATTAAGGCCATTATGAAGGTCAGTTAATTTTCTATGGTGATGAGTACAATATAATGGTATTTGTTTTGTAACTAAATAAACATATATTCAAGGTCAAAGGTTTTCTTGAATTTACTTTTTGATTCATTCTGATTTATTTATGTGCCCACTTTCGCTGATCTGACAAAAATTGCCATGACACAGCAAAAGAGATCCCCGACTTCGTGACCAGCCCGGACACTTCGTCTCTTGTCTCTGCGAGTCTATGAAATGGCCAAGCCCCATAATCAGCAACGAAGAGAAGACTTGACTGTTTTACCCCCATTTTGCTTTTTTCTTCATTGTATATTAATATGCTAAATATTCCACTACATAGAAATTCGCACTTGCCTACTAATCATCATGGACGAGGGATAATGATAGTGAAGTAAGATGAAAATATCAAAACATACAAGAAAAGCGATGCAATTTTTGACTCAATGATTTTCCCCACCTGAGTTTTCACAATTTTTATTTAAAAAAAAAAATACATTTTAATATCGTTCGGTCAGTGTCTCTCCTGTTATCATCTGACCATTGGTGTTTTAGGGGGTTTGTTTTCATTTTTCAATTTTACTGACATTATCGTGTAATTGAAGCTGAAAAAGTATTCTTTGTCAATATCGTTTATTGATAGGCAATGAAAATCGAAATCAGTTTGTTTATGAAATAATTTTTTAAATGCATTATATTTTTATTTTGTGATAATTACTCGCTTTCATACATTCTGTTTCAGTTTTTAGTGATTATCACTAAAATGAAATGAAAATGCGGGGCCCTTTTCCCTTTGGAACTTAAAAAAAAACATGAAACGATGAGTCACTCAGTGGTCAGTTTATTGATTATATTTTTCCTGTTATTTTGACTACGTTTAGTAGAGAAACTATTGTTTTCGTTGTTCTTGAAAATAGTGCAACCCAGTCAGTTCTTTAGGGTCACGTTATCGATATTTCTCTTTTGGCTGAAAGTTGATTTTATCTGAACACTCGTATTTTTGAAGAAAAAAGGCCGAAATATAATCTGACTTGAAATTAAGTGGATAGAACCAGGAAATCTTATAAGCTAACTGACTCTGTTTTATCATTCATTGATGACAACGCAGAAATTATTTGGCTTTTCAAGTTTTGTCATTTTTTTGTTTATATTGTTGTATGAATTGCATAAAAAATTACCTGAATTAGTTAGTCATCTTAAGATTTGTTTATCCGCGCTGAGCACGTTTTCGTGGATATTGTGTTTACAGACATACTTGCTTGCATGAAGTCTTGTACTTATAGGTAAGGGTTTGTTTATTTGTAAACTTTCTCGTCTTCGCGACTTCCTCCTCCTGACACGTTTTAAACTAAAGAACGGAAATGCTTGCTTTGATTTCATCGCAGATTTTTGTCTTCGATTAAAAATGTTTACCATAAACATAATGAAGATATGATGAATTTTTTTTCATCTTATTTTGGACGTGATCAACTAACAACACACATAAAGTCTGAATTTCAACTGATGAAGCTTCAATTGCTTTGAAATAACCACCACAGGAAATTAATTAACTTGAGATTTAATGTAATACTACACAATTAAAAAATGAACTGATATTTAGTTGATCATATTTTTACATTTTACGGTTTTCTTCTTTTACCCGCCGAAATATTTTACCCTGATACTTTTCTACGTCTTGAGCAGGAAGTGCTTTGTGTGGATTCGGGGAACCTGTTGTTTCATTTATTTCTCCATTTGCTTTCTCTGTAATGCCCGTTACAGCCACACACAAACTGTTGCTTTTTTATGGATCGTAAAAATGTATTCAATCGCGTTTAACCTTTTAAAGGAATGTTTTTCATCAGAAAAAATGCATCTCTATTCAAGTGTTAGACTTTTTTGCAAGTGATGAAATATAGATTGGAATCTCTCACACCGCTCTAAAAACTTGTCTTTGTACGCTATCCAGAATAATCCGATATTTTTGTTCTAGCGTAATTTTGTTTCCAACAAAGAGAAATGTTTTGAAATGATATTGCACGCTTCTAAATAACTATCTTTTTCATTCTATTACTTATTTAGGCATGATTTTTTTGTTTAAAAATAGTTGTACTCCGTTTCCCTTTTGGCATGACTAGAGAAGAGATGGTCAGATTTGTCTTCTACTTTTTCTGGAATTCGTTTCTGGAGCGATCCATTTCAACTTTGTGATTGATTTTTTTTTCCTTTAGATATCATCATATTGGAGAATTTGTTTATTAGTCTTCAATAAATTTTGTTGAATTCACTAATAGTTGTAGCATATAAATAGTATATCTCAACATAAATTTGGATAATTAATTTGTCACTAAATGAAGATGTTTTGTTTATACAATTTTAGAATAGAACATGTAGTGCGAACTTCATCAGTATGTTAATTCAGAATGCTGCAGATGTATTTATAAAGATTCATTAGAATTTAAAATATTCAATTTGTAAACCTGTAAGAAACCAATTCCTTCGCCCCTCCCTCGTTTGAAACTTGCATGCGTAATTAGGGGGACATTTTATCAGTCATAGGTTAATACTTTTTTGCGTCTTCAAATTTTGCTTGGAAATCAATGAATAACAAGAAGAAATAATGAATTAAGCTTAACAAGAGGATTTTGCACTATTCTCTTGTTTACTTGAAAAAATTCCTTTGGGTACATATATAATCAATCATAAATTCTCCCGAACTATTGGATTACATTACGCTCCTCGGGAACTTGTGTATGTACGCATTTTATTAAATAAGTCAATTGTGAATTTCAGTGTATTCTATCTCAAAAAATTTTCACACCCATTATAAGTGAAAAATGTGACATTAAAATTACTCGTCAAAGATCAATTCAAAATAATCAATCACGAAGTTATTCGAGCTCATAAGATTTATTGTTTATTTTGAATGCAATTTTGCTCGTCAATAATGATGATATAGCTAGTAACACTTACCTCTAGTGATAATTCATCATCACTTAGTTTACCAAAGTTAACCCATTAACTGTGGCAGTTGGGGGAAGAATAATGGTAATCCATTGCCAGATAAAAGCCCTGATTCAAAGATAGAACTGAGTTGCCACCAATCACAATAAAACAGAAAATTTATTTAGTTAACCAATTAACAGCAATTGACTGGCTAACAAATTAAGCAAAGAGTATTTTCAAACTTATATCAATGTCTTTTCTTTTTAATGCTGTGATCGTTAAGAGGGTGGTAAAGGAATAAATTTGAGACAATGCAGGAACAGGTTAGGCAAGTGGTATAAGATTAACAGTATTTATTATCTAGATTTTTTTCAACTGTTCACTTAACATCAAATAGACATCAGAATTCTTCTGGTATTTTTCATGAAATGAAAGAATTTGTAAAGGAAAACACCATTTGAGATGCATGTGTGTGCATGACCTACTTGCAGCATTTCATCCATATGTCTCTGTTGAAGTATCTCACCTGTAGTGCTACACTTAATGATAGTTGAGGATTATATTGATCAAAAGTCAAGGAATAAAATTTCATCAAGAGAGTCCTCTCATTTTAATAGTAACAGTAAGCTCATCATATCAGGGCTTCATGAAAATTTTAACAATATTACAAGTATCAAAACATCCAAATGTTATTTTTCCCCCAGGGAAAATTAGATTCTTCAGTTTTTGGGTCAAGAATGATTTCCAAAGTGAACAATAAGACCAAAACAATAGGTTGGGAATATACTAAAATCAGATAATATTTCTTTGACTAATTACTATTGTGCATTTCTCGATGGTATATATTGAAATTAGAAAAAATAATTTAACCAGGTGATGAGAACATTCATTTTAGTATAGCTTAGTTTACAAAAGTGAAAGTATAAAAGTGAACAATATTATAAAATATTGGTTTCCAAATGGCTCTGAAATTACTTTTTTTTTTCCACAGTTGTTTTAACTTATGAATAGATATCAATATTAAGATTTTATGTCATCTGACACAGTGTTCAAGACTCTTAACCTGATTATATAGAATGTGGAGTTATTTACTATGTAAGCTCATCATCTAGAGTTGACTCTCCTCTAAAACAAGTACAAAAATTTTTTGAATCTTGGATTTGCAAATGATGATTGAAAAGCAATCTAAAATATAATTTGACATTTCTATTGATACGGAAACTACTTTCATAGAATCTTATATTGTCATTTTCAACCAGTTTTCTCTGTGAAACCTCTTATTTGGAATGTATTTATCAATGCAAAGATTTTCTGTGACAATACTAGCTAAAAAACTTGAATTCAAACCCTGGCAATCAGTTTCCTCACTAGTCTGATTTTAAAAAAATCAGTGCAATTGTTTACTTATTTCAATACTCATTTAACTTCTAGTAATCATTATGCATGTATATCAGTCAAATTATACATTTGATTACATGATGAATCTATAGCATTTGGTATGGTAACCCCTTGTTCCCCCCCTAGTCCCTTTGGTACAGGCTAGTATTGTTTAATTGTAAGCATTCTTTTACTGTTATTTTCTGTTATCGTCATTAATTTATTGGAGATTTTTGATGTCCTTTATGTTTTGTATTATTATTATTAGTAGTAGTAGTAATATAGTTCAGTGATATTATTGTCAAATTAAGGGATTCAAGCTACATTGATGGAACCTTAGTGTTGAGTAGATAGTTGTACTTGGTATTTTGAGCTTAACAAATGCTTGACTGGCTATTTGTACATGTTTGAAATTAGTATTTCCTTGTAAAAAGCATCACTTACTTAATATTGATATGCAATCCATTGCTATATTTACTTTATGTATAAAATCATAATTTCCAACTTGAGTAATTCAGGAATTTCCAAGCCAATGTCTTGCCATTATGGTAAGATCCTTTATCCAATCAGTTTCTCAGCTTGCATGCTAATCATCACAAGCCATCTGCTTCTGTTTCTAGCCACATTTTGTCGGTTCCTTCCATTTGCTTATCATCATTTGATTCCATCTCACCATGGGTCTTCCACTCATCCGCTTCTTTCACCGAACTGCTATTTGTGATGTCCACCTGTCATCTGACAGTCATATTTTGTAGCTGGCCCAATGCAGCTTTTACAATCGACTTGTGAGACCAACGTCTTTGAATTTGTTAGCTTTTTTTCATGCATTCATTCAGTATATGCTCACAGAGTAATATGTTGGAAATGCTTTGTTGCATTGTTTTTAAATCGACTGCTAGGCCTTGCTTTTTTTAAATTCTTTTTTCTTCTCCTGTCAATGACTATGATACAGTCAAAGGTGTGAGCTTAGATTTTGGGCTCTTTACCCCAAAGTCTTTTATTCTGTTATAGGCTGTCCTTCAGCCTTTTTTCCATCTTGTAAGTTCTTGTTTCAAGTTGTGGTTGTTATTTATTGTTTGGCCCAAACATACAAAATTATAATGAAATAACAGCATAAATTAGTATTACATGCATAACTTTTGTCAATCTAGAAAGTAGTTATTGATCACAGATTGGGAATGATACGATTAACACCCAATCAATCATTGTTGGTGCCTTGAAACTAGAGAAGCAAGGAAACAGTTTATCTTATAATACTTGACTCTTATGGTGGTATGATGATGAATATTGCAATTGTTTCAATATGAATGTTTTTGCCTGGGACCTTGACACTTCATCAATGTTGCTATATCTGAACATTGAAAAAGATTTTTTAATATCTTGCCATAATTGGCATTAATCTCTTGAAATGTTTTCTTGGTTGGTAGTTGTGAATTTGGCCTAGTATTATCCCTTGTTTTGAGCTTTACAAGTAATCGTCAAAGCAAACTGTTACTCTTGAAAATTCAATAACATCTGAATATAATGCCTCAGAAAAGTTGGAGAGGTATATGTATTACTGTATGTCTTTCTTTATCTTTCTTTGCCTCTGTCCATGTATCTCAAATTCTCCAGGATTTATTCTATTCTTTTTCCTCAATTGAGTTAGTGTATAGCGTTGACCATGGCATGTGTTTTCCAGATGAAATAGTATTCATAATTCCTCATATTTGATAAAAACTTGAATTTGAAAGTCAGCAGCGTTCTGATAATGACAATGGTTGAACTCAAAGACTTAATTTCTTGATACAATTGAATCAGATTATATCTGATTGGATTGAACGAATTGGAAATGACCCTTTTCTCTTCGGAATGTAGAGAAATAACATTTCATTGAAGTTCTTTTTATAAAGTAACAGATCTCATTCTTCAGTACATGTTCTAAGAAACTGATTCATTTTTCTTCAGTGTTCAGTATACTGTCCTTCTTTATTAAGCATTGAAAGCTTATTCTTGAGTAGGGAGACTTGCTCTATAACAACCTTATTCTCTTTCACCATCTCCTCTCAGTTATCTGAGTTTAGGCCTTTTGCATCTAGAGGGAATGAACTAAAGATACACTTAGTAAGTGTGCTTAAATCAGATTACTATTTTTCATCCATGTACTTCTCTGCATCTAGTACAGTATGTGACATTTTCATACTCCAACAAGCACACACACGAACACACACAACTTATGTTGTGAATTAATTCCTCATACCTTTCCATATGGAAAATGCATCTTCTAAATAAAGAACAAAGACACCCTCATACATTAACTTGATCAAAAATCAAAAAATGCTTGTTTTTTTAAGAATTTATTACTGAACAAATGTAGCTAAAGTATCAAGAAAGAAGTAGTATTTAGCCCCTGAATAGCTTTATCTACGAGGTATTAATTGGATATAGGAAATTAAGTTTTTTTTTTGTTGTTGTTGTTTGTAAGATTATTTTTGCATAACCTATTGAGAATTTATTTCCAACTGGATTTTAATCAAAGACCAAATTTTTTAAATCTTGGTGTAGTTATCATTTTAGTATCTACTGGATATAAATGGTTGATAAATGTTGAAGGGTCGTAGTTCTTTACTTCCATTTTATCTGAAACAAGGATGTAGAATTCTGAACTTGAAGGAACAGATAGCTTTTACCATGTCCTGTGTTAATTGCCTTTTTTTCTCATAGATCACATATGAATTGAGTAATTTTTTGTTACACTTTTTCTACTGACATAGGCAAACAATAACTGCTGACCATTATGCTGGTCAGTTTTATCTGGAAATAAGCAAGAATGAATTTTCGAAATATTTGTCTGAATAGTTCTGTAAGAATATAATTTACTAAAAAATCAAGAGAATGATTCTTATTGTTCTATATCTTGTTTTAAATTGAAAAACATTATTCTAAATTATAGTGAAGTATTTTTTTTTTATCTAAAATTTTTTCTTTCATGCTGGAACCCTAGAGTAAGCTGATATTTCTTGATATCTTGGCTTTGAATTGATTTTTATTAATCTCTTATTTCATGAAAACAAGACAAAAAATTGGAGGTAAAAAATCAAAATACACGGGATATTTCTCAGACTAATCAAAATGGGGAGCAGAAAGAGTGTTCAGTTATAAAACATTCAATTCATTGTAAAATTGAAAAGAATATTTTATGCATCAGATACTTTTTATTTTTAATGTTTTGTTGTCTGTTTCTATCTTGAAGGAAGTATATACATCTATATCTATGTAATGGACTATGTGCCTTTTTCGTTTGGTTCTTTGTCCATAACTTTCAGTTGTGCAGAGATGATATACTCACTCGATCCATATATAAATGATACTACCAATTTTGATGGGTTGAATATTATATCACTACAAATGGTGGATCAACCAGCCAAGTTGACTACCTGAGGATACCACAAGGCACTATCTAAAAATTTTTTTTTCCTCCTCTAAGGAAGTGCTTTTTGGGTCTCAATGGTCATTTTTGGACCAACAATGCCCAAATATTGTGCTGGGATTTTTTGAAAAAAAAATTTTTCCTTATGAACTAATTTTAGATAATTAGTACTAGTACCCGCATAGGCTATTTAGTTTTACTAGTTGAATATTAAGATACAAATACTAATTTGTTATGATCCATTTTGTTTTCAATTTATATTACTTGTTGTTAATCATCTGTTTCATTTTTGCAACTCAGAAATGCTTGTATAATTGAATTTGACGAATGAATAAAATATAAAAGTCAATTTTGTGTAGTTTAATTCAAAATAAGCTGACTTCAAATATTTAAGCAGCATTGTATTACACATTCTTGTAGTTAGCTGGGTGTGAATAATCTTATTGCAACTGAAAAGATCAGGAGAAATGACATAACATGAAAAATGATTATGAAAATCTACCTCATCAACTTTTGATTAATTGAGTATAAATATATCTGTAAGTGTTACTCATTTTTCTCACCTTCTGAAAAGCTAAATGGAACTTCTTCAGTTTTGTTTCTGCTTTTTTTGTAACTAACGCAGTACTCATTCCAAAGATGCATATTTGGAAGGACCTAGACTTGCTGATGTGTGGAGCAGCCTACCATAATTGTCATGTAAAATAATTTTCCATCTGTTGTACAAAACCACATCTTTCATTATTTTGGTTACTTCTAGTGCTGTCAATTTAGATATATTAGATCTGAATTAATATCTATATTTTCAATAAAAGACCTAAAATCTGTAGTCTGTTATTTATTTTTATTAGGTTTCTAAAAATGCTGGCCCCCAAAAAGTTCAATGCCTAATATATCTGGAAAAGGTCTACTTTGTACAATGACCAGTTGTTGAGTAATTGCAGTGCACACACACACACACACACACACACACACACACACAGATTTCTTCAATCATTGTCAGATGTTTAATATGCACAAGTTCCTTATTTGAATTGCTTATTCAAAATGATGTTTTTAAGATTAATTAATTTTGTGTGTGACTTGTTCAATAATTTATGCTATATAATTTTTTTAAATAGCCAATACTTAATTGCCTATTACAGCAAAATAGAAAATGCTCATTAATGGGGTATATTTTGTTTGTTTTTTTTCTTTTCTTGAAAATGTAAAATTTCTCAAGTCCTAAAATCTTGTTGTATAGTTATTCTTAATCCTATTATTGTCTAAGTCATCACTTAGTTATTTTGAACTTTACTCTTTGCTCATGATTTTGTCTGTGAGCTGACTGAGCACTTCTTGAGACAGTATTGACTGCTGAGTGCCAAATTATTGATTCTCTGCTATCTTAGCTGTCTCTGAGGATATAATGATGTGTCTACAATTGTACATTGTGCTACATCGCTGGCATAATGATTATACTAGTCTTTCATTCTGATTCTCGTCTATCAGCAAACCCTTCACTATTTAATCATTAATTTATGTCTTTATATCCTTAAAACTTGCATTATGATTCCATCACCAGAATCAGATTCAAAAACCCTCTGATTCTAAAAGAATATCTCCTACTGAAGTAATGCAAATAGTCTGTTTTATAATATTGTACCTTTTTCTTTTTCAAAATAGCATCTCATTAATTTTTTTTATACTATTGTCATTTTTTCAATGAAGAATTAGGTTCAGCATCTTTATGGTGTTTTAAATGGTGTATTCTGATTACCATCATGTGACATGGGGATTACTGTGTGGCTGTTTGGTAAATAAGTTATTTGAAAAAAAATAATTTCATATTAACTGAAGAGTTTGATGAGCAAAAATTAAGCTAAAAATATTAGTTCTATTGAATTAGCATTTTATTCAGTTCAGTCGAGTATATTGATAGTACCTCTTATTGTGAAAACTTATATATTGTTTACTTCTTTTAATTAATAGTTGCTGTTATGTTTTGGGAATGGTTCTTTAGCACAAGTTATATACACTGTAGAATTCCTATATCATACATGAGATGAGTCAAAATCTACATTCCTATCAATAGTTTGTAATTCAGGTGCAATGCTTTTTTCATTCACTTCAGCCATCTCAGCATCCATGAAAACGGATAGTAATAGCTTATCTCAGCTCTGGTTTTTACTAGTTAACATCACTGAATGACTATCCATACAATACTTGTTGATTATTAACAATGACTAGAGACAATTTGTGAAATTTTTTGTTATTGAGAAATATTAAATTTTGAATTTGCAATAAATACATTTATACTTGAAGTTATGAATTTAACTTGTTCAAGTAGATAATTTATTTCTGGATTGAATAACTGAAGGTCCCACTTAATTTTCAGCTAGTTTCTTTCAAAAAATTTGTTTGGGAAATTTAAAAACAGTTTCCCAGTTTTGTTCATATTTTCAATTCATAATTGCTTTGTGGGGTTTTAACTATTTTGAAATATTCATAATTGCTTTGTAGGGTTTTAACTATTTTGAAATACAAGTAAGCTTGCTTTAAAAATGTATTATCTCCTGAGTGCTTTGACAAAATTGCAAGTATGAAAATATATGCTCATTGACCTATGAATTGATTTTATTGTCAAAGGAAGTAAATGAGAACCTTTGTTGTCTTATGAATGACTGAAAGGGTGTAGATAGTGCAGTTCATTTTTGGTATATGCTTCCTGTCTGGTGCTAACAGCTTTGTGTTTTGTGTGTATATGAATGAGACTAAATGGAGCAGTGTAGAACAGTATACTATTCAGATGCAAACTTTTCTCTATCATCAAGAATTGACCAGCTTGGTTGGTCTTCTACATAATTGTTTTCCATTTTGTAATTAACAAAACATCAAATTATATTCAAGAAACATAATCAACTTCCTAAAACTAAAAGTGTCAAGATGGTAGCTTAGTCTATCATTCAACCTTTATAGTTTGAAAGTACATCTCTTCATGCACTCATCTTAAATTCAGTGTTGTTTATTGTTCTTTATGTATTAATTTTGTTAGCTGGGTTTGTTCTAGAATATATTCTGTAATTATGCTGATTACTTAGAATTGAAATAATATTACACTATTCCTTTTATATGCTTTAAATAAAGAAGTATGTTTCAGTTTCTTTTGCAATCGCTCAGTACTCGTCTGCTCAAAGTTTCTGTGGGAAAAATGAGTGAAAATCAATAAAATGACTAAAACATATCAATTTCCTATTCAATATTAACTGGCTGTCCTGTATGGACAGATAGTGCAAAATTGTAGTTGAAAAAGGAAACAAGCAAGATTTTTCCCTATTGAAAATAAATACTGAATTTTTATGTGTGGAACTGGAAGTTGACTGATGTCAGACTTGATCACTCTATTGCAGTTTGAAAGATCTTACTAAATAAGCCTTTTGTCATATTCGCTTATCAGAACATATAACCTTTCTATTTCATTATTGGGACCTTTGAATTGTCTGCTTCAACATGAAGCCAGCTTAGCAGTTTCCAGTGAGAATAGAAATTGACTGAGAACAATGAAAGGGATTAATTAAAAAGCCTATTTTGAGTGATTTCAAAAAATGCAACAATAAGTATTTTAAGTTATTAAATCTACCTTGATCACATGATTATTTACCCCCCCCTTTTTTTCTTCTAAAATTTATTAGCTTTTTTTTTTCTTCATTTTACAATTATTATTATGATTTATTTGTTTTTTCTTATGTGGTATAGGGTAAGGCTTGAGCTTGATGTATTCTATTCACTATTCTCCATGCCTCTCTATCTCTGGCTAGTCATCAGTGTTCATTCTTGGGGGTCAATTCTAAGTCTTTTGGTACATGGTTGATCTGCCACTGCCATATTGGAGTCTACAAATTTATCTTGGTCATTTTTTTTAGTTCCACTGGCTGAGTTGTTCTCTGCCTTCCTCTGTCTGTATCTCCCCTTATATGCCTTGAATGAAATTTTGTAGCCTTGTTCAGGGGTAGGGGTGTTTTTTCTGATGGGTTGTGATATAGGTTTCTGTCTACATTCTTAGTATATCTTTGTGATTTTTTTTTCTTGATATCTTCTTTGTCTTCTTCCATGTTATTAAGACGCTGTAGTTGTAATCCTGGAAAAGTTTGATGAGGGTCCTCCTTGTGCTTAACTTAATTCCATTTTGTCTGATCCATATAATCAAGTCTTTGAATACTTCTAATTGTTTTTGCCTGCCTACGTCATCTTTATCACTTTGCATTGATCCCACTTTTTTTTTCCTTACTCCATTTCTCATCTCTATCATTTGTTTTTTTTGTTGTGTATTCAAGTTTCAAAATTTTATCATGTGTATCTGCAGTTCTTTGAGGTTTCTGCATTTTTTCAGGCTCAGAAAGTCCACATTGTTAGCATATGCTACCTTATTGGGTAGAATATTGTCCTTATTCCTGATTCCCCTGAGGATATGTTGTCAGTGAATTTTAAACAGGACTGGGTTAAGATTGTCCTGTTGCAGTGTTCCTATGTTCGAGAAGACGGAACTCCTTGTTAATTATGAGCTTGAGGATATTGAGTAGTGTTTCATGGTTGATGGTGTCAAATGCCCATGATTTGGAATGAGCCCTGGTTGATCACTGTTCTTGCTGCCAACCATTTGTGCATAAATAATATGTCCATTGTACTCCTTCCTGGGCGGAAGCCACTTTGGCTGGGTGCTAGATAGTCTCCTCCCCGGTCTCTAATTCCGTGTAGTGTTATCAGTGATAGGGTTTTCCTTATTGCATTTAGTAACACAATTGGTTGTAGGTTGTTGAGTGGTCCTTGTGGTTTGTCAGGTTTTTGAAAAGCTAGAAGCCACCTTTTATTTATGTCTAGACACTTGTTTCTCCATTGTGTTGTTCAATATATCTGCTATTCTTCCTGCAGCTGTTTTGATCCATATTTTAGCAGTTCCACTGGAATGTCATCTTCTCCGCATGCGCTGTTGTTGTTGAGCTTCTTCATACACTTTTCCACTTCTTGTGATGTTATTTGCGTGTTGAAAGGTTTTGGCTCTCCAATATATGGTTCTATTGAAAAGTGGTGTGGGTCATAGAACTTTTTTGTCAAAATGTAACGATATGGCTGTTAGTGTATTGTCTGGTTTAGTTGGAAATTTTCCCTCCTTGTCTTGTTTTTTTCAAATTTTCACTCCTTCTTTGTCTTATCTTACTGCTATGAAGATTTAGTTCTGTCTTCGGTTTTGTTCTTTTTGTCTGCTTTTCTGTCCAATACCTGATTTTGGTTATCTAGTATTTTCTTCTTCATTTTGTGTACGACAGAGTTTCTTTGTGTTCTTAGTCATTGGTTTTATGTATATCCTTCCAGTTATCAACTTACCTTTGTCAGGAAAAGAATTCTAAGAGGTAACCTAAATTTTAACTCCTTCAAATACTTATGCTGAATTTACTAAGTAATTAATGAAAATTGTTTCCATTGTAAGAAATTATTGAAATGAACTGAAACATGATATATGGCTATATTTTAATGCATGTACTCATCTATTTTGCATTGCCCCATCATTTTTTTGTTGCACATAGTTATAAGATATTTGCTCTTCATCTCCTGTCACAATTAGTATGAAAAATAAAAATATTTTTGTGAGGTGAATCACATGTGGAAATACAAGTATTTTTCATTTTGTTTTTCTGTTGAACTTCTGTAGAATCCACAGATCAAAGCAACTAACATCAACTAGTGAAAGTGACTTTCAATGCCTGATTTGGGTATATTCAGTATATTTGTGATCTCCTGCATTATATAATGTTGATCATTCTCATCTATTGTCTTGATGTGATTGATATCAACCTCAAGTGGTCTACCAGACCATTTAGCAAGAAATTCAATAAAACTTTGTATCAGTGTTCACTTGAGTGACAGGGAGATAAGAGCGGAAGGAGAGGGGTATTGGGAGAAAATTGGAGCAACTTGGTTACAGTGATTCATTTTGAGGCACAGGTAGCAATATATTTTTTGTATTTGAGTTTTTTGGATAAAAAGCATACATCAGACTTTGCTGCTTTAATGTTGGAATCAATGAGCAAAAAGCCAAAAATTCAAAAAAAAAAAGCATGCTGTGATGACAGCTATTACAATGCAATCAAAATCAATCTTTTTGAATGAAGATAGTTGTAACTTAATGCTCCTTATGCTATCTAATGAACTTCTCATGCTACCCGATAATAAACATTGAAAAAAAATTACTCTGCTTTCCAAACTTACTAACAAAATAAAGCCAGTGTTTAATGGTTGGAAAAGTTTTAAATATGATAGAAATATTTTCTTTTGATGATTGCTTTTGTAAATGATATTTCTATCTCCTTTGTTATTTAGAAAATCAATTCTAATGTGAGTAACTATCAGAGACCCCTTTAAACTTCAGATCATCACTCTTTGATCAATTCCAGGTGAGCCAAACCATTTTGAGCGGTTTTGGGGTATCCTGGCTTTTTTTTTTTTTTTCTTTTTGAAAGCTTGGCACAAGGTGATGCATATGAACTGTCAAAAGGTTCTAGGTTCTTACTGAATGTTGATTTGTGTTGACCAGCAAAGGAAGAAGGGAGTTAAAAGATGTCTTTGGGATGAGTCAATCCAGTCATATTCTTCTCTGTAGCTATTAATAGGAATTGTATGTACAAAGGGAGAAAAATACATTCTCAGTAGTCCCTTGAATTACAAGGAAGCTGGGGAAACCAACCATGAAATTGAAATTCTGCAAATAACTTCTGACCCCTCCACCAACTCGCCATTTGTGTACACCTTATAGAACTGGAGATATTTTTTAATATAGATTGCATGTTGTGCCCATTACTTGTGTAAACGGAATATTTACAGCAGATGAATTACTAACTTTTTATGAGCAAAAACGATTTTAGAAAATCACAAAAGATCTACTTAATCGAGCTTAATGAAACATATTTTGGGGGTTGATTTTCGAAATCTAACATGCTAACAATCTACCTTGGGCTCCCAGGGACACCCATAGAAAATTTAAAGTTATGTTGAGTTGTTTTGTTGTAGACTGTCTGTCCATTCATCTGTATATAACATATGGTGAATTATAAGATGTATATGTTAAACATGTATTGATATAATTTGAATCTTTTAATTATGATAGTATTCTTTGTCATTGTTATAAAGACTTGTGTAATATACATTTGAAAAGATTGGATTACGATAATTATCTGGTGGTATAAGAGGATTAAGTCTTTGCTTGCATGTGTGTTTGAAAAAATTCTCAGTAAATATGTGTCTTTTATTTCAGGATGAAATTGGACTACATTACTGATACAGTAAATACTAATGAGAAGAAGTGAAAACAGGTAATTTTAAAAATTTACTTGTATCTGTAATCTTTTCATGTCGTGTTTAAAAATCTGATCAGTAGTAAAACATTTGTAAACGATACAGATCAACATGATTTTTAATACAAATTACTCTTTTGGTATTTTAATATTCATGGAAAATTTAATTTTTTTTCATTTCATATCAAATCATATTAAAATAGTGTTTCATGTATTTTTTATTGGATAACTCATTTCTAATTGTATACTGTGAGATGATTTCCTACATAGTTTCAATGTTATAGATATGCATGTGTATGCAAATACTCTTTGTACCTTTTGATCTATAGATATCCTTACCTGTAGAACTGATAGTAATGTTTGGTGCTTTGTTTGTGAACTGCATTAGTAGTTACTTAATGGTAAACCATTTCAATTTCCTTCCATCTGTTCTTCTTCTCCACCATCTACTGTTAATTCCATTTTCCCCCCTTCTATTCTCCTCTTTCTTTACATTGCTGTTTGAATATCTGCTTTAAGAAATCAATAAGTCTATGTAATTTCTTGGTGTTTCTGCTTCAACTCTCATTGCTTGATCTTGGAAAATATTTCTGAAAATGCTTGCTCTCACAAGGCCAGCCAGATTTCAGTTTAAGGATATGTTGGCTGATTAGACTCAGTTGGTTGGTTTGCTACTATGCTTGGAGAACAGATGCTCTTTCAGGAAAATATCCTGCCCATCTTAATTTATCATCTAATATAGACGTTAGTTGCTGCCTGAATGCTTTACTTCCTAGTTATGGCATTGTTTATTTTGTTCTGGTCTGAATTAGCTGCTTGATTGATTTGGAGAATATCATATCTGCTTCAATTTCTGCTGAGTTACTTGACTACCCAATGAGAGGAGTTGTTGCTAGGCCTCCTGGAAAACAATTTTAACTCTCCCAAAGGAAATACAAACACCATTAAAATGTTGAAGAAATGAATAATCATATCAGTGGTGGTGCTAATTCTGACTGCGCTTTCCTGCAAATCTTTCTTTAGATAACTTTTAAAGATTTTTCAGGGTTCCTCAGATATATTGCTCCTCTAAATAAATTGGTTTTAAACAAAACTGAAAAGTTATTGCAAACTGTAGAGCTGCAGCAATTAATTGATTAGTTAACTGTAAAATTGATCTCCAACAAAGTCCTTTCTGATAGTCAACTGAACATCCTTGAGTTGTGGACAAAACAAAACATCTATTTACGAGGATATCATCTTGGGGTTTGGAAAACATTGATCAACTATTTTCATGATTTTTCAACAATTCATAGATCTTGCAAAAGACATTTTTATGAACTATTAATCCATTAATCGAGAAAATAATCAACAGATCAATCAATAATGAAAACAATTGTTAAAAAAAAAATTCAGAATCGAGAACAGATATATTGGAGAACCCAAATTCTGAGTCTTGTTCTTTGAGCCAAGGTCATCATGACTCACAACGTGGATCCCCAGAGATCAGGCTGTGGCAGACTGAAAGTGAGATTGAGATGGTTTGACAAGCTAGATGACTTTAAAAAGTACTGGCTCTGAAATGCTGATGGTAGAGAGGCCAGGCAAATCTTGGAGAAGGTCTATGTCCAACAATGGATGCTAACAGTGATGATGAGCCAAGGTTACCAGATAGTTGAAGACATTTCTGGCCCAAAATGGCAAAATGCTTAAATTGTTTATAGAACATGGCAGTACTGTACTATGCTTAAAAAATGAGAATTTATCAGAAATACCAGTACACTTTTACAACTAAGTTAGCTTACCTCAATCAATCCTACATTTCAAAGTTGTTCCCCCCCCCCCGATTTTATTAGACAAAACTTGAGTGTGATATTCTATGTTCTTTGTATCTTTCATTGAAATCGGGCCAGCTATTTAGAGAGAAATCATCATAAAATATTGTGAACTTGTTTTGTGTCACTTTTAAATTTTGTTTATTCATTGTCTTGAACATCGATGATCATTCGATTTGAATTGCAAGTTGCTTACTTTTACTGAATTTTTAGTAGCTGCATACAGGCCAGGCTTTTACTTATATTTCATTTAGTTCTTGACATTTGGCACACAATAAGTGACTTCATTCACTGAGTAAAAAGTTGGTCCTGCCACTGCAGTTAACTCTGATCACCAAACAACAATTTGAATTTTGCTGTTGTGTTGTCAGTTTCAGTCTTTCATGAACAGGCACACAACTCACAGATTTTCAAAGTTATTAAGAACACAAAATCTTGGCGCCCTTGAAAAAGAATGCAGAGTACCAAGATGAAATAGTTTTCTATTTTTCTTCTTAATCTTGTTTCATATTGGAGTTCCTGATAAATATTTTCAGTATACATTAGACTTCCAGCTATTTTTTATGCAAGCTTATGAGTTGTAGATGAGACTTCATTATAATTTAGATATATTTGGGCTTGTATTCTCACCTTTTTTATTTCATCACATTGACCAATATTCTATACCATTCTAAAGGCTTGGAAAGAAATTTTTCCATCTTACTGATTTGTGCTTGTTTATTTTTTGTTCATTGCAAAAAATAAATTGACAAGAGTTTTAACAAGATCTGAATTTCAGAGATGTCTCAGTTGTTAGTCTTTGTACTGAGGTCTCTGTGCCCTGTAGCCACCACTCCTTCACTTGGTCACTGCTTTCACAGGGTTGTATCTGAGACAGACAAATATGTACAGAGAGAGAAGGATATTAACTGAAAATGTATGCATTAACATATACAGTGTACATGTAGGTAAATGTGTACTTTTTACTCTTCATGTCTCTTGGTTCAGTTTGTTATTTGCTAAGCGACATTTTTAAAATGAATCCCTTTTGTCTCAGAGTCATGTTCTACCAACCTTAGGACAATGTGACACCATTTATCTTGAGCTCTCGCCTGCACCCATGTGCAAAATTTCAAATTTTTACTATAAACATGAACAGTTAGATCTGACAAAGTGACAGGAATAACTTGAACCTAGCTACAGTGTCTGTTGAGGGTAATGGGAATAATAAAAACTTTCTGCGATTAATTTTTGTGCTCTCAATTCATGATGACTTATCTCCTGAAAAATTATAATTTTGAGGAAAATTTATTCATCTAAAATCACTTTGATGATATTTCATCAAATAAATAAACTAAAAATAAAACTGTCTACCTGTTTGAATGAAAAATTTTTTTCTTTTCGAAAGATTTGCAGATACACAGTGAGTATGCAGATTACATAAACACAGACGAATAATGAATTCGAAAAATTCCTTATTGATTTTTCTTTGCTTTTCTAAGAATAACACATTTTTATTACCAACAAAAAATTTGGAAGACATGGAAAATGTCATCTGTATCCAGATGAAATGTCTTTTTTAAATGCTGGAGTCTATACTGTCATTTATATTTTCATAACTATGTAATATAAAATCAAAGCATAAAATATATCATGTTTTAGTATAATAAAAATATTTTTTCCATTCTTATATATGTACAGAATCGTCAATTAACACCATTTTGACTAGCAAGATTCTCAAGTTTACATAGTTTATTGATTCATACCAAATCCCGAATAACATGGATCTGATCTTGAATTAGCTTGATTATATTTTCAAATGTTCAAATGTCATGTGGAAAAAATCTTTTCATGGTAATGATGCAATGTAAACTCAGTAAGAAGAGGACAATTAAAAAGCTGATGAAAGTCAACAACAAATGAATGAAATTAGTGTAAGAAGCTTATACAGTGTTGTGGGAATTGGTAATGTTCAAGCAATTATTAATGGATATCAATCCGAACATCAAACGTTAGTAAGTTCAAAGAAACTTCGAAAAAGAACTTTGATGTTACGAGCAGATGTATGCAGACAGAAAAAAAAAAGACAATGAGAATATGGTTTAAATGGTTCTGGATAAGTATTTTCCAAAGATATGAATTACTAAAAATATAGGTTGAGCACTCCTTATCCAAAATTCTTGGGACCAGTAGTATTTCGAATTTCAAAATACTTACATCTCTGTCCAGTTTCGCCAATAGCTTGACTTTCTGTGGTATAAACAAACGCTCTCTCTTTTTCTTATCACTGTTACTTGTTGGGCTATTTGCAGCCTTTTCGACATTTTCAACAATATCTTCATACAAATGAGGAAATTTGCAAAATACAGTGGTTCATGCAGATCTGGTGGTGACAATAATTTGTTTTGATTGGAACTTGTTTTGTCTTTCATCCTTTATGATGTAATCATAATTTTTCATGCTAAAAACACAAAGACAATCTATCTTTTACTGTCATCAGAATGAGTTTAATGCCTCGTCTTCGAATTGTACCGCAGTCAAGTGTGGAATTTTCTACTGGAAAGTTTCATATTTTGGAACATTTCAGTTTTCAGAGTTTCTGAATAGGGGTACTTTACCTGTAAATCATTCCTTCCTATTTTTCATATATATGACACTAAAATGTAATAGTAAGTGTGGAGAATAGGGGCCTAATTTTTTTTGATAGTCAAGGTTTTTAACAAATTGAAATAATCCACCCCGCATTCTATTTTTTAAAGTGTTTGGGAAAAATTTTAGTCAAATAAAATCAAATTCTTCATTGTATTTTAAAGTTGATGCTTAATAATGATGATAAAAACATTTTGGAAGAGACAAAATGTCTTGCCTTTCATAAGGCATTACATCTTGTATAATGATCGTTCTTGTTGCTTTTCATTTGTATGAGGCTATGTGAAAAAAAAAATGCCCCCTGTAATCTTAAGTTGTCAGTGTGCACATAAATCTTGCGTTGTGCAAATTCTTTTCCTGTGACAAGAATATATGCGCAATATCTCCTTCAACTTTGATATAGATAACTTCAGTTTTCAAATAATGCATATTTATTACAGCTTAACATTCATGATCAGACGAGTTTTAAGTGTAACAGTTTCTACTATTCTATTTCACCATTCAGTTTTAAACAGACTTACAGTTATTCTGCTCTTTCCACTCTTCCTTTCTTTTGAATTTGACTTACTGAATGAAAAAAAAATTTCTTTCTTTCTTTTTCCTCTTCTTTCTTTTTCCTCTTCTTTCTTTTTCCTCTTCTTTCTTTTTCCTCTTCGTTCTTTTTCCTCTTCGTTCTTTTTCCTCTTCGTTCTTTTTCCTCTTCGTTCTTTTTCCTCTTCGTTCTTTTTCCTCTTCGTTCTTTTTCCTCTTCGTTCTTTTTCCTCTTCGTTCTTTTTCCTCTTCGTTCTTTTTCCTCTTCGTTCTTTTTCCTCTTCGTTCTTTTTCCTCTTCGTTCTTTTTCCTCTTCGTTCTTTTTCCTCTTCGTTCTTTTTCCTCTTCGTTCTTTTTCCTCTTCGTTCTTTTTCCTCTTCTTTCTTTTTCCTCTTCTTTCTTTTTCCTCTTCTTTCTTTTTCCTCTTCTTTCTTTTTCCTCTTCTTTCTCTTTTTTCCCTTTTTCTTTCTTTTTTCTCCCTCCCCCCCTTAGAAAAATCAGTTAGTCTTCTACAGAATTTAAAACGGATCTTCATTTACTTTACTATGTGAACACTCTATAACAAACTGCTGTTCAGACTAGAATATATTACTGATATACAGATTTGGTAGAGATTGAGTACTATCCAAAAAATCTGGGACCACAAGTATTTGGAATATTTTCAGGTGCATAATGAGATGTACCTCTGTCTAGTTTCTGGTGAGCACGTTCTGATTATTCTTTATTAGAAACTATCAATGAAAGCTGTCAACTTGGGTGTCATTATTTTTCAAGTGATTCTGCCTGACTTACTGACCATACATGCATGTGTCACACATACAGGCTGCACCAATGGAATTAGGAGGCTAAAAATTCAAGCATCTACTCCTTATGTCAAGAAAAAAATCATTTATTTCTGTTTTTTGAAAATTTCCCATGTGGGTTTGCATTAAGAGGGGGTGGTTCAATTCACAATAGAGGTTTTTCTTAATTGGTTCTTTTAGTATGTATCGGTCAGTGTTCATTGATTCTTTTTTTTTTTTTTAATTTTTTTTTTAATTAGACTTTTTAGTGAACAGTGCATCAGAAGGCTAGAGAAGTGACTTATTCATTGATCATGCTGCCAAAAGACTTGTGGCAGTTTCTCTTGAGTGATTAACTAGACCCTGTACCTATTGGCTAAGTTCTGTTTACAGGTTTTCCAAGAACCAATTAACCCTGCTAATTAGGGGTTTCCTTTATGTGTATGTGTGTCAATTAGTATAACCCTGCAAAAATGAAACTTGGTGGTCAGTTTTTATTTATTTTTTTAAATTCAAAAAAAATCTTTTTTTTGCTACGCTCTCAAAATGCTCTAACCTGAAGAATCAAATTCAGATGATTTTCAATGAAAGCAGTCTCTAACTGTGACAATGATCCGTAAACACTGCAGACTAGAATTTGCAAGACTTCATCAAATATGGGATGAGGAGTCCAGCTCTGAAGATGATCTATGAACAGTGCAGATAGATATCTTTGATCTAAAGAGTCAAGTAGATATGATGACTATGTATGACTTATCAGGTCAAATACATGTTTAGATGAGACGTCAATGTTAGATATTGAAGACATTGACCATTTTTTAAGACATTGTTTTGAATTATCATCAGTCAATCTTCATTATTTTTAATCACTCGATCATACATACAATTCTCATTATTTTGATATGATGATCTGTTTTTTCTTATCTTTCAAAATTGGATGAATTAAAAAGGGTTTGTCATATCACGTTTGGTATCATATAAGCGAGATAGCACTTTCTAATGACATGAACCTGATCCCATCCGGCCCACCTGAAGGATTAGCACTAATGACATTTTCAGTTCTCTCACATATCCCGACACCATTCTCACTCCTCCATGATAGCTTTCTATTATTATATTTTGAAGTGATGGCTATTTATCTGATTAATACGCTTGTTCTCTTTTATGTCTACTTCTCTATCCGAGCTACCTTTGTACTGCTTACATCTAGTGTGTACTTTTATTCTATGTGCTCTCTATCTCTCTCACACTTCCTCTCTCATATTCTGCCTGCTTCTTTCTTTTCAACATATTCTTCCTCCCCCTCTCGTGTTCTGAGTGGCGGGCCTCCCCCCTCTCGTGTTCTGCGTGGCGGGCCTCCCCCCTCTCGTGTTCTGCGTGGCGGGCCTCCCCCCTCTCGTGTTCTGCGTGGCGGGCCTCCCCCCTCTCGTGTTCTGCGTGGCGGGCCTCCCCCCTCTCGTGTTCTGCGTGGCGGGCCTCCCCCCTCTCGTGTTCTGCGTGGCGGGCCTCCCCCCTCTCGTGTTCTGCGTGGCGGGCCTCCCCCTCTCGTGTTCTGCGTGGCAGGCATGCCTCTCTATAATTTCTCTTCATCTCCCCAAGAAATTAGTGTGTTCAGTATGGAAATTTTAATCAATGTTTTTATAGGTGTGTTAATTTTTCTGAATTAGGTATTATAACTGCGTAATTCAGCTTGAAGATTTTTTTTTTTTTTTTCAACTTTGAGTATTCTAAATCTTGAAAGCATGACAAGAATTTGGATTAATTGATATTTCAAGATAATTTAACCGTAATCTTGATGAATATTTGTGATTATGAATCAATAACATGTCAGATGTAGATCTATATTTACTTATGTCCTACAACTTCTCAGTAGTAACTTCAGTCGACATTTGAAATAGTGGCAAAATTTATAATTTGAAATTCTTAGTGGATGACTGACTGTTAATTTAGTTTACAGGTAGACGCAGATAGTATGACTGGAATGGTATCTTTTGATTCTTTTCTGTAACTTTTTAAGAATTTTGTACATTATAAATTAAAATTATATAATTATTATACTTGGATATAATTGGGAAATTAATTTTTAAACACTCACTCCTCTATTGTCTCATAATAATTATTCTTCAGTGATTTGTTTATTTTTGCTTCATTTTACTTTCTTCAATTTGAGATAGGTAAGTAGATTAAAAACAAGTACTTGAATCATTGTGAAAAAAAAAAGCCTATATGTTATTAGATTAGGAACTTCTGTGTCATAAATCTGTCTAGAATATTTTATAGTTGTCATTATTTCTAAACATTTGGATTTGTAATCTCTTTCTTTAATAACCGAAGAGCCCATTTGACTTGATTATGAATTTGAATGTCAGAAGTAATATTTTGTAGGATTTTCTTGTATCTAGTCTTAGAGCATTGTGGTTGATATTTAATTTTTCAAACTAATTTGTTGGTTTCAGAGACAATTAATCATCAATTTCATCTGGTCAAAATTTATTTTATGTATTACTAAGTAGTAATTAGTTTGGACAAAAGAGATTTATAGAAATTCAAAAAGCATCATTTTTTTTTTTTTTTTTTTTTTTCCAAGTAGAAAATATTGTTTCTTATTAAGCAACTCAAGAGATGCACTGCTTTTTAAGTTGGTTTTAAAAATTGTTAGATTGTTATCTAAAAAAAATATATTCAAATTAATTTAAACATTTCTTTGAAGAGATATAAACATTCCTAAGAAACTTTTCTAAATGTTAGAAGTTATTAGGAGTATTTTTTTTTTTCAAGTAATACCAAATTGCTAATTAACCTTCACTATTTCTGATAACATAGTGTCATAGGGAGTAACATGGAAAGAGTTAATATCTAGTCATACATATATTTGCTCTATTTGGGTAGTACGGGCCACCAACAATACCTTTTTCTTGATTTTCATCACACAATGTGCAGATTGAATACGTGAATAAAATATTAAGTAAAAAAATTGCGAAGTTCAGTGTTCATCCAACTTTTTTACCACCAGAAATATTCAGTCTGTTCATGTAGAAAATAATTGAAGCTAAGCAGGTGTAGTGGGCAGCAAAAAGAAATGCTAAAACCAGATCTATGTATACTGGTTTCAAGTACAACCAGTGCTAAAATAGAACATGATTTTTTAAAAAATTTTTTTTCTTTCTTTTCCTCCCTCCAATCCACCAAAGTTATTAGAGTGAATGAAAGATTTGATATATTTCATAAACCTTGTCCATGATATCACAAGTTATATAAGTAGGTTGTGTTGATGATATTATAATGATGGTTGTTAGGCAAATACCAGTGTAAGAAATAACTTTTTATCTTTCTACTGTGCCTATTTTGAAAATACTTGAGCTTGGTTGAATAATGAACCTATTACTGTATAAGCTCAAGTACCCTAAATGCTGGTGTAAGACGTTTATCTACAATATTCCTTCAACTCTACTATTCTGAGTTTTGTGTAGCATAGGCCTAGCAGTTGACATAAACTTTATTGACCATAATTCATTAGGTATTCCTCATTTTATGAATATTCAAGAACTCAAGGTATTGATTCATATCAATAAAGCTGTTGACAGTTGCAGTGTAACAGTCTACACCTGCACATGTATAATTAATTTCATCCTATTTCATACTTTATATTATTATTTTATAAATTATATTAGTTTTAATATTTCCTCTGTTAGATTTTTCTCCTGTAATTTACAAAGTATGGTAAACGTTTTTTCTACCAAATTCCCCAAAATTTGGTAATACTAATCAGTTGAATTGACAGAGGTCTTTTCTGCATATTTTAAGCTCAAAGTTTGTTACAATGCTGAAGTTTATCATTGTCAACTTCAGACAGGATTGAATTGATTTACATATGTTTAGATTTTTCCTTGACAGATTGCATCATCTTTGTAAATATGAAAGTATTCATGCATAACTCCATATTACAGGAATGCAGGATGGAAAATTCAAGTCTTGATGCAATTTGTAAAATATTTATCTTTGGATAGGAAAATTACTTCTGAGCCTTTGTATTCAAGTCAACCAAATACTTGTGAAATTAACTATACCTCTAGATGTAAAATTATTTCAATGAAAGTGATCTTTCTCTAGCATTTGTCATCTATATAAGCCATTGATAGGTATATATAAACAAAAATATAAGTGATTGAGGAGAATTATGCTTTTTTTTTTTTTGCTAAATTTTATGAATGTGTTTGTCAACTGACTTCGTATACTTGCCTGCTGCTTTTTTCACTGGTAAAAAAAATTATCTGCTTTAATTTTCATGTTTGATGTACTCAACACATTAAAATATGTTTTAAGAATGGTTATTATTATTGCTCTATGAAAGAATTAAGTTATAATGAATGGTGTGTGTGTGTATATATATATATATATATATATATATATATATATATATATATATATATATATATATATATATATACACTGTAGCACATATCATGTGAATTGATGAAAATGTTCAAGTCTTTATCTTATTAGGTTTCTATCTCACTACATTGATGGCAATTCTAGCAGCCTTCCTATCTCTTATTGCTGATGTGATGTATTCTGATCCCATGGCGGCGGCAGCATTGTGTGAGCTTCAATGCAAGCTGGATCAATGTTTGCCTTGCCACTTCCAATATGTTTCTTGTAGCCACCACCACCACCACCGTCACCACTGCAATTTGCATCTTTTACGTTGAGAATGAACAAGAAAGAAAAAGAGGAAGGATGAGAATTTATCAAAGCTCTAAAAAAGTTTCTGCAAATATCCTGAATTTTTCTTCCTCCCCTTCTCTTTCTCTGCAGTTTGGTGATTTCTTTCCCTTTGTTGTTCGCTGCACAAATTTGTTGATATTGTTTTCTTCTGAATGGGCGGGTCTAAGTGGCAACTCATTTGCAACCTTGAACATTGAACCTTTTCTTCATGCTTTAAAAATGTCACTGGAACTGGATAGATTCTTCCTAGTGGAAAATTAAAACGTGAAATCAGATATATATATATATATATATATATATATATATATATATAATGAGAAAGAGACTTGATGAAATTAATGTTTTGTTTTTTTTGGAGTAGGGAGGTTCAGTTTCTTCATAGGAAACTTCTATTTTGAGATAGCCTTCAAGCTTGGATTTGTTGAGTTTTATGATTTAATTAAGATTCAAGATTGAAATTCTATCAGTGGAAGTTTGAAAAAATAATTGATCACTTGCTAATGTTTTAATTGTGACTTTAAATTTCCAAGTATAATCTCCAACTTGGAAGCTGATGTAGAAAAATAGTGTCTTCATATGTCTCATTTTTAATTATCATATTGTTAATTTTGAATAATTTTGTTTGTAAATAAATGGATAATAAATTAGATGAACATCATGCAATGTACTATAAAGGAAAACAGTTACGTGTAGCCATTTTGAGAATTTTGTTTGATACAATCTTGATAAGGAAAAGAAATTCTGACACATCTTTAAGAGTATTCTGAACAGAATATACAAGTCAATATAATCTCAAATAAAGGATTTACAACTTGTGCAAATATTAGAAAAATTATGAAGATGACAGGGAAAAGAATCCTCAGCATTGCTTAATGAGGGAATTTCTTGAGAAATCCTTCTTTCTTTTTCTCTTTATATTGATATTCAGTGTCGCTAATAAAAACAGTGCCAACTTATAGGTCTTAATGCGCTTATTTTTATTAATTACGTGTGAGAATTCATTAATTTTTTCTTTATTTTGGCCCAAAGTGATTTCAAATGTTACAATTTCTATTTATTTGTTCAACTTATTACTACAGAGTTTTATAATTGATTTTATATTCTTAGTTATATCATTTACATTGCCAATAAAAACTTAACTTTTTTTATTAATTATCAAAAAAGCATTGCAGTTAAAATATTTTCACTTGGGTTTTCCTGCTAGAAAATTATGTTAAAATTGCCCTACATGGTTGTAAATGTATCTGAATAAGTGAAGTATTTAATATCTGATTTTTTCCCCGCAACTGATTTTATTGCCTGAAGAGATATATTTTGCGTGTGAGCATGTGTAATTATCCTCTGATAAACAGTCTCTGAATAGATTTTCCTTATCCTGTCCTTGTGTATAAGAATATAATCTTTTCAAGTGAGAGATGTCAACGTGACACGTGTTATTGTTCACTGGCCTCTGTCAATGGTAATACTACATCAACTTCGCATAGAAAGCTGCATTATTTTTCTATAATGAAACTGACCTGCTTTTTTTTGTTAAAAATAGATTACAAATTTTTTTAATTGAAAAGAAGAAAAAAACAGTTCTTCTATACATACAGAAATTGTAAATATTTTCATGGATTTTAATTTGGCTTCAGTTTATATTTCTGAGATATTATTGGATATATTATTCAAATTTCTGTGATTATTTGGTGTCGCTATTTTGACAGTCAATCCAGGAAGTTAATTTTTTCGTAACATCACAAGTATGTGATTTAATGCGTTTAAAAAAACTGGTTATATTATTAACTGATAGCATTTAATCAGCTTTCCTATGTTTGAATCAGTTTGAGGACTCAAATTTATCATTATTTTTGGAAAAGGATTTCAATCTTTCAAAATGAAAAGCTTGAGAAACAATATCTTGGAATAAACTATCTAGATTACTTTCTGCTGTCTTTGGTAAAATATGTCAGAATCATTTGAATAATTCTGTCTGGTTGACTTATCAGAAATAAAAGAGAATATATAACTGAAATAGAGACAAAATTTGTGTCTATTACTTGATTTTAGCTTAAAACCCTCTTCTTGACTTCTGTAGTAGCTGCCAATTGAAATTGCAAGAAGACTCTTCGAACTGTGATAAAAACTGCTCTTCTCACACCTTACATTCTGATAATACAGAGATTAATTTCTACTTGCATCTCAATTGGCTAAAAAAAAATCACTTTCTATAAGGATAATGGAGGTGAGGTGGATAGACAAATATTTGAAGCCCCCCCCCCCCATTGTTGTTAATAAACCTGTTGGTGAAATGGTGATATGTGCTTTCCTACATACTCAGAGGATTGTGCATTTTTGTTTTTGCTTGTATCTAAGCTTTTTAATTATAAACTTGTGTTGAATTTAGGAAAAATAGTTTGTTTTTGTAAGATACTCTGAATATCTCAAATTAAAATTGAATTTTTCGTTTAATTCTTTTACAGGTATACACACTTAACACAAATGAGAGTAAAAGGTGGTAGATTGATTTATAGGTAAATTGGAGAAGGGGGAATTAAATTAAAGAAATTGAAAAAACTCCAAATCGTGTTTTTAGTATTACCTTATGAATGAAGAGTTATTTTTAAATAACATGTTGATACAAATATTGCTTCATCATCTGAAGTACCTATCTACGTGGGTGGAATATTTGAAGAGTAAAAAAAGAGCATGGCTTCATATCACTCTTCTAGCATCATTATAATTGCCCAACCAAGCTAAGGAGCCCAGTTTGCCCTACTATTTTACCCATAAGTGGGGGATTTCTCTTGTTCACATATGCAAGTTCATTAGAGAAATGTTCAGTTTTATTGCATATTTCTTTAAAAAAAGCAAATTCAACCAGGTAAATCCAAACAGGCCAGTTTTTAGTGTGAATGTTTGGTGTCATAGAATTTTCATAAAGTGTGAGAACCCTAAAACAACTTTTTTCTCTTTTTTTTTTCCTTCTGCACATTTATAGTGAAATAAGATTTGTTATTTAGTTCTATTAATAACGTATGATTTCATACTGTTCGTTGAATCTAAAAAAGCCTTTAAAAATGCCTCTTGCGTTACCCTTTTATTCAATATATTTTTTTTATTTTGTGAATTGATTAAAAGAAAATTAATCATTTTAACACCTCATCACAAAAAGAATGTTCTAAAAATATGCCTCCATTTAGTAAAAAAACTACATGGGAATCGAATGTTCTTGAAGACATTTGGCATCATCATCAGTCGTTGGACATAAACCTTCCCCAGGATTCGCCACAATTCTCTATCATGGACGTCGTGGAGCCAGTATTTCCTAAATCTGTCCAGTTTATCTCTACATCTTGTGTTCTGTCGGCCTCGGTTTCTTATGTGATCTCTGGGGATCCATGTTGTGAGACGTGATGTCTATCAGTTGTCTTTCATCCTTGCAACATGGCCTGCCCATTGCCATTTGAGTTTTTTAATTGTTTCTATGATGTCACAGACACCCGTTTTCTTCCTTATGTACTGTGCTGTCTTGTGGTCTCTCCATGTGAGGTTGAGCATGATTCTCTCATGCGCACATTGCATACTTCTCAGCTTGCAGGTCTGTCTCTTGGTTAGGTTCCATGTTTCAACTCCATAAGTGACTATCAGGAGAATGCATTGGTTGTATACTCTTCTTTTTAGGATTTTTCGGATTGTCTGGTTCTTGAAAGTTGAGCTTGCTCTGCTGAAGGCTTGCCATCCCAAAGTGATTCTTTGCTTGATTTCCTCCTCTTTTGAGGGTCTCATGGAGATTCATTGTCCTAGGTAGATGTAGTGGTCTACCTTGCTGAGTTTTGCATCTTCTATCTTGACAGTTACGTTCTTTATTCTCAACATGATTATTGCACATGATTTTCATTTTACTGAAGTTCGTGTGTAGGCCAACTTTTTTGCTTTCTTTGTTTAGATCATCCAGCATTAGTTAGAGGTTGTGTAGGTTTTCTGCAAAAAGGATGATGTCTGCAAATCAAAGGTTGTGTCCAAAATATAACTTGCTAAAAATCTTCCCTTAGGTCTATTGAGTATGTATGCCAAACAAAAATTACTTGTTTTTTGGTTCATTACTTTGGTTCATTACTTTGATGAATGTATTTTATGAAATACTTACTATTCATCTTCTGACTAGAGAATTATGTGCCATTCAAGAGTTCAATGGTATAGTACTGCTGGCCAATATCTGGTCTGAGCATGTGTACTTGTATTACTCAATTGATTTTACTCCTCCATTTATATAAATAGATTTATTTCACAATTCAATTGACTTGCCTGTAAGATTCTGTAAATTCTAATTTCTGAGATGATATCACTTTTGCTCAACATGATAAATTTAAATAAAGTTGATATCAATTCTTATTACTCGTTATCATTTAAAAGTCAATTAGAGATGAATATTTTGAAATATCCGTGAATATGGAAAAAAGCGTATTGTAAATAGATGAATTATGTACACATTAGAAGATATGATTGAATATATAATTGATACTTCAAATGTTTTTTCTTAATTTTGATATTGTATATATCAGCATCTAATTAAACTTTTTAATCATCAGGTATTTTCTGTAAGGGATCATATTAGGCTGTTCAGACTCTATAAACTTGACATTCTAATAGACGCAATGCTTCCTTATTTCGAAGAGTCAAAATATCTAGACTGAACTTGAATTGACACCTTAGTTTGAGAAGTAACTTGTAAAAATGTAATAATTACTTGAAGAGTTTTTGCTCAAGTTGGAATATCACACTAAAATAGTTTGCAGGATAAAAACAAAATTTGAGATACTATTGCCAACCAACATTTGTAATATTGAAAGAACTTCTGACTTTGTTGAAGTAGAAATTAAAGTACACATTCATTTAATCTCCAGAGTACTGCACAATGTGTCAGGGTATCTTGAAAAAGCTATCACTAAAAAATGGAAAAATTGTCTTGCAATGCACACTTCAGTGACTCGGGAGGCGTGTGGTTGACAGTATTATGCTCAGTTGGAACTCATCAAGGCGCTTGTGGTTTTTATCAGGTTTATGCAAAAGTTCACGGCACCATCTTTTATGCAATGTTGGGAAAATCATTTGTGTTTTTGACATTCACTCAGCTTTTTGATTTAAGAATTGTTTTCAGAGAAGTGATTCTGTTTTGGGAATGGTTTGCAAAGTTTGAAAAAGATTTCAATCTCTGGGGTAAAGACTTCCCTGGAAGACCTCAGAACTTGTAAACTGATTAATTAGAAGGACTCTTGAAGGTAGATGCAGTAGTAACCTAAAGAATTAAAAGTAAATCTAAATTGATTTGAATGACATATTGAAGGAAAAGATTTTGTTTTTGGAAGGGATTTGACCAGAGAATTTGTTACATTGTAATGCTTCTCTTCAAGTCATTATTGCAACAGAACCAACATGAATCCGGGATGGGAAGTTCTTTCATATCTAGTGTACAAAATATGCCTATTTAATGAGGAGACGGGGCTTATATAAGTTGAACCACAGCACACATCCAGGAATGATTTGGTATAAATTCTGATGAAATGTCTAATTATGGATTGATTTTTTTTTTTTCTTTCTTTCTTTCTTTTTTAAAGAATAAAACAAAAATTCAGAGTTAATGATGTTTTCTATTCCTAATTCCCACTTTATCAAACTACTATTTCAAATTTCCATGACTACTTTTTATCTTCATCTTAATTTAGTATTAGTTGCTTTTTTATCGCAACTTTTACTTTTAAGAAATGAACCACTGGTGAGATTTGAAGCACTGTTCATGCTGACCTAAAGAGCTACCAAGCCTCAAATGGAAGACTAGTTCAAATAATACCTTTAAACCCATCCTTCATTTTGATTAGCAGCCATATTTGTTTACATTCTTGTAATTCTAGTATTTCAATGTGTAATCATAAATTTAAAAAAAAACAAAAACACTTAATCAACCTTGCTACACCACCCAATGGAATGATCATATGAAAAGTGTCTGAAGAGAAGTGCCGTTTCTAAAATATAAACTGAAATTATAGAATTTTTATTTTTATTTTTGTGAATACTAGTAATTTGATCGTTATATCATGATTTAATGGTAGACTTGAGCCATAATTTGATCTTAAAATATCCATGTTTAAAATTTCTCTTTTTGTAGAATCCTGCTGTTTTGTAAGTGAAATATATAAGTCTGTAGTTGAGCTTTTTAGATTTATCTTAACTGTTAAAAAGTGGATGTTACTATTCATATAACATCTATTAAATATATTGATGTAGGATGTTACAATGCACTCAATCAATTGGGAACGTTCACTTTCAAGTACATCTAATATTTTCTGGAGTCACCCAAGTACTATAAATAAATGAAAAATTAGCCGAGGTTAAGGCTACTTTTTGCACTAATTTCAATTTCTCCAAATAATTTAATAGTCCAGTTCAAGTGATAGAACGTTAAGCATAGATATTTTCAATCTAATGCTATACTACTGGTCTAAACCAGCAATTGATGTTTCAGTGAATAAAGAAATATATTTGAAAGGATTTGATCAAATTCTAAACTTGTAAATTCTAAAGTTAAAATTCATAATAACATATTCCTAATTTTGAGAAAAGAAAAGAATTCATAAATCTGGTAGCTTTGCTAATATAATTTAATTGGAACAAATTTCTTTTTTTACTGAGTAAAGATCAAGTTCAATTAAAAAATATTTTTTTGCAAACCTTTTTAAGCTTTTCTAAAAAATCATGTTCTAGTACAAGGTTTAAAAGTGATTTATTTCAGTGTTGGCTTTCTTTTTTTTTTTCTTTTCTTTTTGTAAAAGTCTAATTTTCATTCTCTGTAAATGGACAAGTTAGAAGGATCTACTGTTGATCTATTTATATGCTATGTTATTGATGTCATCTGACTAAATTTATTCACTGTCATAAGCAATAAGATGTTCATTTTTACTCAGTTTACAAAACCATTAGTTTGAATTGATAAGATGAATTTTCCAACTTATACACTGTATTCATTAAAGATGTATTTTGTTTCATGATCTGTCATAATACTTTGGAGGATAACAAAGAATTGTGATTCTTTCCATGACTTGTACTTGGCTTCTCACAATGATTTCACTGTATCATCAATATTTATTTTTACTATTGCTGGGTTATTGATTATTGGGATTTGAGATTTAATGTAAATTCAATTGTTGAAGATCTTGAAATTACCAAATTAAAGAAGTCCATAACAAAATTGCATGTAATTGGTTATCAATCTGATGAAAATACTCTTATGAGCAACAGAAATGTGCTTGATAAGTGAAGATTTTTTTTTTTTCTCTTCCCTCCCCAAAAATTTGGTTCTCAATTTTGTTGAAACTAAGACTCTTATCTTTGATATTTCTCAGATGGTACTGAATAGAAATTGTTTCAAGTCTCCTAATGCTAACTGTTATTTACATGTCACTGAGTCCTTTTTCTAATCATTGTATATTATACCTATTCTCATCTTTCTTTTTGCTTTCTGCTTTATGGCCACTTTCTTATAATTAGTTTTTGATTTCAGAATGATTTCTATTTAATAAATATCTCATTACTTGTATTCTACAAGCTTTTATATTGTTTGAATTTTTATTTCAGTAGATTTTCCATTTTTTCAAATTTTTTTATACTCCTTTTTTTTAATATCAAGTATTAATTTTCTTTTTTTCTTTTCTTGCAGAGTTGTGTATATTGAAAATTTGTGGATCTTAATTCACAAATAGTTGTCATGGAAACCAGCATGGATGGCCCATCTGTGTGCAATACTCCTCCAGTCAGCCATTTGACTGACCAACTTGGTCAGGATGACTACCTGGACACTCTGATAGCCGCTGTTACACATGGCAAAGAGCAACTAGAGAATCCAGAAGAGGAGGAAGAAGAAATGGAACAAGGAAGTGAAACAAAAGAGGATCTTGATCAAAATAATAAGGACGGAGAGGAAAAGGAAGAAGGCAAAGAAGAGAAAGGCAAGAGCGAGCAACAGAAAGAAAAAGATAAACAGAAAGATGAGGATGAGAAAGAAGAGGGAAAAGATATGGAAGAAGAGAAAGGATCAGGAGAGGAAGTTCCCAATGAGCAGGAAGAGGATGAAGAAGATGTGTCCAAAGAGAAATCTTCAAGTTCAAAGTGGAAAAAGAAGCGCAAGTACAAAAGAAAAAAAGAGAAAGATGAAGACGAATCCGATTCTGAAGAAGAGGAAGAGGAGGGTGCAGATCCCAAGCGGATAAAGACAGAAGATGAGAAGACAAGTGGTGATGCGAGCAAAGGTACAAGTACTTCGAACGCTGCTAAAAGTAGTACGAAAGGAACCACCAAGAAGAAAGTAAAGAAAGAAACTGGTTTCGAAAGTGGAGATGAGGCAAGTTCGGACAATTCCTCAAATTCCGATTCTGACTCCGATAGTTCTGGTAGCAGTAGCAGCTCCACTAGTAGTACCGATTCCAGCTCTGACATGGATGATGACAGTTCTGACTCTTCTGATGAGAATGAAGAGGAAGAAGATGCTGATGATGATAAGAAGATTGACAAAGAGAGTGATGAGAAAGAAACGAAGGTGAAGTCTAAGAGCAAGACGAAGGAGAAGGGCGTTAGTCGCAAAAAGAAGAAAGATAAGGATAATGAAAGTGGTGATGATAAACTCAAAGACTCTTCAAAGAAACGCAAGTTGGGACAGAAGCGGCAACGAAAGAAAGAAAAAGAGAAAAAGAGGCGAAATATCAGGTAAATATTTTTACATTCATTAAAGTTAAAAGTAATTTTGCCCCTAGCTGCATTTTAGGTTGAATTTTTGAAACTGTATGTTTTATATTTTTATTTCCTCTCTTCCGTCAAAATGTCAACATTTTAGTTCTCCTAAGAACACCATTTGTCTTTTACATAATTTTTGGATAAATTTATCTAAATTTAGAACTATTTATGGTGGCATCCAAAAAATATTATGCACATTCACAGTTCTCTTGTGCACACAAGGGGGACAACTCAATATTTTTGCAATAATCATTGTTCATGTGATTTCTTAATAGCTGCTAAAAAAATTTAATGTTAAAACACTAATGATAGTATTGAAAAAAAAAATCATCTAATGGGTCGCATTTCACGTATCCATTTTAGCATAAATTCTCTTTACTTTTCGGAGAAAATGACTCTTTCATGTAATTACTTGAATTTTTATCTGTACAGAAGATAACTTTCAAAGGTTTTGTTCATCTCATTAAAGCTTATTTGTACATGTGTATTTAATGCTGTTAAATATTTGAGACATTTATGCAATATGCATCTGGTAAAGTATTTTCTTTATGAAGCACATCATTTGATATAAATTGAATAAAAAGAGAATCAGAAAAAATCTGATGAATCCTTGTTTTAATGAGCCTGAACAGAGAAAATGATCTTTTAAAATTCTGTGTCATCAGGTTACATTGATTATACATCTTTGATTGAATTATCAGTTCTTCTCATTTGCAATCACTAAATGATGCATGTATTAAATATGAACATGAAAATAGATTTATTTCTCAGGAGATTATTTTAATTATATCTTTCTTGGTCAGAAAAATCTTTCTACTTGATATGTGTAATTTAAAGAAAAACGTTTTCATCCAATCCGACAATGCTACTGATTGCTAAAAATCCTGGTGCATACTTATTTTCATACATAATTTGTATACACGAGATAATGTATTTTTCATTAAAAAATGAAGCTCAATCAGGGATAGCAGATTGTACATCATTAAATTTGCTATTTTAACAATAAAAGGCAAAAGTTCAAGAATATATCACTTATCATCTGTTTATGGTTTCAATCTTAATTATTTTTTTGATATCTAAAAAAAATTCCAATATGTACCTCTTCAAATTAGAATAACTATGGTACTTCATATATAATACTCAAAGATTTTTTAAAATGAATTTCATGGCTTTTGAATGAAAAAACATCTCATTGCTTACATGGAATGTTTTACTCATAATACCAATCAACACTCATTCTACTATTTATGTTATGGAAAAGTACATTTTTTTCTGCTCAGAACTTTAGTTGATAGAACTGGATTGAATTTTCAGATCAATTTTACGTGATGATCAGCTGGAAGCAGAAACTTTGGCAGCTCAGAATGAGGAAATGGAGAGACAGCGTCGATTGCAAGAGTTGAAAAAGCAAATGCAACAGAAGGTTGTTATAAAACCAGAAGAGAAAGACTCCCAATTAAAATCATTGCTGCAAGGTGATCCGTCCGATGCTTTTTATTTAGGATCTGACCAAATTGGTAAGATTTTTACTACTTTATTTTTCCTGTATGAATGTTTGTATGTGAATTCAGTCGGGAACACATTTCATGACTTATCCTTCTATGTCAAAATATATTTTACGCTCTAGAAAAATGTAACAGCGATCTTAGACATTCATCATTATTTGATGATTAATGAGTGCTCCAGCCAGCTTCAAACTTAAAACAGTATTTTATTTGAAATTCTACATCACTGATACTGATTTCAATGAAAATATCTTAATATGATGATTTCTAACAATTTGAAAAACTTCCTGGGTGAAAATTTCAATATAATATGGTGATGTTTTCTTTGAAAATAATTTATCTGAATAGTTGAATGGATTGAGATCTGTAGTTTACTTCAGGAGAAGAATTGATTTTCTTATTTCAAAAATCACCCCAAATTTGAAGATTTGTTATTAGCAATTTCTTGGTAAATTATTGCTTAAATCTGTAATGATAAATTTTCAGTGCCTTTTTTTTTTTCTTCTGTTTTATTGCAAGACATTTCACTGTGAATATCTAATTTGAAGATTATGTATGTTGATGAGCCTGATCTATATATTTATAAAGCCAACCAATTATTTTATGAGCAAATATTTTATTCTAAAATCCTTAATTAGAAAAGGTTATCTTTCCAATTTTGTTAGTAAGCTAAAAGCTGTTTAACTGAATAGTTGTATGTAATCAATACTTGATCCTAATTTCAGTGGATGAGTCCATTGTTTCAAGTGGTGGTTAGCCTTTAGTAGACTGCACAAACGTGTCTGGGGTAACACAAACCTCAGGAAAGATGAAAACCTGAGGTTACTAACCCAACATGTTGCCCATCCATGCAGTGCAGAATCCTGGGGCACATACCAGTGTCACCTACACCTACTTGAATGCTACCACCAGTCTTTCCTCTGTACCATTCTCAATGTGCATTTGACCAATTTCATATCTAGTTATAAAATATTCTCTAATCACAAGCATATATTTATAGATGATCACTCCTCTTGAATTAATGTTTAGAATTTATTTATATAATCAACTTTGAATTAATCAACATCGTTCATTAATGTGTACCTTTATAGTTTTTACTACTTGTATTACTTCTATCTCTCTTCAAATTGTAATGATCTATTGTAGTTTAAAGGAAATTTCAGCTTTCATGTTGCTTGGGGATATTTAATGAAACACAAGAAAATTATAGTTTATTTACTATTGATGTATAGTATCTGACTAATTCCAAATGTAAAAAGGATTCACTACTTTAAATTGGTGTTTTTACTCTGACACTCTTGTATTGAATAAATGCAGAAATGATTTTAATTCAAGCCTAATTCTTTAAAATAGCATTGTTTTGAAATATATCTCCATTACACTTTGATTATTTGGAATTTAATGCTTGAATGAAGTGAATATTTTACATTCAGTGCACATTCCTCAGTACTTTACAATAGTTGTATTTTCTTATAACTTATGTTTAATCCACTTCACTTGCATAAATGTCTGTAAGTCCTATGTTTGGATATAATACAGGTTGTACTTTCTAATCTGACACTGATATGCCAACTCACTTGGTCCTGCATTTTCTGAATTTGATACCATTACTTCGGAAATCTGCCACTTGAGTTCTTTGATTCAGTTTCAATGTGGATATGTTATAAATTAGAAGAATGTGGTTTCAAATCATGGTTTGAACCATAATTGAGAGGTTTATAAACAGACTTGTTGAACCAAATGTGTAAAAACCTGACCAGTTTGAAACCAGACATACTCAGAATTTGACAATTTTCAATGTTTATTGTAGCATTAAATTGGACCTGTATTTATCAATTTTCCCTGAATTTTATAAATTATATTAAATACAACCAATCAATAATTTATTTACTCAAGCTTTTTGTTGTTTATTGTAATTTAATTCATATAAATCATAGTGAAAATATATCCTTTTTTCCACACTATTGATAAACTGTTAGAACATTTTATAATATTTATATACATCTTTTCATTTTTCAGCTGCTGAAGACACTGCCAAGCCGTATGCTAAGGATGATGTCATCCTACTTGACAGTGGTGATGAAAACAAGAAAAAAGGTAAATTTTATTAGATATTCATTCATCACTTGAATTAATCGCATATCATGCAATTGTAATATTTGAATTTGATGAGGTAAATATTGTATATATTTATCTCAATAATATCATAAGTCATTTGAATATCTCAGGTATTTCTTTCTTCAAGAAAAATCTTTTTTTTTTTTTTCTCTTTAACAACACTTAGTTTTGACTGACATTATTGAACTCAGTGATGATGATGATGTGGTGATGATTAAAAGTGATGAAGAGCCTGAAGAAGAGGAGGAAGAAGAAGAGGAAGAAGACATGGACAATGTTGGTACACATATCAATGACTCAATGAACCAGAAAGATGAACAGGGACGAGTCCTTATCAATATTGGCCACCCTGACGGTGATCCAGATGTATTCCTTGCATCACAGATTGCTGTAGTAATCAAACCACATCAGGTAACAATGAATGCTTTTTATTACCAGCTAAATATATGGAGGCAACTAATTTTGTTAAATTCCTACTATTGGAGTTGACTTTTTTCCCTATCTAACAACAATGACTTTAAGTTTCACACCAAACCTGGAAATTTTAAAATTCAGCTAAGTGACTGTAATAGTAACATTTTTCTATCAATGTATGTCTGTTGTTAAGGATCGTATTTCCTTTATCTTGAACTTGATATATATTGACATTTTTATATTTTTTACCCCATTTATTTGAACTTTATTCTCTAAAGATCTGTTCAAGTATCTTGTTTTTTTTTCCCTTTTTGAAAACCATTCATTTTTGCTTCAACTCAACTATGTCTCTTTTATTCTTTTTTAGATTGGTGGAGTGAGGTTCTTGTATGATAACGTAATAGAATCTCAGAGCCGTTTCAAAACTAGCAGCGGATTTGGATGCATTTTAGCCCACAGCATGGGTCTAGGCAAAACTATCCAACTGATTGGTTTCATTGATATTTTTTTGCGTTTTACTGAAGCTCGCTCTGTCTTATGTATTGTACCAATCAACACCTTACAAAACTGGGTAGCTGAATTTAACATGTGGTTACCGGAGAAACCACCAGAAAAGCCACCGGAGGATGGAGAAGAAGAGTTGGACGAGAATATGACATTCCGAACTTTTAGAGTGTTCGTTATCAATGACAATCATAAAACAACATTAGCCAGAGCAAAAATTCTTGGTAGGTGTCCACTTTTATTGCATTAATTTAAACCTTCCAAATATGCTATCGGTTGATATTTTCGTACTATTCATCCTCATTATTTCTAGCATGGAGTTATTTATATTAGAATTAGCTTATCTTGAAAAGGAAAGATTGCACAGGCAACTGAGCCATTCACTCTCTTAGCAAAAGCAACAATAACAAGCGATTGTAGCACCAATTATAAATTCAGATCTTATATTGTTAATTATCCATTTTCAATTGTATTGGTCTTGTGAATATGCAGCTGAAGAGAGTACAGTATTTACTGTTTCGAAATCCCGTTTAATGAAAGCTAACTTAAATGAATAGAAAAGGTGGATAAAGCTAGAATTCTAGTTTTTCTATGAGGCAAAAAAAAAACTTTTCCTAAAAAAAGTCAAAAAGATCTTACTAACTGAAGAGATACAGCTATTTTCTGGCTTATATTGGAATTAACTTCTTCAGAAATAGTGTATCATTAAATATTATGAACACAAGCTTTTTACTTGAAGTTTCAATAGTTTTGAAAATTAGAAAATGTTTCCTGCTCTTAACTAACTTTTGATAAATTGATATTTATATCCTCTGAAACTATTATATCTTTAAAAGTGATTGACTAACCACTAAGGGAAGAGCTTTTTACCACAGTTTGAAATTAGTTTTCTACTATATGAATATACAGCATTTAGATTATGCCGTAGTATGATCTATTCATTGTGATATGAAAAGATGCCGTCGTTTGTATGTTTGACATTTTTTCTTTTTCTCATCCTAGATGAGTGGAGTCGTGTTGGTGGTGTTCTTCTGATGGGTTATGAAATGTATCGACTTTTGGTGACAAAAAAATGTACTTTTGGCCCACCATCTCGGAGAAGAAAAAAGAATAATGAACCCATTGTTATAGACATAGAAGAGGAAGATATGAACAAGAAATTGCATCAAGGTAAATAGCTGTCGTTTTTAAATTTTTAAGCTATTTATTCATTTCAAGATGGATATTTTTATTCAATTTAGAGGGTATAACCTGGCTAAATATTGTCTTAGTAGCATTTTCAGTTTCATAATTATGTGAACTAAATTGTGTATTCAGTTGAAAATAAGAACAATGACTTCTTGCTGTTCAAAAGACACCGTTTCAAGGTATGAAAGTTTTGTAGACTACTCATTTAATTTTGGGTTTACTTGAGTACATGTTGGTATTGAAGTGATACCAAATTGTTATGTTATTGCTTGAATTTTTTGATGCCTAATTTATTTATATTTTCGATATGTTTAGATTCTGAATGTTTTGACATTTTTAAACTTATTAATTCCAGGAATCCAAAAAGCCCTGGTAAACCCAGGTCCTGACTTGATTGTGTGTGACGAGGGCCATCGGATAAAAAACAGTCTTTCAGGAGTGGCACTGTCTTTGAAGAATATTAGAACCAAGTAATTCAAATTTTTGGAATCTATATATTTTTTTTCAATTAGCAAATTTTTAAATGATATTTGATGAATATTATTGAATATTGTTCTTTACTGTTATTTCTGATATCCTAATTAGATAGCTTTTCTTTGGTCATTATTTTTTTTCTAGAAATAAATGTTGGTAAGAATTTGCATTAGGTTAGTTGTAAGAAAATGCTGTTATTTGGCAAGGGAGATCATTCATGAAGACGTTATGGCTGCTGCGACTTATGAGCCAAATCTTTTAATTAGCTATTTTAATGGCTAAACGTGGCTAGATTTTAAAGAAGTTTTGAAGACGAGAAAACAAAAATTTATTAACGTTTGGAACTATCTAGAAAGGATATGGTTCAAGGTTGATGCTAGGAAGGCTTAGTTACTTCCCTTGCATAATATGGTTTAAACGTATCTACTTACTAGCTCAAATTCCAAGCCTGCCTCATGGCCCTTTTTCCAAGCTTGCCTAGTGGACCTATTGAAAAAAGACATTATTTGAACATACGTATAATTGGCTACTTGAATCATTCAAAAAAATGCCAATCCAACGTTTTTTCAACAGTGGTAGCTGCCATAGCATCTCCAATGATTACCTCCCTGGCCAAGTATTGGCATTTTGCTATATCTCACCCAATCCAAATAATGACTGTCTGGGGAAGTCATTATATTTACAAACATTAATGTTGATCATTATTATAAGGCAGTCTTTCCCAAGTTTCAATGACTATGTTGTCTACTTTTGAAGACACTTATATAAAAAAAGATTTGATTTATACTTATGATGAAATAAAATTAGTGTCTATAGAGATAAAATTGACAAAAATGAAGAATAACAAATAATTTTAAAGATTTCTCTTATCAACAGTACTGTTCTAGCTGAGCTAATTCATATTTCAATTATATAAACGATTAAATTAGATTTTAAAAAGTTCTCAAGTACTTGAAATATTTCTCAAATCGAAAAATGAGATACTTCTCTAAGAGTAAGAGAATTGATACTTTCTGTTTTTTCTGCATGATTTTACTTTTTATTGATTGTAATTTTAATGATTCTCTTTGCAGGCGAAGAATTGTTTTGACAGGCTACCCCCTCCAGAATAACCTATTAGAGTATTGGTGCATGGTAGACTTTGTGCGACCCAACTACCTTGGTACGAAAGCGGAATTCTGCAATATGTTTGAACGTCCTATAATGAATGGACAGTGCGTTGACAGTACGCGGGAAGATGTCACACTAATGAGATACCGAGCTCATGTCTTGCACAGTTTGTTGCAAGGATTCATACAAAGGTAAGAGGGAAAAAAAAAACAGGTTAAAGTTTTATATCTTGTTGACATTGCTCAAACAAAAAGATTGTAACAGAACCTTGCTTGGGGAAATCTTTAAGTAAATGATCTTTAGATTTTTCACAATATTGTCATATCTTTTATTTTTGTGAAACTGAAGGGATTTATGTATAAATTTATTATTAAAAAACTCTAAGCCAATAGTTATTGGATGTAATTTTTCTCGTACCTTAATTTTGACTTGATAATATTTTCTCTTATCACTTGCAAAATGTGTTAGTTTTCCAGAAATATATATATAATTCATGATCAACTTACATGTGCAACTTGTCGGTGTTAAGTTATCTGCCCCTTAGCTTTTAAGTGATTTGAGGGAACGTGATACTGGAAGATAACATGAGTGTTGATGATTCATCTGCATAATGTTGTCAAAAAATGATCGACAATTGTTAAAATATTGCAAAGGCATGAAATTTGTTATTCTAGAAAATTTGAACGATATTGCACTATCATGTATTAGGATTCAAAAACATGTTTTCTATAATTTGATCATGTATTATGGTTTTTCTTCTAGAATGACTGAACAAAAAAAAAGGTCTATTATGTAGAGTAAAAATTATGAGTAATTTTGTATTATTGTGATATCTTGATTATCTGAAAAAACGGATTTTTAAAAAAAAATTTTTTTCACATGAGTCTCTAAAATGAAAAAAATTGATCTGGGAAATACTGTTCCAGAAGTTGTCTCATTGGTTCAGAGCCAGTGTTAATTTCATGTAAGAGGAATTGGAAAAATATTTAGTCAGCATTATACAAGATGGCATAGTGAGAATTCATGTTCTTTCATTAGCCAAGTCACTAAAAGGCTTGGCTACATTTTTCTCCACAAGTTCATTATATTCTTGTATTTGCCGCTTCTGTAATTTTGTCAGTTATGAATAATCTTGCTTCCACTATTTGACCATTGATGCTCAATAGATCAATGCTGTATTTAAACAAATTTGCATTAAAAATTCTCTTGTATTTTTTTGTTTGTATCTGATTTTTTGTTTTTGTTTTTTCTATTGCAGAAGAGGACATTCAGTTTTACAATATAGCTTACCCCCTAAGCAAGAGCATGTATTCAATATTCGCATGTCAGATATACAACGTCAACTTTACAAGAAATTCATGGAATGCATTTCAGATTGTGAAATGGGCATGTGGGCTAGCTACAATCCATTGAAAGCTTTTTCTACTTGTTGTAAGGTAAGATTTATCATTTTCAATCACATATTTCACTACACATGTATTGGATTTATGTTGTGCTGATGATAATAGCCAATTTAAAACAGTTAATTTATACTTCAATATATTAGTAACCATATCAATTGGAAAAGAGCGATTAAATTCTATATGCTTTTATAGATAATAGACAAGCCTATGCCCACACGGAGAAACTATGGAGTTTTATGTTTTTCTTATTAAATCTCTATCCTTTCAAGACTGAATTTGTTTAAATTTTTCCAGTTCAAGATAGCTCATAAATAGAATTCTAATTTGAGATATCTACACAAGTTAACCCCCTCTTTACCATATATATCCAGATAGTATTATGCTCAGACCAATGGTAGAGGCATTTTTACTCGCGAATTCTGGTTTTGGTTGTTTTCAAGGGAACAAAATATATTACAATATAACTAACAAGGATGAAGTTGCAACAATTATGTTTTCAGAATCATGTAACAGTAGTTGATTTGAAACAAGAGAATGCCTTGCTTCAAACTTATTAGAGTCAAGAATGGCCTGCCAAAGCCTTCTGGGCAAGGTTGATCATTTTGCTAATTTCAAAGCACAGTGCTGATACATGAAAGTCATCATATTTCTAGGGCTGATTCAGTAGTGTATACCACTCCACTGTCAATTATTGAATTCACTTGTAAAGAAATGCACGTGTTCGGCTGACCAGTCCATCTGAAAAGGGTTGAATGAGTTATGTAAATGCTTGAAAGAATGATATTCATTTGTTGGATAATTTTGTGACAATAAGCAGCAAATGTCTACAGTTTATTTGCATCAACATAAAACCGTTTTCCTCAATTGTTTTTCAATCCTGTGAACTTATTAGATATTTTCTCTCTGCTTTGAGGATTGCTTTTGAGTCTCAGCTTGGTTAAACATTGTTTTTAGTTGTCAATCATAAGGATTTGGTAATAAGACAAATCATTTGTTTTGCTTGGAGCACACTTCCGTGCAATAATTTCATTGGTTTTCATCATTAATCTCTAAATAATTTTTCAACAATTTATCAAACTATTTTATAAAAATTTGTTTCACGGTTGATCCTTTGCAAAATGAGTACATCTCTATTACAAGACTAGAAATCACTGCTGTACAGAACAATCAGAAAAGGTTTATCTTTTTCTTGCATTGTAAATATGAAATTAGAAATGTAATGAAACAAGTATTTTTATAGATTCATTTATCTTCATCAGTGTCTTCAAGTTGATCTTAATATATCAAGTTTTCAAACTGTGTTAATTTAATGGACGTAGATGCAAGCTGCAGCTTAAAATCTTGTAACATATAGAACAACTTCTGTTTCATTACGTAAAAATTGCTTAGAAAAATTTTTAAAATGTCACCAATGTGACTATGGCGAAGAAAACTGAATGCCCACATTTTTGCTAACAAGTATCCATCAATACTTTCAGTAACCATGATAATATTTACCAAGCATAGCTTGGTATGGGGAAAAGCAACAAGTATTGGGAATCCATTGAGGATTTAACTCGCTATCCTAATGAATGCAAACTAGTAAACTATGGCTCAGTAGTAACGATGGTGATTATCAACCCTTGCATTAAAAAAGAAAAATGTTTGTTTATTTTGACTAATATGTGCACTGTAATTAATTACAAAAAATTTAGAATAGAAAAAGAAAGAACCTCTGCGTACTTTTGATAGCAAATTGATGTGTTGATGAAAATACACAAAACATGTAACATGTTAATTCTATCTAAATAATTTTTATGTCATTAGCAAATGGAAAGTTTGTCAAAAATTCTGTTTTAAAAAAAAGGTGTGTCTAGTAAATTATCCTAGAAATATGTGTTCAAAAAGATGTTTACATTGTGCAAAGCAGTGTGACATAATATTGTACATTTGAAAATTTTTAAGCGAAAAGCTCCTAGATTTTAAAAATCTTCAAAAAAACTGTCATTAATTTGTATACCTTTGATAATTATGCATTTATATTGAGGGATATTTTTTTTCCCCTGTATGAATTATTTGTAATTATTTAATGTCCATACTTTTTCAGATTTGGAATCACCCTGATGTCATGTGGAGAGTAATTCAGCAGCAAAAGAGTCTGGCAGAAGATAATGATTTGGATTTTGAACCAGACGGAAAAGTGAATGGAGTTCAACAGTCAGGTGGTGGCAAAAGAAAAAATAAGTCTGGTGCTGGTCGGTCATCTCAGTCTCATCAAACCTACACTAAAAGATCTCAAGCACATACGGAGAGCAACAACTCTTCTTCTCGTAATTCAAATATCAACTGTTGCAACTCAAATGTGAACAATTGTGGAGGCGCTAACAGTAACAGTTGTTCTAGTGGAGGCACCATGAATAGCTGTGGTAACAGTGGCACTGGTAGTGGCTCTAATTCTTGTGGTAGTCCTGGAATGAACAGCTGCAGTAGTCCGAACATGAACTCTTGTGCTGGTCCCTGCAGCAATGTCAATCTCAATACAGGAATGGGATCAATGAACAGTGGAATGAACCCTTGTTGTAATACAGGGATGAATGCCAGCAATCACATGGGTACCAACAATAGTATGAATGCTTGTGGTCAGATGTCCAGTAGCTCTGGTATGAACAAACTTAGTCACATGGACATGAATTCGTGTAGCCAGATGGGAGCCAATCTGGACATGAATTCCTGCGGCCAGATGAGCCGAAATCCAAACCTCAATGCCTGTGGGAACATGGATATGAACACTTGTGGTCAGATGAATACTAATATGGACTTGAATTCTTGCAACCAAATGGATATGAATGCTTGTGGTCAAATGAGTTGTGGTCTGGACATGAACCCTGGCAATCACATGGGCAACAGTTCGATGACTCCCAGCAGTCACTTGGGCAATAGCTCTATGAATCCCAATGGACACATGGGTAGCAGTTCGATGAACCCAGGAAGTCACATGGGAAACAGTTCAATGAACCCGGGAAATCACATGAACCCTGCTGGTCATATGGGTAACAGTTCAATGAACCCGAGCAGTCACACTATGACTCTTGGTGGTCACATGGGTAGCAACACTATGACTATGGGTGGTCACATGAGTAGTAACACGATAGATATGAATAGTCACATGAACAATAACACTATGACTATGGGTGGTCACATGGGCAATAATTCAATGAACCCAGGTGGTCACATGAGCAGTAACCCTATGAACATGGGTGGGAATTCTATGAACACAGGTGGCCGTATGGGAAGCAGTCCTATGAACTTGGGTAACAATCCTATGACAACAAGCAATCATATGACTGGTAATTCTATGAACATGGGTGGTCCCATGGGTAGCAATCCCATGAATACAGGTGGTCACATCACAAGTAGCCACATGGGAGGTAATTCCATGAATACAGGCCACATGAGCAGTAACCATATGAATATGGGTGGCCACATGGGTGGTAACACTATGAATACTACTGGTAATTCTATGAATACTACCAACCAAATGAACAGCAATTCTATGAACACTGCTAGCCAAATGAATAACAGCTCAATGAACATGGCTGGTCAGATGAATAGCAAATCTACCAATGTAGGTGGGCAAATGACTAGTAACTCTGTGAATGCAAGTTGCCCCATGGGCAGCAGTAGTGGAATGAATTCCAGTGTTGGAGGACCTATGAGCAGTCAGATGACCAACAACATGAATGCTGCTGCGAATTCAGTGTGTGTTGGTTCTGGTCAGTCAAGTTGTGAACGTGGAGTCGGTACCACTGGCACCAACAACAGCAGCAATAGCAGTAACAACAATTGTTGTCAGAATGGTGCCACTGGTAGCAGTGGTTCAACTGCGAATTCCTGTGGCAACACTAATGTGAATACATGTTCCCAAAATACTGGTACAGTCAGCACTGGAACAAATTCTTGCAGCCAAGGTGTGCAAGCAAATGTCCAAACTGACAAAAGAAGTGATGTTCTTTCTTTAGATTGGGTGAGTAATGCTCTCTTTTCACTTTCCCTTTTGACCTATTCTTTGTACACTGCTGGGCAAGAAGGAAATAAGCCGAGCTTTTTTATTAATTTTGTTTTTGCAATAACTCTTTCATTCTTACAATTATAAGTGGAATATTCAACAATGTTATACAACAGTGCATGCATTGTTGGTGCACAGAATATGTTATAGCATGGGATACCTTTTCCCTTGTTTTTCTCGTGAAAACTGATCCATTCGGTCAAGTTATCTGATGGTTGTTGGCAGTTTGTTGCACAAAGTTGTTCCCTTCACTTCAGACTGCTTCTATTATCTGTTTCCGCAATCTTCTCCCAACCAGTTTGACCTTAATATGCACCCATATGTTCTCTATGGGGTAATCTTCTATAGGATGGGAAGTGCTCCCCCCCCCCAGTGGATTATTCTGCTCGTCTCTGTTTGCAACCATTATTCATTTCTTGGTGTATTTTGCACCAATAAAACTTGCTGATTTATTCATTCTAACCTTAGTTTTATTATTCCTTTCCCTTTTTGATGCTTTTAAAGGTGTTGAGGCAATTGCTCTCTACAGGAACTAAAGCCTAGTATCTTACAATAAAATTCAAATTCTCCTTTTTCCCTCTCAGCCACCCTTGCTATGTACTGAACAAGGATAAAATTGGAAGGGGGTGCTTATACTTGAGTGGGAGTAAAAGGGACCAAACCTTCACAAGTTGTAGTAGTATTAGTAGATAATAGGATTATAGACAGATAGCAAAAGTAATCAATAAGATATATTAGTTTCAATTGCTTTCGCATGTTATAGTTATCATAGATGACACTCCATTGGTAATAAATTACTTTAATTGCAGAAACTTCTATGCAAGAGTAATAATGATGTCTTAGTTGTTAACTGCTGTGGATCCGTTTTTTTAGGGTTTTTTTTTGTCAATTTGAACAAAAATATTATTTTCTGCTCATTTGTATATTGTGCGTCTGTTTCTTATGTAATCAAATCTCACTTATTTACTTTTCTAACCATTTTTAATTGAAGAAGACTCTTTATTCTTCAAATCAGCTTGAATTGTTTTATCTACAATGAATACTGAACCTGGTCTGAAGTAAAGAAGTAAGGTTTTTGTGTGGCACTGTCCAAATGTTGAAATATTGTCTTTTGCTATTTCAATTGAGCACAAAATACTCATTTTAATCAATATTATTATTACATTCAATTAGATTCAAACTATCTAATAAAAGTGGTCCTGAAAACCCTAAACCATTAGACATTGCAATATCCTATTGGTTACTAAATTAAGTCAGTATTTTTGCATAGATGAGCAAAAAAAGACAGGCTGCCAAGAGGAAGTTCATTTTTTTGATATTATGCCAAATTAATCTTTGCCATGGTTTTATTCATCAGCCTTCAGTATTACAGAACAACTATCTGTAACCTATGGAAATTCCACGGTTTAATTACTAACAACCGTCAAGGATTAAAGATGAAATTTATATTTAATGCTTTATTTTTTAGTTACATATATGTACAAATAATGTATATAATGCTTAGTTACGTATATACAATACAGCAACTTGAATCGATTAAATTAAGCCAATAAACAGAACTACTGAAAATGATTTTTTACTCATGATGAACAGTATTTTTTGTATAGGTAATTCCTCTTTTAGTTCACTGGTTTTTTCATTGTTGGATTACACAACTTTCACTTTTTTTTTCTTATTGAATTTTTAGGTGCAGATGAATTCTTGAAAAGAATATATACAAATATAAATAAATATTAAAAAACCGTTTCTTAAAAAGAAGATAAACAGATTTCTCAGAAAAGAACCGATTTATTCCTGAAAATATTGTGTTCCCATTTCTGATATTATGATAAATTCAGCCATTATTACCCTAGGTCCACTAAGTATGTATGTCTAATTTGGTTGAGCTACTCTGGTGCAGGGCGGGGGGTGCATGCAGTGACAGACATAGAAAAACAGTTGTTTTATATGAATGAATATTTTTTACGTTAGTTTTCTTTTGTTTGTTTTTTCAGACTATTGATAGCAGTTTCCTAAATCAACTTTATTTTTCATGCTTTTTGATATCAGAATAAATAGCATTATTTCAAGATATCTGATATACATTCTGAAAGATGCTAAGCCATGTTTGTGTTGATGATCCCTTTTGAAATTTGCTTAAAAAAAAATCTTATCACTGTTACTGGTGGTAACTTGATTGGAATATTGAATTCTAATTCCTGCTATTTTCTTTGGATTTCTAGGTTTCTGAAGTAATGAAGGATTATACACCAGGACTTCTAGAGAATGGTGGGAAAATGGTTATGCTGTTCAGTTTAATTGAAGAATCTCTGAAAATAGGTGATAAAATGTTAGTTTTCAGGTAAGTTATGATTTTTATATCCTATATTTTCTAGTGAAAGTTGAGTGTTTAATTAATTTTTTTCAACCTCATTAGATTTCTCATGTCATTTCAAAATATGCCATGTTATTTTATAGTATTTCCTATCGTAGGAACTGTTATTTTAGAATATATTGAAACTACATATTTTCTTATCATATGATGAATACATAACTTCTGTGTTAGTTTTGAAATCCAATTTCTTGTCTTTATTGTCCATTAAGCTTCCTTGTCTGCCATTAGATACTGAAAGATGAACTTTGTGAGATAGAATACACTGGTCAAATAATTAGGTAAACTGTATAGTCTTTGAATGCTTTAGTGAGCGCGGAGTATTGAATCAGAAAAGTATCCATCAGAATTATGATTTCTGGCCACTCACATGAATAGTATTGAGAATCTTGGACTGTAAATGAAAAAGTATTATGTACGTGGAGAATTTGACATTTTCATTCACATCTGGGATTTTATCGCTGTATACTCTGAAATATGAGTTTAAACCTAGTTTAATTTACGGTCCATTTCATGCAAAACTAACACTTAGTAGCAAGTTCAGTTTTGTTGCTGTATAGACATTTAAAGAACTTAGGACAAAACCCTCACACTTGAAGTGCAAAGTTTGCAGTATAATTTTTTTTCTACTTAGTTTCATATTCTAAAAATATACTTTGAAAGCTTATCATATTGACTCATCCAAATAACAACTATTCCTTTATTTCTTTTCTAAGAATAGAAGTGAGTGTCATTTAAAATAAATGGGAATCTAATTGTTTTGGGAAAAAAAAGTGCTTCAAAGAATAGAACTCTTGTATTGAAAAAATAAATGAGAAATAGTTTTTAGAAAATTCAAAAAGTCTTCAAAAAATTAGTGAGTAGTGAATGTGTATAAAAGAAATAAACAAAAAATTTTCAACAAAGTGGTAAAGAGCTTTGAATAAAAGAAGTGAGAGTTGCATGAACGGAATGATCAAAAAAATTGTTCATGGCATAATTTTTGAATTTTTGAATTCATCAACCAGTTGAAAAAGAAATTATAATATCATCAGTAACTGAAATTTTATGGTTTAGAGTTTTTGTTCAATTTTTCACTTTTAGTGAGGGGTAATTTTCTTTGGGGGTTTTGTCAAGGCCTCACGATTGAATGAATATTTATGATTTTTGTTAAACACAAGGTATTGATTGTGCTTTTCATAAAGAGGAAAAAATCTAGTCTCTCATTTTTCGTTAGCTCAGCCAGAGGAAGAAAAATATTTTTAATTTGAAAAAACTTAGAAATATAATTTTTTTTTATTTCACAGCCAAAGTCTCACTACATTGAATGTTATTGAAGATTTCCTTAGCAAAGCTGCAGTACCTCGACCAGATATGAAAGAAAAATGGTGCAAAAACAAAAATTATTTCAGTAAGTATATTAGTAAGAAAAAATTTCTCACAAATTAGGAATTCTTATTGAATTTGGTCTGAATTTCTTGACAATCTACGGTGTGGGCAGTAAGTATTCATACTACATGAATAATCGGATATTTCATCCAATAATCTTCTTCATACTTGCTCTACTAAGTTCAGATCACGCCACAACAGTAAAAAAAAACAAATGTGTATATACATCATATATATATATATATATATATATATATATATATATATCAGATTGAAATATATGTATAGAAGTTTTTTTCCTATTTTTATTGAAATCGACTTTTCAATCTGTAAATTTTCCTCTATTTTTCTTTATTCAATTTAGGGTTGGATGGAAGTACTTCTGCTGCTGAACGAGAAAAGCTAATCAATCAATTTAATGCCCCTGACAACAATAGGGTTTGGTTATTCCTTCTTTCAACCAGGTATGTCAATGTTCTGGGAAAAGAAAAAATATATTTTTCTGATTTTTTCATCGACTTGCATTGATCTTTATTGTTGGAATATAACTGAAAATATCTCTCCTGACCAAGACCTGCTGCTGATTTATGGTATCTTCTCATTAATACCTGTCAAGTAGTCTGTCCTTTCTGTAATGTGTCTTCAGTAAATATGTCTAGTTGGTATTTGACGATATTTCTCATGAAAAAATAAACGAGAAATAGTTGTTGAAAAATTCAAACTTGTTTCGAAGAATTAGTGAGTGTGTATAAAAGAAATAATCAAAAATAATTTTTAACGAAGTGGAAAAGGGCTTTGAATAATAGAAGTGAGTTATATAAAAGGAATGAACAAAAAAAAATGTATATGGCATCATTTTCTGTAAAAAAAACTTTTTCAATGAAGATTTTTCTGGGATATTTGGAACACAAATAGAAAATACAACTTAATAAATTTATATTCTTAGATGAGTAGCTGGATAGATGAAAGAGATTGGAAGAGCTTCATATATTTATACAGTAATTCTTTTTTCTCTATCTATTTATTCTTGGAAGATTATGCTGATGAACCTGTAAAATACTGATATTCTGTTTACTTGATATGATCCATGATAGCTAACAAATTTCAATATGAATTATTTTGTGAAAGTTATCAGTAAACTTAGTTTTATTAACCAGCTAATTTATTAATGTCATTAATTAGTTTAAAAGTAAGACTAAATTCTTGTTTTGGTTTTTGAAAAATAGAAGCAGAAGTCCAGTGTTTCGAAACATTCTATTATTTCCAATGTTTTCAGGCATGTGTTGCTGTTTGGTAGTAAAATTTAACATTAGAATTTACATCGAATGTAATTATTTCAAATTCCATGTGTATAATTGTGATGCTTAGCCTACTAATTTTGTTTGTGTTGAGTGTACTTTCAGGAATATTTCATTTCACTCATGTGGGACATTTGAAAAAAAATTCTTTGAAATATATATCATGTCTTGAATTGGAGAAATATTGTCACAAATTTTCATTTCCTGTACGATCATTGACTTTCCCTGAAAGATTCATATTTATATGTCAGTCATTTTCCCCTGGTCAAATCTATCAAAAAAATTGATAGTTTGAAAGAAGAAAAAAAAATCTTGAAAGTAAATTTGCATAACTTCTAATACGTTTAAGTTTATTACTTGTTCTTTTTTTTTCTAATCAGTTCTTCAATTTTTAAAACTAAAGTTGAAGCTTTTTGAAGTCAGTATATTCAATTTTTATTGTGTTTTGTTACATAGGATTTAATCTTAGAATGATTTTTGTTGTCCTGTTGGAGATATTTACACTTACATCTTGGTATTGATTAAATACAATTATTCCCCTTCAAGCATATGAAAACTACTTCTGGGATGTATGTACATTTAAGTTGTATTGATTTCTTAATATTGATGAAATAAAAGCTCTAGACAATCTGCACCTTTCAGATATCATCCAATTATAATTTTTATCTGAAAATATTTTTCAAAATTTTCATTAAGTTTTGTTAATGGTTTTTAAATTTTGTTTTTCTTCGGTGCTTCAGAGCTGGTTGTCTGGGAATCAACTTGATCGGGGCAAATAGAGTTGTGATCTTTGATGCTTCCTGGAACCCCTGCCATGACTGTCAGGCAGTATGCCGTGTGTATCGTTATGGCCAGGAGAAGAATTCTTATATTTATCGATTGATCACAGACAACTCCTTAGAGAAGAAGATATATGACAGGCAGATAAACAAGCAAGGGATGTCTGGTGAGTATATTGTTCTTACTCTTAAGTACAAAGACTGGAGGTTGGGAAATGTGCCATGGGAAGAGAACAGTTTTTTTCCAAATGTCTTGCCACTGGCAAAAACCCAAAGTTAGTGTGTGATGTAAGGTGTATTTAACTTTTGTTGATTTCAATAATAACTGTTCTCTTCCCATGGTACAGAAGTCCATTTTTTAATAACAGGACTTTCACTTATTGAGATTTGACATCATTATTCCTGAAATGGTGTCCTATAAATGTGTCTGATTGGATGGATTTATCCTCTTCGTGGTTCTGAATGACCATGCTTTTTTGTTCTTCCATGAGTGAAAGTTAATTTGAATGAATCATTGGAGACTGCTGTTTAAAGACCTGTTGAATTTGTAACTGTTCAAAAAAAATATCAGAATATATCTCTAAGATCTGAGGATCTGTTTTTAAGTTTTTATTTTTCATAAGAAATATCACCAAAATGTATCACCTTCAATAGGGTGATGGTCCATGAATAGACTTATAAAGGTACTCTCACATTTTCTGCTCTAATGCTAAATTGGTTATCGCTTGTATTGAATGTGCATTTTTGCATTTATCGTGATGTTAGTTTATGAATGTGATGAGTTGCTTATCATTGAGCCTTTTGTAAAAAAAATTATCATGGAACCTAATGCCATACATCCCAGCAGTAGTTTTTATTCACAGACTTTTCAGAGTGTAATTCACTTTATAATGAGTTGATATTTACATCATATCATTGAATTTAATTATATAAAGATATCTCTCATTTGTTTTATATATTGTGTCATTTTTAGAACAATTGTTTCTTTTTCCACAGATCGTGTTGTTGATGAATTGAACCCCGAAAATCAGTTTACTAGGCAGCAAGTAGATAGCTTACTTCATTATGTAGTAAGTACATCTTTGAACTCTTGTCAATTTGATAGCTTAGTTTTCAAGACAAAATCTTTGTTTTCATGTGCTGCTGTCAAGTTTTTTCTCATCTCATTTACCAGATTTGTTTTTTTAAGTTCAAATAATTAATGACCTTTTAAGCAGAACTAAAATGTGTAAATATAACTGATTTATGAATTGTTGTTTGAGTCATTTTAGCATGTTATAAAAAGACCTTAAAAAATTATGGGGTTTCTGTTAAGTACAGATTAATTATATAAATATATATATATTTGTATTACTGTATTCATTTATTAAGATGCAAATCTTTCCTGTGTAAATTGGGATGATTTCATTTGATAAGATCTTCATTCAAGAAATTTGTCAGTTTTGAGAAAAATTAATTTTCTATGGTTTTAGTAACTATGTTGCTAAGAAATACATGAAACCGCTTCATAGATTTTGTTGATAATTATTCTATTTGGTATTATCCAAAGCCTAATTATTTCTGTTTTTGTTATGTTTCGTATATCTATTTTTGTTTGAATCAGTATAATATATTCATGTGCTGTCAAACCATGATGAGATAATTGGCTATTTTGCAATTGCATTGTATCAATAAGATATCAAAAACCTCATGTTGCACAGCATTTTCTTGTTTATGTTCTGTATTTCCAGAATATTTATATAAGTAGACTAGTTGAAACTCACCTTATCGGGTAGATTTCTGCTACTATGTATATGTGTATTGGACAGAAAGTAAGGGTCCAGTATTATACTTACATTGTAAATAGAACTCCATCTATAAGCCTTTACCAAATTATCAATCTTGTAATACAAGGGTCGAAATTCTCAAACATTAAAAGTTAATTCCCTTTCAAGAGTAAAAAAAAAAAAAATTTTTTTCTCAAAACTTTTTACTTTGAAAACTTCCCCCAGGTCCATTGAGTATTCCTGCCAAATTTGTTCGAGCTGTGCCACTGTTTAGGTCAGGGAGTGACAAACGTGGCCAGTTGTTTCATATAGAGCAATTTGAATACTCTGTTACAATAGAACATGCTGAAAAATATGATATTAAATTTAATAACCTATTCATTTGTTTGGTTATTCCAGGATCAAGATCTTCCTGAAGTAGATATGAAGGGTCTTGATGAGTGTACAGATACTGTGATGAAAAATGTACTTATTGCTCATGGCAAGTGGCTGTCTAAGGTAAGTTACCTGAAATGCGGTCTTGAATATTTTTTTCATGGCAAAAAATGTTATTGTAAATATTGATTTTGATTCATTACTGTAGTATCCAACTTGGCATTCAATATAGGCGCTGATGTGGATGTTGTCAGTCATCATTGAAGTATTAATAATAATAATTCTATTTTGATCATGTTTAAATTCAGATATGATCCACTCAGCTTAGTCATCCAGAATATAACTAGCTATAAGTTCTCTAAATAAATATCTTTTTTTAGGTTATAAATTAAGTGACCCAATTCTGCTTATTTGCCCTAAGGACAACTCTTTTTCAATGACTATGACGCTTTTTCTTCTCTTCAAGCTAATGAAAATTTTCAATGTATATTCAATTCTTTGAAAAAATTTCTTGAAAATAAGATGCAATAAAACAGAAGGCATGATAACAAGTGATAATGGTTAAATTTTATAAGAAATCTTCCTCTCTGAGTATAAAAAATATATACATTCTTTTTTGTATATAATGTTATCTACAGCATAACAAGATGTGACTTGTTTTCATGGGCAATTTTTTTTTTCTTTTTCTCCAGGTACCTTTTACACATGAATCTTTGCTACTTGACCAAAAAAGTCTTCGCCTAACCAAGAAAGAGAAGCAACTTGCTAAACAAGGCTATGTTATGGAGAAGAAAATGAATCTTAGCTACAGCCGACAGTCTTACTCTGTGTATTATTCCAAACCAGGACAAGCAACATACTACACAACTAATACACAATGGTAAGAAGTTCAATCAATTATGGCTTGAACTTTCATCCTTTTTTAATATGATTGTTAAACTGGAATCTTTTAGATTGGTTGTATGCACTTGATATGTAGAATGTTTTAATAACTGCAAAAAATTTGAGAATTTGAATAGTTTTGTATGATTTAAGTCCAATGTTTACTTAGATTTAAAAAAAAAAAAGGGGATATGATCGTTTATTTTCATTCAACTACCTCCACTTTCCTTTAAGGCCTAACAATTTCCAGTCAGGAGAACGCCCTGTTGCCAGTGTAAAACCAATCATATCTACACCTGTGCCAATGACCCTGCCCCATGTGAACTTCCCTCTTAACCAAATGCTTAGGTCCACTATGCCAGGTCAGCAGGTGAAAGTAGTGCGACCTGGAGTATCCGTGCATCAAATCGTAACCACAACAGGTAAGATTCTGCATTCATCAGCTGTATCTCTGTAATGTACTTTGTATAATGAATGAATCATATATTTTATGAACAATTTAAAACAATTTTTTCAGTGCTTTCTAAGATCTTCGTAGATAACGCTCCTGGTTCACAATTGCTGAATAGGAAGACCCTAATTTTTCTAGTAGTACTTGACTCCTTCTACATTACTGATGTAATTATATGTAACTACATGATCTAGTTTCCTTTCTCATGATTGGTCTCAAGTAACTGGGTATCACAGTAGTGACTTTAACTGTGAAAAAAATGAGTAGCATTAGAAATGTTAGTACAGGTCGAGCGTCTCAAACTCTGCAACCTTGGGACCGATGGGTGTTACGATTTTAATCAATTCCTGAGTCTTGAGTGCAGCATAGTAATGATAATGTATATATTTCTTTTATTCCTCCTGTGTTCACTTGCAAATGAAGTGAGGAGCTGGCAGAGGATGGCAACATTTTTATAAATAACATAATTATAAATGATAATGAACAATTATTCAATTCTTTAAAAAAAATAGCCAGGTTTCAGATGTTATCAATGTCCGAATTTGGGTTACTCAACCTATATTAGAACATATTTAGACTTTTTTTATGTACCAAGTTTCTTTCTAATCCTGTTTAATATTTTACTGATTACTTTATCTGGTCTGTGTTTGTGAAATGCAACACAGGACAACTTTGCTTATTTTAAGTCAATATGAAATTAGGCTTAACACTTAGTTCTAATTCACTATTCTAAATTTTGTACCCATAATATTCACTAGACTAATACTGCTAGTACACCACTTGTATAATGATATAAAAAAAATCATGCAATCATTATGATAAAATGACTTTTAGTAAGATTTTTCCTTTACAAATTTGAAAGAAAAAAAAACGGGTAATTTTGCAAAAATGCAATCCAACTGTTGTACATAAAAAATTTTATTTACTTTGATTTTTAGTTGCCATTCTTTACATAGGGATTCTTAGAGGGAGAGAGAAAAGACAGTTGGTTCATATGAGAGGAATGAAATCGATATCCAAAAGGAAAGAGGGCAAGAAATACTGATTTACATGGCCAAAAAATATCCAAACTATTATTATCTTATGCTGTTATCAAATCATTTAACTGAACAGAATTTTTTTTTTTTTTTTTTAAGCGTTGAGTTTTGTTGAAGATAAATTTCAAGCAGCTGCATCCATCTAGTACTCAGTCTTTATTGATGTAAAAATCAAAATCAAACGAGATTACTTGAATCAGTTTTGTATCTTGAATGTAATATTTTCTCTCATTAGATATCATGCTTCCTGGCTCCAACAACAATTCCTCATACCCAGATGTCATCCCAGCTGGTCAGCAAATCCATGTAATCAAGACACCACGTGGTGTATATATTCGCACCAACAAAGGCAAGATCTTTGCTGTCCGCTCTAAACCTGTCAACTCAACAGGTACTCAGATATCTACATCTACATCAACGTCTACATCTACATCCACTATGTCTGATTTGCTGTTACCATCCCCAAGTACAACTTCCATCGCAGTTGGCACCAATACTGGCAATGGCAAGAGCAGTACCACCACTACCACCAGCAGTCCAACTATTATCACTGTCACCACAAGTAGTACTAATACTACTACACCATCCACCAGTAAGTTGTGGCTCACTCGTACAAATTCAATCTGGTTATTTGTTGAGGCAAAAGATTTTAGGCTTTTATTCTAATACAGGTTGTATCTTTCTAATTGGGCACTCTGTGCTCCAACACATTTCTAATCTGCTGCCATTAGTTTATGGACCTGCTACTAGAATTTTTTGATTCTTTTCCAAACTGCGGAAACTGACTATCTAAATCAAATTCATAAAAAAATCGACTGGTTTTAAACTGAATTGAAAAATTCTGAACTGGACAAATGTTTATTTTATCATAAGATAAGACATGTTTTTATTGAATTTTTTTTCTGATCATTATAAATCATTTCTAATGCAATCTATAATCAAGCATAAGCAAACCCCCAAAATTTTGCTGCATATTATGTTTTATTATAGACCAATATATTACTTTTAATAATTTGTTTTTCTGCATTTTGTGTGGTCCGGCCATAGCTAGGTCCCAAGGTTGCTGGATGAAAGAGGTACAACTGTACCATTCAATTTTGTATTAATAGAACGAGAACCATGAGTTCAATGATGTGTCTGGGGTAATTGTAGAAAGATGAGAATGGTTCACCTGAAGGTCTAGACCATGTATCATATCAATCCAACTTGATACAGATTGAAAAATTGATATTTAGCATTATTGGTTGTGGTAGTAGCAGGAGGAAGAGGAAAATGGTTCACCCAAAGGTCTGGACCAAGTTTCATATCAATCCCTCATAATACAGCTGAGAAAAGTGATATTTAATACATTAGGGACCTACTGACTGAAAAGTGTCTTATAGAGATGCGTGGCTGCATCCCCATCCCCCCCAAAATGTTGTTATCTTCCTTCTTGAATATGAATCTAGAATATACAATCTGTTGAAAACATCTCTAAAATAAGAAAGCTTACGATTGTTACCCCAAAGCATAAGGTCACATGACAAGAGTTAACCATAAAATGTTTTAATGTAGATAAACATATAAGGTTTTTTTTTGTTTTAGAAGTTGAGAATTTTGTATATTAAACCATCTATCCAGGCACCACTTGGTTTGCATGTATACAATATGAATAATTTGTTTTTGATACTCACTATTGATTATTATAGAACACACCGAATGTGAAATTAATTTTTATTTTTGTCCCAAAAGGACTTTTAAAAAAATGTATTGACATGATAGAAATTTTGTTCTTACTGTTATGTTCTAGTGTTATCGTTTCAGGTTGATGACTACTGAAAAGTAATTTTTCATTGCTTATTGTTACTATTATGCAATTGTCTTTTCAGATGCTTCTGGAACCCCTCAACTGACATTCCTGGATAACCTATCAAGTAGCCAGGTAACATCTAACAGCAACAACAATGCCAGTAACAACACCACCACTACCAACAACAACAACAACTCTTCAACCACCACTACCACTACCAACAGCAGCAGCAGCGGCGGCAACACCACTAGTGGATCTACCAATTCTGCCTATCCTGAATACCTGAACTACCTGCGCTCCCTGAAGCAACCATTCCAGCCAAATTATCAGCTGCTCGGTAACAACATTGGTGGCACAAGCAGCAGTGGCAACAGTTTTGGCAATCAACTTCTCTCCCCTCACATGATGCAATCAAGCCCTTCCCAAAGCTCCTTTCTCTCGTCTTCTTCCTCTTCATCCTCATCTTCTCGACAGCTTACCTCCCAGCCACTGCCAGCCCAGCCCCCTCACCCACCCAAGCCAATTTCCATGCAAAAGGACAATGACATTTACATTATCAGTGATGACGAGGGCAAGGTAGACAGTGAGCCTGACATAGTTGGCAGTAACAGCAGCAGTGGAGTTGGTACTGCTGGTAGCAACAACCGACTCTCCTCCCTCCTGCCGCAGACCTCCTCTTCATTAGAACTGTCGGCTCTGATTGGTGACACACCTTTACAGAGCAGTGGTACTCCAGGTAGCAGTGTCTCAGCAGCACAGTCCTCTTTTAATTGTAGCTCATTACCCAACATATCACCCACTCCCCTCAATCAAGTCCTGCAGCCCAGTAGCAGTGTAGCTGGCAACCCAGCTAGTTGTAATCCTAACACTGAGCCTCCAAATATTTCTACATTCTCATCGGTCCCACAAGCACCTCCACTTCATCATCATCAACAACAGCTTCAGCCACCACTCCCTGCTAGTATCACCAACTCTGGTTTGTCGACCCCTCCTAGTAACCTCAGTCTCTCACCCTCAAATTTTGGTTCATCACTTTCCAGTCTCCCACCTCCTCCACCACAACAGCAGCAGCAACAGCAAAGTCTCTACAACATGCCCAGCTACAACTATGGTTATATGCTACCTCAAACCATGATGATGTCCAACAATGGAACTTCATCAACCGGCAATTCAGGCTATCATCCACTTTCCAACAGTTCTTCAGTCATGAATCAGCCCTTAATGAAGAACAACCATCTGGGCAAAACTCCCTCAGGGACCAATTTACAGGCCAGCAGCAACAACACAGACCCAAGCCTGTCTTCACTGCAGCAGGTTCACTCCTCAAGCTCATTGCTCTCACCCCCAGATCACCACCCTCATTCACTTCACCAGCAGCTCAGTGAGCCAAATGATTTGGCCAAGCAACAACCTAACATTGGACTAGGCCCATCTTCCATCTTGACACTTCCTAGCCTTTCAATGAGTCCTGATCTTACTCACCCAGCATCCAGTCAGATCTAGGCTGACTGCTTATCCTCCATACACATAGGCACTGGTTTTATGCATAGACATTCTCTCTCAAAAACAAAAACTCCTCTCGTTCCGACTTTGATTTCACATTATGAAGGAGTTCCTGGTTAACCAAAAATATAACAAAATATTCTGCACATTTATTTCTCTCAGAATTGTCAGAGAAGCAATAAGGAAACATTCTAAGTATTTTTTTTTTTTTTTTTTTTTTTTTTATAAACATCTACATAAACTATTATTAAAAGTACATTGGATCCCTAGCCACATTTGGATAGACACATTTGGGAAGCCTATTCAGCATCTGAAAAAAAACATTAAAAAAAAACAAGAAAATTGAATGGAGTAAAGAAAAAAAAAAGAAAACAAACAAAAAAAAAACATTGTGTGTGTTTGTGTGGGTGCTTAACTACTTCACTTTTTTTTTTCTTCTCTTTTTTTTTTTCTGAAAATATTTAAATTTATTATTCTTATTTATTTTCATTTTACATTTAAACATTTTTCTTTCTAGAAAGCTTTTTTTTCCTTTTTCTATTTTGGAAAAACGAGAAAAAAAATTTTTCCAAAAATTTTGGAAGTAATTATATAATGCAACAAATATATCCTCGAATTCTTAATACTTTTGTGGCAAAAAAAAAAAAAGAAAGAAGTTGTTTATTATGATGTAATTTGATGATGATAAACTGTTGATTGTTGGACAGGTGAGCTGTATTTAATAGAAAAATGATGTTTCCATTGATTGCAATTAATCAGGATAAATGAGGCTCACTTTGACTATCAGCACCCTCTTGTGTAGTGCAGAGATGAGATAAACCTGGTCAATAAACGTATTTCAATTGACACACTCTTTCAATGTAAATCATCTAGTTGAAGAAAAATTTATCTTTTTTTTTTCCCGCCCTTTGGCATAGTCTTAGAAGAAAAAATAACTAAAATCATCATCCCTGTTGGTATGCTATGTATTATTATTTCTTGTGTGGATAGATTTAGTTGTCTTTCTTTACCAGCAACCACATATCCTAGATAACTAGGCTCACCCGTATTAACTGTGAATGTACAGGTTTGAAAGATACATTCTCTCTCCAATTAACAAGAAAACAGCAAATCAATATTGAAGAATTTCCTGTGAATCTAATGCAACTGTATTAAACTTGTGTTCTTCCAACTTCCACAAGAACTACAAGTGCATCTTTTTAAAATAGTATAGTATTTACAAGCGCTTCATTTTCTACATAGATTGAATGGTAAATCTTGAAACTAGTTATTTCTGTTGGTTCTTCTGAAGAAAAAAAATTTTTCTTTGGAGTCTTACTTATTTTGGCCTATACAAGTATAAAATAAATGAGCTGTCAGAAAAGGGGGAAAAAAGGTCCACCATTTCTCAATTTTGTCTTGTTATTTTGAAATATTCAATTGAAAAAAGCATAATCTACTCTAACAAACTAAAGTATCTTCGTGGATTTTGTGGTGACTTAGCTTTTGTAACAACTGAAAACTTCTTAAAATTTTAAGGAAAGGATATCAAGATGGCTTTTTTAAAAAAAATTTTTTTAACCATATTGGAGTAAAATGTTTCAATAATAAGCAATTCCAGTATAATATCTGGATAGTCAGTTCACATTTATCTGAACATTTTTAGTAAGGGTTTTTTAGGTAAGTATTTACTAATAAGATGTCCAGATAGTATTGCACACACACACATATGTATATATATATATATATATATATATATATATAATACGCAATACTGACGTGTTGACATATGAAAGTGAAATGATAATATAGGAGGGGCAATTTACAAATGAATAAACCCAATGCCTGCAAGTTTTCTTGAAGGATCTGTTGAGTAAAACATCAAAATATAGAAATCATTCATAAAATTGGCCTATCGAAATTTTCATTTCACTTTTATATGCAGTTATCATCTAGAGTCCTCTCTATTACACAGCAATTATTTCCTGATATTTGATATCTCCCTGAACCTGTATGTAATTCAGTCCTCCTTACTTGACTAATGGTTGTAAGCATGAATATATCATTTCAGTGTCATATATGGGCCAAGAGTATTGCTTCAACAGCTTCCACCTGTGGTGCATGTGCTGGATCCTGGTCATATTTTGTGTCGAATTAAGTTGTCCTTGACTGAACTAGCAGAGCACACATGTTAGTCCTCTTTATGCAGTGACAACTGTGCTGGCTTAGCCATGTTTGCCACATGTAGGATGGTTTCATCCCAGAAGATATTTTGTACTGGGAGCTTGCTGCTGGGTCTTGGCCTACAAGGTTCTTGTTGCTGTCATGAGCACGTGACTTGAATTCAACCAATCATAGTGCACATTTTAGGAGGAGACAGTTATGGATTGCTGTCCTCGGTGACGGGTTATATAGGCAGGCATCACCACTGTGGATGAGAAACAACAGATTTTGGTTAGAAGAGAGAAAAGAGAAGCTGTCACAGCAGCCTTCATGTACAACAAATGTGCTGGGGACTAGTCTTCAAGAATCGGTTTATTCAGTTGCAATAGATGCTGTTTGGTTATCAACTGAGTGCATCTATTGCTTAATTGGACAGTGCCATCTATCATGCCAATTGAGGTATCAGTTCGTACAAGACGATGGAATTTGCAAAATTACAAATTCAGATCATGCTGGTTCCCCCTCCTTTTTTTTTTTTAATGAGCATTAATCCAACTCTTTTTGCTCTCTGTCCACTTACCATTCATCTTGTGTAATCACTTGTCATTAGTATGCAATAATCATCACTAGGGAAGAAAGTAAATTGATGTCACCCTTATTCTTGTTTTAGTAAGTTTGAATTCTGACCCCCAACTGTTCATTTCACATTTTAAGTGATCAATTTCAATGCCCTCTTATGAATTTCATTTTTGTCGAATCGGTTGGGGGGGGGGGTCTGAATTCATCCCCATTTCTCATGGTCGATAGTTGGGCGGAAACATGAACTTTCTTTCATTTTTATCTTTTAGTTGAATTCTTCTGTCTCTCTAAATTGAAAGTTCCAAATAGCGTTTAAGAGATAATACTAGTTTTGGTTGCCTGACAAAATGTTGTTTTTTTTTTTTTTTCTTGCAATAATTAATATATTCTGATTCACATGTTAGTATATGATGCTTTTCTCTACCTGTTATTTATTTTTTTATTTTTGTTTTCCATTTAAAAATAACAAAATTGAGAAGTGGTTCAGCTTTTGTATAGTACTCTCTTATGCACAGTAAGGTTTGTGTGAGTGAATATGTATGTATGTATGTGTGTGTGTGTGTATAATATATATATATATATATATATATATATATATATATATATATATATATGCTGTTATCTATCTGTTCATTTTTCCTCCTCATTACTTGTGATACTTATGGTTACATTATATTTAGTATTATTTATTAGCTCATTTCATTCCAAAATGATTTCCTCCAATAAATAGCTTTCTCTTCTTTATCTTGTGTTTCACACCTATTTGTAGCTTAAATATATAAACTATCAATCCTAAATCTGTTCAACACTTTTTTTTCTTTGCCTCATTATCGGTTGCCTTCTCAATATTTAGCTGAAAAAGCCCACATTAAACATTGATATACATACACACACACAGACTATACTAACTTTCTGGTTTCAGTTTAAGGATACTGTACAAGTTGGTCAGTATTGATTTCACATTTAAGTATGGTATCCATACCTTATCTTCAATTTCCTTTTCGTCACCATCCCATTTTGAATCTTCACATGAAATTACTTCAAAACATACCGTGAAAAGTTGTTGATTTAAAATATTCGGTAAATAATGTTCAGTCAGAGATATTGATGATTCACTGACACACACTCCACACACACAAACACATTATGCTTCTTCTGAAACAGCCCCCCCGAATTGTCAATGTTGACAATATGTCATGATTAATTTGTACATATTGCTCCAGTTCTGAATGTATCTTGGCTATATCATTTGATATAAACCAGTAGAGTTTTCTCTGGAAAGCTAACCAATGCAGGTCTTGAAGATTCTCCTCAAGACTTGTCTCTCTTTTGCTGCATCTGCTGTCAATTACTTGAGCCATATCTCTATGTACATTTCTGCATGTCAATGACATCCACATTCCTTCTCTACAAACTGTTAGGCTTGAAATTGAAAAATTTGCAATTGTACAAATATTTCTTTCATCCTCAATTATTAAGAATCAGTATCTTTCAAACAAATTTGATAATTTTGCTCCTTCCTCTTCTTAGATACTGTATTTGTGCATTTCTATGATTGTTCCCAGGCATATCACTGCAGTTACTTACTATTGCCTACTTCTGGCTACGAAAAGAAACCAGGTTTTGGAGTGAATTGATTTTCTTTCAGTTTAGTTAAGATTCATGAGCTGTATATGTCCAACACTGGCAATTGAACCACAGACATTTATCTCCAGTCTAAAACCACTTCAACTGAGCTATTTTCCAGTCCTTTATCAACACTAGGATTGCTTTGAAATAAAGAAGTGTCCTTTCAGCTTTATGTTGCCGTGTAGTAGCTTAGTCAGATATTTTTTTTTTCAATGGATATGCACTCAGTTTGATGTTTAAAATCATGTCTTGATAAATCTATGAATCATTTGTAAGAACCTCCATGCCAAAACCATGTAACCTCACATAACACTCTCTTCCCTGCTCTTTTTGTATTGTGTCATCTTGATCTGTTCACACACACACATGCAAACACACACTCACATACAGCTAAAAGTCTTTGAAGAAACTGTGGACTCTGTGACGTTACCATTTTTTAAATATGTATAGCTAAAATAAGGCTAAAGCAAAATATTTTGATATGAGACATTGAAAGACTGACTTTTTTCTTTTTCTTTTTTTTTTTTGTGTGTCTCATTGGAAATATGTCTTGCCTCAGTGGTAGGTTTGTGAACAGGTCAACTGAGAAAAAAAAAAAATGGTAAAAATAAAAAAAATGTGTTGGTTTTTTCCCCCCCCCCATAGATTATTAACATCTGAATCCACGAACACCAAGGAAAACTTATTTTGTATTTTTACTCCAAATATTTAAAAAGAAGAAAAAAAAGAAAAGTATATTTTTTCTTTTCGGATTTTTATCTGAAGAATTGAAGTTGTGAATTTTTTCTCTTTTTTTTTTTTTTTCTTTTTTTTTTGTTGTTGTTTAGATATTTTCAAAAAGTATCTGATCGACTTGTGAAACGTGCTTATTGTTACTCATAGTAACTGTGACTACCGAGTTGAAAATGTGTATATCATTACTATTACAACTGCTGCTACAATCTTTTAAACTGTCTGGTCAGTTCTTTTCCTTATTATGAGTGATGAAAATCAGACAGTGACTCATAGTGGCTATGATTTACAAAATTTATTTATGGATGGGCTTGTCTGGCTGCTTTTTTTTTTTTTTTTTCTCCACAGACTTTGAATAGCAGTCTTGAAATAACAAGTATAAAAGCCTTGGAAGTTTTCCTTATTTTTCAAGTGGCAGCTACTGCCATTGTATATAGTGTTCTTGTGTGCCAGCTTTACTGCTTTCAACTGTTTGCCTGTACAGTAAGCTAGCCCTTTGTATCAATATGTCTGTTATAACCTAATGTTTATTTACTAAACTAGTCGGATGGATCATTCTCCTTTTACTACTACTACTTCCTATTTGAGTGTGATGTGAAACACTCCTATAATGCTGGTCTAAATCATTTAATCCAACTGACAATGACAACACCCATCTGTTTGATATTCTATGCTTCCTACCCTTAATTTAAGGGAAAAGATGCATCCAACTGCTCTCTTCACCCTCCCCCCTCTCTCCACTATGCATCTCTTATTACTTCAGGGGTGGGTGGCATGGCTCATCTGGTGAAGATGTTTTTGTTTGGTAACCAACCATAAATACAGGTGGCTCATATTTGAGCCAATAAGCTGCCATCTAGACCTTGAGTAATTTTTTTTTTTTTTTTTCTCTCTCTACCCCACGGCCATTGCAATCAGTGTATTTGTTGAATCTGCACTACCAAGTGGTACAAGTAACCATACTTACTACTTCCTACCAAATTACACCCACCCCATTTCAATGAAACAGATTTTCGTTTCCAAATTGTAAAACACCCGTTCCCTGTGTCCCCCCAACCTCTCTCGTTTGAAGAGGAAGAGAGAGTAAGTGAATACATGTATGTATGTTTGTATGAGAAAAAGTGACAGCTGTTGTGATGTTTTCCTCTAACAGGAGACAAATGACCAATTTGTGCCCATAAAACCATGAAATCGGTCTATCAGCTGTGGTGTTTAAAGCTGACCAACGGCTGTATTTGCCGACTCTTTGGTACTGACTGGCACGCACTCTTCTACCTCTTTGTCTCCAACATTCTTCAATGTTGATGACAACTCAATTTCTTTTTTTCTTCACTGACCAATTTGACAATGATAGCAACAATGAGCCTTTTTCCTGACCTGCTAATTAACTGATGTATTTATGTATATTTTCTTCCTCTGCCCTCACCTCCCCTTATTTCTCCCCCCTTTTCATACCATCACAACTAATACGATTATTGGCCGAGAACAGTATATCTTGCTCCGGTCAATCACACCTCACTGTAATATAGACAGCATTAATATAATATTATGTAGAACCTATACATACTTTTATCACTTCATTGACTTCAAACTATTTTTTCCCAATGTTATTATTTTTTTAGTTTATTTTTCTGCTTTTTTCAATTTTTTTTTTGTTTTTTAAAAAATATTTTTTCATGATTTAGGATTACTTGAGTTTTATCTATTTTCCCCCCTTGCCTCTTTTTCTCTTCGAAGCAACCCCCCCTCCTTTTCTGAATGAGTCAGCCTAAAAAAATTGTTTCTTTATATTTATGAAAATTCCTATATTCCCCACCTTTTCTCCATCCCTCTTTACATCCCCAGTAGCTTATAGAAATTTGGGAAAATAAAAATTTTCTGGAAACAGTCCTTGTGGAATTTGTAAATGCATTTTCTACCAGGAGCAATGGCTACTGGTTGCTTTCTTCTGTTTCTGCTTCTGCTTAGTAAGAATCGATCTTTTCTTTGTGTTGGGATCAGCGTCGTCACCTCTGAAAAAAAAAAAAAAAAAAAAAAAACGGTTTGATATGCATAAGAATGAACAACAAAACATTTAACAAGAGAAATTGCCATAGAGATAAATTTTCTTTTATTCAAGTTCTAAAAATATGATCATCTGCCTTCCTAGAATTTCCTGATGATTGCTGAAATTTAGGTTTAAAATGTTTTGATGAAAATGATTAATGTATATTTCAGCAATTAAAATGATCCTTGAAGTATTTCACTAATATTTTTTAAACTCAAAATGGGGTCGCCTTTAGACATACAGTGACTTGACATAGAAATTCAAACTTCATCTTACCAGAAGGTTGCCTCATCTGCCAAAATATACAATCACTATTTAAGAGCCATTCTAATTACTAACACACCAACATCATATTTTATAGAATCATGGGCCTGCTAATTCCAGATAACAAGAACCTGATACAATTTTTTCTTCATCATAACTTCGTATTGAGCTGTTGACTCTTTTTTTTCTCTTTATTGTTACTTTACTAATGAAAATTTTGTATAGCAGTAACCGGGCTACATTGTTGGCAACTCAGCATATGGAATAAGGAAACCAAATTCAACTCTCTATGCATTGTCTCATCACAAGTCATTTTCACGAAGGTCCTGCAACTAGTACTCCATGATACTAAGAAAAAAAAGTATATGTACAAAAATTGATAATTGAATTTATACCTAAATATGATATTCGACAAGTTCATAGCAATTCATAGCTGTAGATTACAGAAAATTCATCCCCAGTGTAGTTAGAATATTGATGCCAGGTATGAATTATTAAATTCTTATGTCTTGAATTTATTACAAGAAACTGAATTCCAACAACTTTTGTTGCCATTTACCTAGCTGCATATGGAGAATTTTACATGGAAGATCAATTCTCGAGGAAATATTTCTTGGTAGAAATTGAATAGTTTGGGACTTATTTTGAATGAGGCGTTACGTTTATTTTATTCTTTCTTTTTTTTTTTTTTTTTTTTTTTTTTCAAGACAAGTTTCTCCTGCAAAAAGTACTCAGATACACATGCTGTTATAAACAATTGAAAACCAGACAAATGAATTACTGCCTTGTTTTAAAAATGATCTGTTATCAATGATGTTAAAATGATAAGAAGAAAAACTATACAAACCTATTCGGCTTCAACAAGTTAGATGGCAAAAAAGAATTAAAATTTGGTTTCTTGTAATAAGTATAGGGATTCAACAATTAATTCATAGCCGGTATTATTATTATTGAACTGGATTGGGGGTGAATTTTCTGTAATCCGCAGCTATAAATGGTTGGAGGTGAATTTCCTCAAAACCCTTGAATATGGTTATTTAAAAATATGAAATATTATGAGTATTTCTTTTCATATTATCTGAAAATAAGAAATGGTGTGTTCTCAAGGTGAGGTGATCAGAAGCGAATGTTACGTGAACGTGTTGTGTAAACTACTAAACCTAACCACCAAGCTGAAAAACCATTTTCAGAAGAATTAAAGGTCATATTCCTTCAAAGAACCATCCAATCCATTCAAATGATAACTTGTTAATTGCTTCTATATCCATTTCCAATCATGACAGATGGAAACAATTAACATAAGTCTGTGTTCTCATCAGTAGAGCTGCTACATTGATTCAAGCAAGAAGAATAAAATTCAAAATCTCCTATCCTCTAAAAATGGTGGTGAATATTTTTCATCATTGTGCCAAATATTTTTGAATTATGTACATTAATGTATTCTACTTACACTAAATAATGTCTAATCATATACTGCTGATCATCTTTTTATCAAATTTAGATCATTTCATGACAAAAAAAGATGAGAATAGTGTCAATCAGTCAAACATTTCTACAAATGAAATCTAGATGTCTCCTTGTTGACAATCGATGGCAATCTCTCTTTTGGGATATGACACATGGGAGATACTTATTATTTATTTATTCATTTTTTTTATTTTTTAAAAATTTTTCTTTCAAACAGTGACGAATTAACACTGCAATACTCTCTTGGCTGAAGATATTTTTAGTTAAAGAATGGTGCTAATCAATTCATTTTATTTGGGTTTTTGTTTTTTTTTTTGTCCAAAATTCCACATTACATATGCTGTGGATCCTGGTAGATAGAACCACACCAGAACCAATGATTTTGGGTCCAATAAATGGCTGGTCTGATTAACCCGAAAGGACAAATAGTTTTCTACAAAGATAATTATAAGGAACTCCTGTTTGAAGCAGTAACTGTTGCCAGAGGGTAACTCAGGCAACCACAAGATGATTTTTTTTTTTATTTTTTTTTTTTTTTTTTTTGGATGGTTGTATAAATTTTGTTAGACAGGGTGTATGAATCATTATATATGATATGGTTGAACTATTCTCCTAATACTTTCATATGTTCACAATGTTTTGGCTGTGTACCCTCCAGACTTTGTTGGTTGTAGAATGTGTAATCAAGTGCATGCTCAATTGGACTGAACATGTTCTGGTATCAACATCTGAATAGCTCCTCTTGCATTTGAGAATCTTTTCTTTCTTTCCCCCAAGAAGTTCTTCCTGATGAGAGGTTCCCAAATACCAATGATATTGATGCTCGGTTGGCTGATAGGTTTGACTGGATGAGAGTTTGGTTATTTCACATTTAATTTAGTCACAAGCTAAAAATATTTGGAAGAAATCAAGGTCATCAACGTTCTCCTACACAAATACATCTAAACTAAACTGTATCTTGAACAAAAAATATATATTTTTAGTAGTTCTTTCAATGTTGATTTAGTAGCCCTGCTGATAAGTCTAAATAAACAGTGCATTCATTGGTTGCAATAAACAAAGCAAATAAGCAATGATTACATACGTTTGAATCGGTTCTTACAAAATTGGTTGTACTGTGCATCTGGTCCTACCATCAAATGATCCTATCAAGTGGAATCCACTGTACTTACCAATTTGAATATTCAGCAGAAGCCAATTTTTCTTATTTGCACAATAAATGTCCAATTATTGTGGAAATATTTTATTCCTATCATTCTTTGAACATCTGACATTACGGAAAGAATCTACGAACTTACCAAAATATTAACAGTTCATAAATGATCAATACACAAGAGCTTCATCCATCAGACAGTTTAGAAAGTGAAAAGCAATTAATTTGCATGCAAAAATGTGTAGCTTATTTCAGTACGTTGCTCTTCAGAAAACATAGACCGACGGTGAATTGTACTACTTTTTTGATTGGAAAATGACAACGAAAGAAATAGTAAGACAAGCATATTTATAAAAACTGGATTATTCCAACATATTTTAGAAGCAACAACACTTCATATATTTCAAGGATGGAATAGAGGAATACATAATAAGCATTGGTGTCTGTAAGGGAGTGTATTTGTATCCTCTTGGAAAAATACTATAACTCACTGTATTATTGTGAATGAGGGGATTAAATAATATAAATAATCTATTCAAAAAAGAATCTCTGAAGAATGGAAATTCCAGAATTAATTATTTTCAATTCCGAACAAACTCATAGTCACTTGCAGACAATGAACTGCCCAAAAGCTGAGAGCAGCAAATCATGAAAGAGAAACTAGATTCTACTCACATCTCAAAACTTATCTATTACTTTGATAATGAACTGCATTTTATTTTTATTGATTTTTATCTCTGTGAAACACTCATCATACATGAGCCAGGTAAGCAATTGAGATAATGCAATTATTGGGGTCCTACAACCCCCGGAACATTTTGACCTCATCACTTCGATAATAGCACAATCAGAAATAAGGAGCAAGCTTTTTGCATCCCCGCTGGAAAAGTAGCTGCAAGACAAACATAAAAGTTTTATGCATTTATCAATCAAATAGAGTTATGTAACTGACAATTTTGTATGAAAGATTTTGCTATTTGATTTGATATTATTTTGTTGTAGAATGGAAATTTCGTTGTATCCAGATCATTGAGATGGAATCTCTTCTCTTCATCTTTCACAAGTGATGACTAAGCTAGGTCTGCCCTAATATTTATTCTCATTGGGATGTTTTAGGTCCTATCATTCATTCTTGCTTGCCGTCTTCAGTTATATGTCTGCTCATTTAATCACTGCTATCTCTGTTGTGCATCGTTCTTAAAAAAGAATTAAAACTTAGCTAAGTATTAGCTGCGAAATTCAGAAGAAATCTGTGTTCATGTAGTGTTTCACATTCCAGCGTGATGGTGGTGGTATTCTTCTAATTACTTGGACTTGTGTCCACTTTTTGGTTGTTATAATCACAGCTTCAGGTCGTTGTACTCTTCTTTTTTGTTCCTGTAAGGATTAGATACAGATATGTGAGAATCGGTCTTGAATCAGAGTAAAAATTACCACTATAGAAACGTTCAGTAAAAGTCTACACACCATTGAGTAATTTGTTTCTTACAACCTAATGAACAGAAAATATATATCAAATGAGAAAAACTTGCTTTCACCAATTTCCGTTTTTGTTTTTTGTACCCCCCCACCCAAATATTAGATCAGATGATATTTCGAAAACGGATTTTGCTGAATATGAATCGGTGATTAACACTCCTCAACTGCAAGGTCTGATTAAAGGCTGAAAATCACAAGATTTAATGTTTGTGACGAAAAACAAAAGTCTATCTCATTTAGGCCTAGAGTAAATATCGGTGTTACGACAAGATGGCCGTCCGTCTAGCCAGGTTGTGTAGAAGTAAAATTGTCAAACAGTTCTCGAATGATTCTTCGTTGATTATAATGGAATTTTCAAAAGTCAATCCTCTTTTCTAATGTGAGACTACATATATCATTAGCCAGGCATTCAGAAGAGATAACGATATTAAATGCGAAGTGGTGCAAAATGAACTGATCATTCCTTTTTTTATGGGTGTGTATGGGTATTTTTTTATCAGTGACAATATCATTGAAAAGAGAACAATCGAAAGAATCAAAATCGTCCAGTTAGTTTTCGCCTCCCTCTATTATTCGGATTAGGTACATTTAATTGCTGCCGGTTCAGCGTTGCTGATCAAGTGACTACTATTCAGCCCCGAGACCTTTCAGCCGGAGTAAATAGTTTCAAGTCTAACGATAATACTAGCCAAGACGTCTTTGAATACACTAAGAGCGATTCCTGCCAAATGCGATCTTTTTTTTTTTTTTTTTTTTGTTAAGTCTTTCTCTGATTAACATAATTGATCAAAAAAATGATATAAGGAATTTCTTTTTGATATTAAAAACAATAATACATACAATTCAATTAATTGAAACATTTGAAATCGATGGGGAAAATTCATCGTGAGATTCAAAATCTATTGCCAAATTGAGTGAAAAAAGACAGAATCGATCTTAGGGAAAGAAAACAAGCCCAACATTACATTTATTGACACACGGGTTGAATAAAGAACATTTTCTTTATCTTTATGGTTAAATAATTGATATATTTACTATCTTTTTACTGCTGGTTGTATGCGTAACAACAACGTTTAGTACACTGGAAAATAGCTCGTCTTGCAAAAAAAAAAAAAAAGGCGAGAAAACTATCTAATTCAGCCAACATAACGTTAATGAAAAATAACACGATCAGTTATTAATAATTTTTCACGTCTATCATTTACCGTCATCTCAATTTTTCATTTATTAATTTTTATCACGGCTGTCAATGTTATTAAACAGGAAAAAGTTCTGTACTGCCACTAGAGAAACCAAAAATTTCAAACACAAGGAACTTTCTAAGGTAATCTTAGGCTTGCTTCTTTTTTTTTTCATACTGCTCGTTAAAATTATTCAATAGAATACTTAATTATTTTTTTTTCAGACTAAATTTGACTACCACTTGGGTCGCAATCAAAAACTGTCAAACGTAAAATGGGAAAATACTTATAAACAAAATCGAACTTTGAATATTTAACTCCTATCTATAAAAAAATAGTGTTACGAAGAAACGTTGGAAAAAAAATTGATTCATTTTTGTGGGTGATATGGGAAAAAACAAAAAAAGCAAACCAGTTTTGTTATGCCGATATGTTCTACGAAATGCTAGAACGACGGTGCCAAAGCGGACATAGCGCATGAATGGTACCGCTGAACTGGCGGCAACGACCTGGGATTTCCAGATAGCGGTATTGTTTACAGACTATCCCATTGCCAAAGTGTTAGAGACTTGACTATGTTATTGCAATCAGACGTTTACTGGGAAGTCAGGAAAAAGAAATGCCATGACATCATGTCGTGTCAACTCGCAACCACAAAGAGAAAGTCAGAATTGGAATTTTACGGCATTGGAATTTTTTGTTTCAACTCGCTTTTTTAGCAAGCTTCTTTTTTTTTTTACTGCGTCATATTATTAGGTTAATGAATAAAACTTTTGTTTTTCTACCTATTTTAGTTTACCTATTCTTATTCTGATTTTTGTGCCGCTTTCATCCTACTGTTCAGTGAGACTTTGTGGAAGGGTGGGCAATGGTCTAAGGAAGAAGTATGTACATTTTGGGGCGAATCCAGGTATTTTAAGTTTCGTCCCCTGCATCGTAGCTATATGTACACATTGCTATGTCTTTGAAGGTTCTAAATAAATTTCGGGGGAATTTTGTAGAAGGGTGAGCAATGGCCAAAGGGAGATGTTTATATTTTGGAGCGAATCCAGGTATTTTCACAGTTTCCCCCTGCATCGTAGCTATATGCATACAAGATAATAACTCCAAAAGTTCTCTTTCAGTGAATTGTTATGGAAGGCTAGAAAATAGGCCAAGGAGGAAATGTAATTTCGGTCCCAGATATTTTCAGTCACACCCCCTGCATGTTTTCCTTTCTTTTTTCATTTTTTTTTTAATTTGTCAAATTATTTAAGCTCCAGTCAAAGTGGAGCCATTCTTTTTTTTATGTTAGTAACCTATTCATTTACTTTCATGGAACTTCTCTATTCATGAGAGTCTTCAAGTTGGATGTAAATTGCGGTTTTGTGAAAAATTGTAAACAATGAATCTGATATATTTCCAGCAGTTATTCTAAAATGGTCATCAATAATTATTGGAGAAACCCAAAGAGCTGTGTGCTTTCTGGGAAAAAATGGAAGTATCAAACTTGAGTGCAAAAATATTTTCACTATAAAATAAAATCTTCTCTGAATTATATGACTGACTAATCCTTAGCGTTTCATGTTTGAGCGTCGTCAAGTTCTCCAGCATGAGTAAGTAGAATGCAATTTTCAAGAGCTATGCAAACGTTTGTGATGATTAATCAGATAACTGATGGTTACGGTTTGAGTCATTGTTTAGAGCGTATTTTTTAGCGCAATCGTTCTTAGAATCCGGTCCTAGGATTTCCTATGCTATCCAAACTTTTTTTCCGTCAGGGACAAAGAAAAATTGACGTTATTATGAATTGCAGTGAATTGATAGATTTTTAAAACCCCGAAACATTCTCTTTATTATTTATTTGTGGGTTACCTATACATGTATAAAGTGTGAACCTTTACGAGAGACCCTAACAATTAATAATCATTGTGCTGAGCTGTGACTTCTGATGTCAACCGTCCTTTATTTAATAAGACTGTATATTTCAACGCATGGTCCTATATCCTATATTAACTCGTAATGTCCTTCACTCCGATAACTTGTCCCTACTGACTCGTCAATATACAGCAATCATTCGAATTCGCTTACTAAGTAAAATTATCTGCAGCGCAGCTTATTAGCATATTATTTTTCATTTTTTCGTGTCTCCAGGTACCCCAACAAATCTTTTTATTAAAAATAACAATTTTTTTCAGATATTTCACACTATTCCTGATTGTTTACACTCGTTCTTAAAATTCTCTTTGAATTTATTTCAATTTCCAAATGTTGGCAACCCTAGTCATTTCCTCTGACCATCACAAATAATTACTACTCAAATGAGTTCTGCCTGAATTACTGTGACTAAGTGTTGTTACTATTATACATTGATTCTTTTGGGATAGGGTTTTTTTTTCATCTGTGTTGTCTATTTCGCAGCGTTTCGGCTGCTGTATCCACGGGGTTCCTCAGGAGTCAGTCGTAACTCTCTGGAAATGTCGAACGATACTTTTGATCTGTTCTATAGGTATGTTCAGTAATGGAAATAACATATCCTTATCACGTAGGTGCGACTGGCGTAATCGGTAGCGGCTCAAACAACACGGCTTTTCGTTTAACATTGAAGATTTTTAGTGTCCAGCAATTTAGTCCATCAAGGTGCCGTCAGGGTCACATGTCGTGTGTTATAATGGGTGTTAGTTTTGTAATAATTGTGGATGACTTATACTACGTATATAATGTAACGTGGTAATAAGCTCTTTCTATATTTTCAGTGGATACTGCAGATGTCCAGCTTGATAGATGTCGAAGTACCAGATTTTTTTGCCCACATTGTTATGCGGCACCAGGTCATTGATTTCATTGACTTAGTCACGCATAGTAGTTCTTACCAACGTAAAAGATTTTCAATGCTTTTCTGTTAAAATACCCACAGCATATACATATACATGTGTTAGTGTCTCTACGACTGTTGCAGCTTTCGTAATTGCTTACCGTTCTAGCTTAATAAACTGACTGTAATCTACTCTCCGATGTATAGAGCAAGAAACAACATTTCAGTTCTAGCTTCTTGTTCATATTTTTTGACTTGAAATGTTGAAGGCCGCCACAAGTCAATTTCAGGCATTAGGATAACAATAACCATTTTATGTTTTATCAACAAAAATGTTTTCCGATATTACTTTTTTATTTTCCTGTGTTTTAAATCATCTGATGGAGTTCTATGAGGATATTTATTTGAGGAAACCACTTATTGTGATCACTTTGAGAGTAGGTATTTTAGATAACAGTAACCGGCTGATAGCATTATGCGAAGGGGATAAAAATTGGATCGATTTACATTCAATATTATGAAATCATTATTATAAAGAAATAAACAATATAATAGAATAACAAAAAAATTAGCGTGAAATTGTCAATTCATTTCAAATAAGGTGTTAAGGATCGACTGATTTTGATAACAATGACTGCTGGATAGCATTATCCGTGATTATAATAAACGGGTTTCCTCGTATTCAAGAAGGTAAAGTGTCTGTTTCTTCCATCAGACTGGCCGGTGACGAAGTCCCGATTTCTGCTGTATGCAACTTTGCAAGTTTCAAATCTGGTCTAGAACAGGACTTTACTCTTACAAGTTTTTTTATGACTAACCCTTGGCAGGATGCAAGTCCACTGAAGTGGTAGCCCCACCCTAACCACACAGCTTGATGTACTCAATCTGTGTATTCAACTCTTCATTCATACCAAGTAGAATCGAACCACGCACTGTGCATGAGGCAGACATGCTAACAACCATATACTATCCGAGCGGATTCTGTTTTGATATGCATGACCACATAGGTTAAGCACAGTTAGCATGATTTTACGCTGCTTCCGGAAAAACCCAGCTCATATATGTTTTCATAGTTTTTTCTTTCTTCTGCCCCTCTCTTTCTCTTCCCTTCCTTTCCCAATTCAGCTGGTATCTATAAATTCCTTTTTTTTTTTTTTTTTGCTATTGTTCATTATACTAAAAGTCCAGCTTGCCTTCGCCCATTAAAATCCCGGAACTGAAAGAAGGAAACTGAAGTTGAAAATCGTCCATTGGCCAAACAGATCTTCTTGATATTATCATGAATCTCATTTTCGTCCGGTGTATAAGCTGAAAATACCCACCTATCCAAGAGGTTAGGTTGGTCATACGACCCCAATACCTGCATTTGAGTAACAAAATACGAAGGAATTAGAAATCAAAATAAAATAAAGTGTAAGAAATGCGAAAGTAAAATAAAACTAAACACTACATCAGTTATTTTAACCGTAGGTATATTCATTTCACCTCATAGTTGAGAGTACACTAATTATTTTACTTTCGCTAGCTGGCATGCTTCTTTCGAAAAAAATGCAACACTAAAAAAACGTTGATGCCGTGGAAAAAAATATCATTCTTCACAGTTATTTACAATGCTATTGTGACCACCATTTAATCAGGAGGCATTAACGTATTAGATTCCACTAAGAGAAAGCTCAGATGTGTACTCGATTATTAGACAATGCATAAGATCTCTTTTTTTTAACTTTTAAAAGCTTCCGTACTTCAAAATTATGAACATGGAAAAATGCAAAATCAGGTTTGACTCCTTGAAAAACAAGAAGAGTTCACAAGTATATCCTACTACTAGTAAGGCGGAACCCAGTAGAAGTTTGTTGGGTTTTTTTTTTTTTTGGTTTTTTATTTTTTTCATTTTTGGCATTCTTAGGACCTCTAATCTACATTTCTGAATGAACATCGAAAATAGGCGATGGCATTTTTTTTTATTTGTATTCTTCTAAGATGGCATGCGATCATGGTTTTCAAAATTTTCACCTCAGAAATAGAACTACCTTGCTCCTATCCATGGTCGATTAGACGTAGTGGTACTGACATGCCGGACATGATTGCTAACCCAAGTGTAACGTGGTAATGAGCCTTTTTTAATTTTTCAATGGATGCTTCAGATGTAGGTGGCAAGTAACCCAGCTTGATAGATGACCAAGCAACCGCAATTTTTGCCCACGGGCCATTGATTTCAATGACATCCTATTTCTCGAATCTCAGATTACTGCCTGTTTGTTTGCTTGTCGCCACTTGGTCGACACTAAATTCACAGAAAAAACAGAACAAGGAAAGACTATTCGATGGCTTTCTTTTCATTATTCATTATTTCCCAAAACACCGGTTGATCCTTTTTTTCATTTAAAACTAGTGCAATGGCTATATGTTTACCTTTACGAAAAAATGTAAAGGTTACAAGTTAATGGTGTGATGGTTCCTATTTTGTGTGAGGGAGAGTAGTGATGGTAGTTGGTTCCATGCAGGACAAAGGAATTAGTCTCCACGTGTTTTGTTTTTTTACCGCATGATGCTGACGTCCCTTTAAACGTTGATGAAAGAAGGTAGTCGATAATCGCCATGACAGGTGATTGTGGATATGATTCTTTATGTACGACATCCAATTAACGAACGAGTGCATGTGTCTGTACACATGCAATCGTATATAAAAAAAATTCTTCATAAATCTCTTACACGATGTATACTGTAAATACTAAATCTCATCTTAGATAAATTGTACATTCAACGATTTTATCATGGAAGATTTTTTCATAAATCGTAAACATACAACCTAATTCTAGAAAAAAATCATCCGGTGTTGAAAGGAAAGCTCTCTAATTGTCTTCCTTTGTTTTGAAATTGTATCATTTTCTGACCATCTGAAATCAACTCATTTATAAGATAATTTTCGATTTTGGACCGAACCAAGAATATTTAGGCATTCAAAGACAGCACGAATTTCACGAAATCTGTAGCAACAACCAGGGTTACAATTTTAGCTATTTCTTAGCTAAATGTGGACTTTTTATGGCTGTTAAAAGTTGAAAATTCTACTCCACTTGCTAGCCAGGATTTTAGCTGTATATATATATATATATATATGTATAATTTTCAACTTTTAACATTAATATTATGTCATCCACAGACAGCTGTTTCGATGTATTATGTCTCTTCAGTGTGGCTATAGACTTTCCATTATCCCATCCAGTACTGCGAGGCAGGATTGAAACCTTCACTTCAGACCCGGAGGCCGATATCCTACCTCTGGACTGAATTTAAGCTGTGCGTGTGTGTGAGAGAGAGAGAGAGAGAGAGAGAGAGAGAGAGAGAGAGACAGACAGACAGACAGACAGACAGACAGACAGACAGACAGACAGACTGCATTTTAGCTTTAAGGATGAAATTTGAAATTTTTTTTATAAACTGTACATATTTATGTGCTTAGAGCAAAAATCCTTGGGTAAAAACAAAAACATATTTTCATTTTCGTGATATACTCACTTAATTTTTAAAGCAAAAATATTCTTCCAGATGAAACGTTGAGTTGGAACAATTGATTTTATTTTCAAGGACATCGCGAAAAACAACGTCTTCTTGGTTCGAGCCTATCAATTCAATATCTTATAATGCTCTCTATTGGAATTCGGGTGTGAAGAACATTTTGTTGCACAGAACTGAGCCGTGTTAATTAATCCCCAATTATACAATACTATTCAATCCCAATTACACAATTTTACAATATATTCCACTAATATGTACCATAAAATTCGATTGACGTCATAACAAAAAAATGTTATGATCAAACAAATGTTTGTGTATTTATAGACCAAAAAAAATGAAGTTTGAGAATGATACCAATTTTTAAAAAAACGTATATAAAAATTGGAAGATTCATGAGAAAAACATTAGATTGCACAACCTCATTTGTAATTTTCTCTGACGAAAATCTCTGGCTATTAATAAGACTCTGTAGTGCCAAATGTCGAAGGTTTCATAAATTGTTGTACAATAAGTTTTACATATTGAGTGACTAACAAGACATGTTCTTCTTAAGATTTCAGATCCATTTTTTCTTATTATTGCCATATTACATTGACACGAACGAAAATCGTTTCTACTAAACAATGTGAACCAAAACGCGATGAGAGTGATTTCTAACCTCATTCCTATAACAAATCGGAATTCTGATTATTAAGCGATAACTTTTCAGTGGAATGTTTTCTACGAAACATTTACACGCCAAATACATGCCTCGACATCAAACCTAAATTAAGACGAACCAGAGATAGGTATATCATGACACGTTAATCTTGTTACCTTGTGAGAAAATAATGAAAGAGAGACATTAACTCAGCAGTGTCTGAGTCCAGGTAAAAGACACAATTCAGAACACTGATTTTCAAGGCTAATAGGTCTTCCCTGCATGAAAGATTGACGTTACTCAATTTTCTGCATCTCCTATTTTCTTCCATCTGTCCTTGTGCCATACTAAGTTTAGTATATATAGGTGGATTGACAATCCATTCTTTGTAAAATTATTAATCATACAGTTCAAACAATGGCTGCTACAGTCTTTAAAAAAAAATAATGATAGGTTTTATTGGGGAATTCCCGGGACCTTTCGTCCCTCTGACTACACAAAAGAAGCTTTGATTAAACCAAAGCGAATGATATGAAATGGGGGTGAGCCGGAATATAATCATTATCAGCTGTTATAAGTCCTCTGGTGACAAAAGAAAGGTCCATCCCATCTCTTTATTCAAAAGTAGTACTTTAATTTGCATTCCGTTCGGATTGTTTGAATAAAGTGAGTGTATCAAGCGCTAGAAGAAATTCGTGAAACTACGTGCAACTAAAAAGAACATTTGCGTTACTTTAATTACGCCAAAGCAAGCGGAAGATTGATACGAATCGTAGATTTTTATCAGCTAAATTGAAACAAATTCAGCCAGATTTCGCCGAAAATGGATTATTTGGCAACATAACAGAATGATTTGACGATATATACATATTTGATTACGCTAACTATATATATATATATATATATATATATATATATATATATATATATATGTATATATATTAGCAAACAATTGCTTCCTTTATTTAGTGTAATTAGACATGTATATATATCGTCAAATTATTCTGTTATGTTATATATATATATATCACATTATTCTCTTTTGGTATGAGCAGTAAGATTTATTAAAGAGTTTATTATTATTATTATTATCATTATTAAAGAATGATAGCAAGTATATGCGCAGAGCTCCGTAGATTCCCCATTGGCCGAGAATCTCGTCATTTCTCGTAACAGTCGCGATTTCTTTGGTCAGTTTTGTTAGAAAACACACCTCTAGCCATAAAGACCCTGCGCTGAGGCTCGGCTCTATAAGTATGAATTTGCAGTGGTTTCTATTGTGCAGTGGTTAATTGGCTCGTCTCGAAGACGAATTCGCTAATGTTGTGAATTTGATCCTCACTGGATGCCCGACAAATATGACCTTATGCCAGACTAAGCCAAGCATAGTAAATAGGTTAGTGACCTATCTCGTCGTTGAGATAGTTATATATTTTCCAGAAGTCGGTGTTCGATCGCAGGTAAAAGCCAAGATCTCAAATGCTGCTTTTCTAGGTAGGCAGGCCTTTGAATAGTCACATAACACAATCTTTGTACTCTCATTTGACCTTGTGTCGAACTGAGCCAAGCTTACAAAGTATCTGTGAATATAAATATAGATAATGAATATGTGCTGCGATTTTTCAGGGTAGACCGTTCTTAACAACGTACACCGAGATGCAAAACAAATAACATCGCAATTTTTTCGGGAATTTAAACGTATAACATCTATATTCTTGATGTATTGTTCTTGATAATGACAAAAGAATGGTAGAAAACGCTGGGACTCATACTTAAAAACAATTCTTATGCACACTTCATGAAAATATTCGTTACCTTGCACAAAAACAGGAGAAAGTTACCCAGATAACTGATAGAACAACCCTCGTCAGTCGTCTTTGATAATAAGTAATATCTCGTATAAGATTATTGACTCTTCCAGACTGTTGAACAATAGCTCATATGCACACACACACAAACACTCGGATACACACGCAATAAGCCAATTAGTTCGTAGCCTAATGAAGACAAAACATTTATTTTACGCAACAAATATTTTTCAGCATAATCTCCTTATTTGTCAATACACTTAACCCAACGCTTCCCGCATTAATCGCTTAGATCGAACATTACACGGTGAAAATTTCAGGTAAAAATTCTGCTAGTACTTACGTATCCGGCTAAGGAATTATCTATCCGTCTTCGTATACAAATATAAGAATGCATTTTTCATCAGTTGTGTAATATATGCACGAAAGAGCCGTATCTACCTGGATCAAAATGAAGTATTCATTTCGAATTGTCAAAAAAGACAAGATCAGTGCATCCCAAGAAGAATATGCTAAAGTTAATATTTATCATGAAAACGTTGTTGTATGGAGGGGGCAGCAAATTTCGTCCGAGGTTGTTTGCAGTCACAACTCACAAGTGTCTTTGGGAAAGACGGGGCCCATCTCTTCTCTCCCGAACTATGCTCAAAATAAAAGGGCTTGGTTAGCAAATGGTTCAGGAGAAGGACAACTCTGAATTTAGAACTATGACTGAAACTAGCTCCTCCTTCCCCTAGCTATCGATATGAATAACAAGGAAAAAAATCTTTATTTCTAGGAAGTTGTAAGATATATTCCTAACATCCTGGTTATAGATCCTGCCCACAATCTGTTAGGGGCGTTGCTTCAGAAATGTATATAAAGAAGGCACTGGGAACGACGACACATAACGGCAGGCAAAGAGAGGATAGAAAAGAATCATTCCGATAAATCCATCAATTCAGCTATCTGTCTACTGAAAAGTCCAGAAACAATCATTTAAACAAAATGAAATTAGTTTCATCGAGAATAATGGTAAGTCAAACTTTTGCATTCTGTTCAAGATCTCTCTACTTACTCATTCCAACTATTCGGTCTGCAATCGACTTTAAATGACTAAACAGATTATCTTTAACTCTCTGTGTTTTTGCTATACATTTACTTATCAGCACACAACATTTTGGGTTGTTTTAATGTTCACCTCGTGTCTTTATGCACCCGAGAAGTTATCTATCGATTTTTGCGATTATAAAAGGTGCTAATCAAAAATTCGGGAAATTTGAGCAGCGCGATTTAATAGATAGGCTTCCTTACCAAGCAAGTTCCCAATTCGAGGTCAAATCGGAAGATAAATATTTTTTCCTGATCCATGCAGCGGACTTGAGGGCCGTGGAATGTGAAAAAGAAAAAAAAAGGACCGTTGCGATAAAAAGCACCAGAAAAAGATAAACGGAAAACTAGTTAGAAATTTATAATTACAATCATCTATCCAAGAAATTCACTTTTGACAGTATCGGCACTCAAGAGACAAATACTGCGTTTGATCAGTAAGAATCAGGATTATTGCCCGCAACTGACTCCGTAAAATATTCGATGTACTTTTATTGTAAAATTCTCTTAACATGGACATTTCTTTAAATATATTCTTACTGTTTTTAGGGGTTGCTTTATCCATGGCAATAGTGCTCAATATTTTGAAATAAAGCGTATATAGATGGATTCACAATTTTGCTGTTTCTGTGAAACAAAAAAATTGTGAATCCGTCTATGCAATCGACTGATAACTTGTCAGTCGATCTCAATAGCTGATCAGTCATTAAAAAAAAATTGTAAATATCTCTCTCTCTCTCTCTCTCTCTCTCTCTATATATATATATATATATATATATATATATATATATATATATATATATATATATATATATATATATATAGTCTAGAAAGCTTTACAACTTTCAAATCTAATCATGAAAAATATTTTTCAAAATGTTTTTTGTGTCACTTCAGTCTCTTATTTCCAAATATCTGTTAATGTATTTCCTGTAATTTATGTAATTTTATTCAGTGTTCATTTCTGTTTTACACATGATTTATAATTACGGTACTATGTGTAAATTTTCTCTTGTTGGGATCATTAGTTGTTAACTATATAGCCGTTTCGTGGATTTTTAAAACAAAACAGTTATATTAACATGACACCCCAGCAGTGTTGATCAAACACCACCTTCTTTTCAGCTATGATTTTAATATATATCTTATGGCATACTTATAGTTTGTTATTTTATATAGGGTATTATTAAAATGCATTCATGGATGTTGTTTCATACTACACAACATTCAATTTTTTAAAACGAGGCTTATTTAATTACTTACTGGATCAGCAAGTATAAAAATAGACGTGGCTTCGTGTCATATCTGTTGTTTGTTCACACACACACACACACACACACACACACACACACACACACATATATATATATATATATATATATATATATATATATATATATATATATATATATATATATATATAACACATACACACACACACAGGTTTAATATGGATCGATATGGGTGTTATGGGGGTCTATTTTCTGAGTGAAAAAACTTTTTATTCTATGTATAATTCTTTTTCCATTTTCTTTTTTTATCTTGTTTACCTGTTGATTTATTTAAACTCAAAAACTTGCTCGAAAAATGATCAGACTAAGAGTGTGTTTACTTTTCAATAAGACTCGTTTGAAAGAAGGGATACTCTCTAAATATACTATGGATGGAACGTTTTGTTTTTTTTTTCAAACTTCGATGATATTCAGCATAGGTTTGTACTGCAATTTAAATCTACAGATCATTTAAAATTTTGTGGATCAGTCGAACTGAATCACATTGCAAATTATTGCTATTTCTTTTCTCCTTCACTTCCTCTCCTGTCCTTTCCTTTCACCTGTATCATTTTATTCTCTATTTAAGGGCGTTTCTATCGGCCTGACAATTCTGGTTGTCCTGATGTGTTCTCCGATGACACTTGCTGAGCAAAGTGGAAAGTCACAGGTTGGTCCTATTCAAAATTGGTTTTTCCCTGCATATTCCCGCTCTTCACCCCCGGCTAATCGTTTTTCTCCCTCTTTCTTTCTCTCTGTCTTCCTTCTCTTACCACCCCCTCCTACTCACCCGCCCGGTTTGTTTACGTACGTTCTTCTTGTCACTGATATTTTAGTTTCTCTCTCTGTGAGTGCGCGCGCGAGCATTCGCGAGTGTGTGCGCGTTTACGAACACTACTCAACCTCTTATGAATTAGAAGAAGAAATCAAGCGGAGATTCGACCGAGGATGGCAAGCTTTCGGCAAAGCAAGCTCGAACGCCAAAAACAATTCAAAAACAAAACGATCCTAATAATCCTGAAAAGAAGAGTATACAACCAATGCATCCTCCCGATAGTCACTTATGGAACTGAAACATGGAACCTAACCAAGAGACAAACCTGCAAACTGAGGGGTGTGCAACGTGCGCCTGAGGGAATCGTGCTCAACCTCACATGGAGAGATTACAAGACAGCACAATATATCAGGAAGAAAATGGGGATCCGAAGCATCGTAGAATCCATCAGAAAACTCAAATGGCAATGGGCTGGTCATGTTGCTAGAACGAAGGACAACCGATGGACATCGAGACTCATAACATGGAACTCCAGAGACCACATGCGAAACCAAGGCTGACAAAATACGAGACAGAGGAATGAAAGAGAAAAATTAAGAAAATACTGGCTCCGCGACGCCCACGACAGACAAATGTGGCGGAATCCTGGGGAAGGTCCAAGTTCAACGAGGGACCTTAAAAGACTGATGATGCTGATGATGATGATGAGTTATGCCTCCGTGTGTGTGTGTGTGTGTGTGAGTGTGTGTGAGTGTGTGCTATGCAAAGGGTAGGTGCATACAGAGAGAACACAGGATGCTATCATTACTATCAGAAATTTATGCCACTTCATTGTGGACTAGTACAAGAAAATTTCGCACATCATTACTACCAGTGAGTTCGATCCTCATTCAGAGTTCTATGTTTTTGAATACCTATGGCATGTCATACGTTTAATTCCTTGTTTATAGATGTGTATGCGCATGAGTATATAATGAAATGGGTGTATATATAATGAAATGTTTCATACCTGGGAACATTTTTTTCTTTTTTGAATCGAGCTAAAATTTTAATGAAGTGGGTTTTTTTAATGTTTGTTTTTGAAATAAGGATTAAATGTTATTCTATAGTGAATTAACGAATACACGACCGAAGTAAACATGAATTATTACTTCGAAACCTTTTGGTCTCAGAAAAAAAAAAGAATCACCAGCTAATTGAAAATAAGTCATTTCATGAAAATCGAAATCTCCTTGGATGTTTCATCACTAAGTTGCTGATATGTATACATTCGTGGTGGTTTTCTTAATCGCAAATTATCTTTTTTTTTTTCAAAAAATTTCTGAAACGTTTTCCTATACGTAATTAATTACTTAATTTGCCAAAGTCTGGACGTGATTTTTCTACTCTACGAAGATTCCTTCGGATTCGCTTCTATCTTGAAGGGAGCGTTACGTAAAAATGTTTCATTAATCCAAAAAGTGCGATGAATGTTCTTGGAATCTCTATTCCAAGAAGCAAATTTGTGAAAGTGAAATTGTGAATAAAATCCGATAAAAATAATCATGACGATTAATAGCAACCATGGTATTTTGAAATTTGTATGAACCCCCCCCCTCTCTCTCTCTCTCTCTCTCTCTCTCTCTCTCGTATGTGTGCGATTGAAAGCATATGAAAGAGTATGCGTATGTGTTGTGCGTGTCCGACTGAAAGCATATAATTAAGAGTATGTATGTGTACCTGAATAATCAGACCTAACAGAGAAATTTTCTCGCGAGATATCTCGTCAGATAGAATATTGTTTGTTATTTTAACTTTTTGTCATGTTTCCTCCTTCTCCTCACTTTTTTCTCTCTTCACCATTTTTAAGAATATTTTTTAGAATAAATGCAGAAAAATGCTATGCACACACACACACACACACACACGTATATATATATATACATACATATATATATATATATATATATATATATATATATATATATATATATATATATATATATATATATATGTCGGATCACTTCACATCTACAATGCAAACATATATATATATACATGTACACACACATCTGTCAGTTTCGCGACTCAAAGATGTTTTTTTCCGCCCAAAAGTTGATAAATAACATTCTTTTTACCACTGAATAATTATGGATTTTTATTTATGAAGTTTAACAACTTCTACGTCATGAGAAGAACTCTCAGCACGGAGATGGACAATTCTCACATATATCTATGGATTCTGTTGACGTTGGTTGTAACACACACAAAAAATAAATGGATACACCTTCCATTTTATATATGTGGATTCATCTCTTTAATAACACACAGACAGTTTTTTTTATCGGATATGTTTGCTTTTTCAGGAGGTTGTTTTTTCGGCCGCATGGAGCACCCAGATACTCATCCTGTCTGTTGTCATAAGTGTACTCTGCTCAGTGACCACACATTACTTTCTCAAGGTAAGAAACGGAATTCTTTCATTTAAATTGAAAAAAATACCCCCTTCGACTGGTTAGGTTCGTGACTCAGTTTCCGTCATATCATTCCTCTGTTTTCATGTCTCTTGCCGGCGCAGGAGAAAGAAATAACGAGAAAGAAATAAATTGAGTGAGAGATTTAAGGTAGATTCACGTGTCCCAATACATTCATGTCTAATGCATTCATAGTCGTTATGCATCGATTTTCTCAAACCAGTTTCCTCATTTTTTTGTTGATTTTATCACGACGTTCCAGCCGCTGTACCTTATGTGAATTTCAAACGGACCACTCTATTTGATCCACGGGACAAGGGGATGTTGTTCCCATTCCTCTACCTGTTATGTCATGTCCAAGGTCCTTCTTAAGGAATTTCAGAACTTGTCACAGTAATATGATGCTAAATTGCCTTTCCATCGAAACGTATTTTTCCTGCACTACTTGATCCAGAGATTGAACTCTTGTCTTCCAAGGAACCTGATAAGCTTTAACAGCACTTTAATCAACGAGGCTATGTCGTTATTGTGGCTGAATGATCTTTTCTAAAGGCTTTTTTTTTTAAAGGCTTTTTTTCTTCCACTTACGCTGTGATTATTATAACCAATTGATTATTGTTCGAGACGCTACCTAGAGGTACGGGGAATTCGAACAGATTGCTAATCTATTCACCTTCCAATTACACGGCATTCCATATATCTCACCAGGTATGTCACATATCACTCGAAATCATACCACCATGTCGAAATCTCATCACCAGGAAATAAAGACCTTCATTTTCCATCATTTTTTTTTCAAAAATCTTTCTTTGAAGAAACCGTTTCGCGTCACAAGTTCTTCGAACTTTGGGGTGACACTTCGTACAATGATTGTATGAAAACGTATGCACACACACACACACACACACACACACACACACTATATATATATATATATATATATATATATATATATATATATATATATATATATATATACATATATATATATAAATATATATCTTTTCTGAAGACGTTCCTTTTCCATTCTCATAATAAGTTGTTTTTTTTTTTCATTTTATAGAACATGAAATATCACAACTCTGAGAGTAATGATTCAAATGAAAGTAAGTTGTATTTTCTACTTTTTCCAAATTCTTTTTCTTGTAATAAAACTGATTTGTGTGTCTCTTTATCTTTTTAATTATTTAGGAGTAGTTCAAATTCTATTTAAAATGTATTTGTCCAGATCATTTGGCTTTCATCTGCCTTCTTTGAAACCGCGCTAATCAAATAGAATTAACTCTGAAGTTATTCTAATGATTAGCTTTAATTTTAAAAGAATTCCTAAAAATCAACTTGCCTATCCCTAAGACGTAGGAGAAATCCACAAGTTCATATACATTTCATACAGGCGTCCCCCGATATAACGCGGTTCGTTGAAGCGCGATTCGTAAAGTGAGGCTGGCTAGTAAAGCCCAACCTTTTAACCTTTATAATCGCCCACCTGTCCCGGAAACCGCAAATAAAATAACAGAATTTCCCTCTGAACTCAGTAGCCCAATATTTCGGACTGAACGCCATTTCACTACATCCTATCCATTCGGTGACACCAATCCCACCTACCCCTATTGAGAAATCTATTTTACTTACGCCGGCAAAGCAACTGTAAAATTTATATGAATCGGACAATAACATTTCATTAGTAAAGGAACGAAACTTGCAGTGTTCAAAAGGAGTCATTACAGGGTACCGAAAGCGAAGCAGCATATTGGTTTAAAGAGTTGGGTCATTGATATAGATATGTTATTATTTTGTTTTTGAATACTGGAATTACGTATATTTGTAATATAATGTACTTATTTTCGTAGTATTATTTAATTAAAAATAACAAGCATTAAATAATGTCTTTGTTTATTTGTTCAAATCTCACTCAGTTTTTACTGTAGCATTTGCTTTCTATCATTCATCTATCACCCGCCTTTAAATATTAACTTAATTCTCTTTTTCCCCCAGGGGTTGTTCCATATACAGAACCAATATCCTACACCCAGAACACTTCTGATTTGCCGAACGTAAGTATGAGTTGATATCAAATCATCACCGCTACTGTACTCTCCTTGTAAGATCATGATAGTCGAAATTACCGCTCGTTTCGTCAAGATTTCAGGACCAAGACAGGGTATTGAAGCAAGCATTATTTCAACTCGTGATAAAACGGATCTTTCGTTAGTGTGTGTCGGGTAAATCAAGGTTAATTCATCATATGAAGCTTGTTGAATAATTCATCGAATTGGTTAAATAGAATTTCTTGGAGATTAAATTTCATCGAGGTTGAGTCAAAGTTTTATGCGTCTCTTCCCAGCAAATACGTCAGCTGTGCTGGGGCTCTTGTCCGTCAAGCTTTAGGAAGTCGTTCTGGTAGGTTCTTGGAAATTGGAACAAACATTTCTTACATAAGATGTCCCAGGATATGATGACATACTCCGAAGAAACATCTGAAAAGGTACCTCGACGATATCGTCAAAAACTGAAAAGTGAAAGATAACTCATTCAATGGATTATTCGAATTACCATTCTTGCCCCTTTTTTTCTTTTTCAATCATTATATTTATTTGTTTACAATAAATGAATAAATTGACGTGTCAAATAAATCTTTGTTAGGTGACCAATGGGGAGTCGATCAAAGAAAGGATTAAAGATTACAAGATGTAATATACACCTGAGGGATATGGAATGTTAGGGAACCGACTGGGCGTAGCGATTAAAATGACGAGAGTGAAATTGTCAGGCTAAACAATCGATTGGATAATAATAACAACGCAGAAATTTGGACAATTATTATTTTATTTAAATTTCTATACTGTGTTCTAGGCCAGCGATTTTTTCATAGTCGGATTTGCCGAACTTTTTGGTATATATATAAATGTATGTATACATAATGGAGTAAGAATCCGCTACACAAACACGTTCATATTTCTGTCCCGTTTGGGCTTCTTCAGACAAATGATTTGGTTTATTTTAGATTTCTATTTATGACATTTTGGGGGGGAGGGGGCTGTCTATTTTTGTAGGTGGTAGGATCTTGATTTTATTCAATTTTTATGTTTTTGTTTAGTGGTTAGTCATTGCTTGTTGTGTTTTTTTTATATATATATATGTATATGTGTGTTTGTGTGTGCTTGTGTATGCTTGTGTGTGTGATTATAAATTGTGTTATATTACACGGTTAATGTATCAATCGCCCTAAACAGCATAAATAGAATAAAATATTAAAGAAAATGGGACTGTTGAAGGAATCTAACCTATCACCGATAGGGTAGCTGTTTCAACGTAGCGATGCTCTTACCACTGAACTAAACAGCCGCCGGTAATGCAAAGGCCCAAATAACTGCTTTCACAACAAATTCTTATCTCATCTATTCTAGCTCTATTCACTTCTTTCAATGTGACAGTTATGTATTAAGAAATGGGGGAGAGAGAGAGAGACAGAGAGAGAGAGACAGAGAGAGACAGAAAGAGAGAGAGAGAGAGAGAGAGAGAGCATAGATAATTCTTAGGCCACAGAGAAAGTGTTATGAAAACAAGACATTTTCCCGCTTACATGAAAAAAATTTCCCCTCTTTCTTCTTTTATTCAATATTTAATATTCTCCCCATCTTATCATTTTAGATCCCACCAGCGGGTCTGCGTATCGGTGTATGCAGCCTGAGGAAAGTGACTCTTTCTTTGGTGCAAACACTTCTATTGAATCTTTACAACATCCAAACTAAACGACACAGCAAGAACTCTACCTTCAAATCAGCAAAGGAACTTCCCTTCACAATGGCCTCCAACGAAAGCAGTGTTCGCTCCATGCTCCAAAACAGCGTAGAAAAGATTTTTGGAACCAACGAAAATGTTTACTCCTCGAAACTGAGTGCTTGCTTCGACTGCATCCTTGAAACCTCAAACCCTAGCGACATGCTGAAAGCCACTTTCGATTATTGTCACTTGTGTCTAAAAGCTGTTCGGGAGTGGGGAGTTGAAAACGATATCATTGTCGGCACTCTTCCGAAAGAAGGAAAATATGAATACATTCAGCATTGTGTCGAAAGTCGAGGTAATGTTATTATTTTGAAGTGGGACGCTAGCCTTCTATCTGTCAACTTCATAGACACAATTACAAAACTGGCACAGATCCTACGTGATGAACGCCGTCAACCGACGCCAACTGAATTTCTCGCTTTTCACGTTGCTTATTGCAAGCTGAGTTCTGGTGAAGCCGTTACCCTGAAGCCCTACAAGAGTCTTGGCTCTCCAGGTTTTAGACCACATACCCAAACGTACATGTCCCTCACCGATCCTGGAGATGGCCATGTCTTGGGAACAACTAGGTTCAATGAATGGATAAAAGGAGCCATCATCCATGTGGAACATTTGGAACGACCACGTCACTTGCCACGACAAAATATCGAATCCTACCGAATCCCTTCCTTACTGTCCTTCTCAAAGGTTAGGCTGCATGTCGGTCCGGCTGCCCCTACAACTTATTTTGTCGGTCGTCGCATGAAGGACTCGGGTAATTTCGAAGAAGACTTTCTTAAAGTTGTCCACTTAACATCAGCTTCCGCATCGGCTGTCTTTTATCAAGGTGGCGCCGAGTGCAAGGTGGCGATGGAAGGTTTGACAACCAGCCAAGCAGTGCGCTATATGCGTGCTCTCCGAGAACACGTTCATCGAAACAATCACAGGCAAGTCTTGTCAGCCGCCTGGAATCTCAATCAGACAGTAATCGATGATTACGAGCAAGAAGTTAGCGCCACTCTGACCGAACGAATCGACATCGCCAAGCGAGCCATTCAAATCACATCTATCGGAGGTTTCGACAAAATTACTTGGGATGGAGCCAGTGATACTTATCCCTCCCAGTGTATCATGTACCAACTGTCTTTTGAAGAAGCCCTGACTATTGTACATGAAGCCCACGAACGAGGGCTGATCACCTATTTTTCAGCTGGCTTCAAATTCGGCGAAATCAAACACGCTGTTTGGGCTGGAGTTGATGGAATCGGTATTGGAGGTGCCCAGGTGCTTCGTTACATGGATGGTGAGACAGGGATGCACGGACCCTACATGGAAGAAAACATACCGGAGATCATGAGGCAAAGAGACAATGCCGCCAACTCTATTCGTGGTAGAGGGGTCAGGTTACTTGCACGTTTGGATACGATGTTCGCTGAAGGATCCATATCGAAAGAAGAAAACGAAACCCGTGTTATGCTGTTCTCTGCTCTTTTAGACAAAAATGAAGCTGAGATTTCAGATCATCTTGGAAAGGTTCCAAGGGTAATCAACCTTTGTGAAGAAAACAGCTCACCCCTGATGGGAATGTGCTGTAGATTGGTAAACTCTGCCCAGCCACTTCTCAAAGATTACAGCTCCAACGCAACTGAATGGAACTCTTTTATATCTTATCTGAAGACGCTTCTGGACAAGGACGATAATGATCTCTTGGAAGAAGAGTATGATGGCGAGCCATGGCACACTTACCGCAGAAAATACAAAAGGAGACTCCATGGAAAATGTTTTCACCGGGCGAGTTCTTTTACGCTTCCCTGCAAAGTAATTGTTTAACTCTCGCGTATAAATACGCTCATCTTGCAATCTTCACTGTAAAAAAAAAAAGAATCTATTTGTTATTTCCGTACTTCGTGTTACTTCCATTCTATTGGTGTACTTCTGATATATTGCATCGGTGGAATTCGCGTGGAAGGGACCAGAAGCATCATAATGATACATTCTCTGAACGAATTATTGACTGCACTACAGTATTAAGTAATTTTACTTTTCCACCCTTCTGTTGTTTTTTTTGTATATTTGTATTTTTAAAGGATCAAGCATGAAATAGAAGCATCTGTAGATACATATGCATTCAAATTTATACGTGCGTGTCATAGGCATCCGCTGGATGGTCAAACAGGACGCCCTTTCTACAGACCGTTGGGCTGAAAGTTGAATCTTTATGGCCAATAAAGGATAGTGGTGCTATATAATTGTCTTATGTGATCCTCAACTAGTTGTACCAAAATAAAAAGATGGCATTGCTCTTGTAACAGGGTTGCCGTTAAGATCCCGGATATATCTTTTTTACCTCTCGCTGCAAAAATATTCTGTTGCCTCCCCCTCCACTGGGAAAGTGTCGATTGACGCCCATGATGGTTACAAGCATACGCAAACATAGATCACATACTTATGTCTATTTTTTTATGTGTCCGTATTTGAAAATGAAAATAAAAATGCCTCAAAAAAGTAAGCTACGAATAAGACAAATAGAACTTTAGTATTTTCGCTCACACGAATTTTCGATGACGACGAGTAGCTTCTTTACACAGCATTTTATTCATTAAAAAAGAAAGCAAGGTTATTGTGAAAAACTTTTTGCCACATAATTGTTAAATGCATTTTCCCTTGTGATTGCTATGTACTAAATACGATGCACTTTCTTGGTCGTGCGTTCGTTCTTGAAAATTAAATGCAAAATCTGATGATCCAAATTCATTTCAAGTTAGGCACTTCCAAATTACTTAAGTGGCTTCACTTTACCTTGTCGGGTACAATGCGTATTACATTTTTTATATAATCAAGAAGAATTATTTTCCAAATTATAAGGTTCAATGTTTTCATAGATACAATTTTTTTTACGCACCTAGACAATAAGCTAAAACTATAATTTTACTACTGCGATAAATTGCAATTTGCTACACATATTATCTTTCTGCCTGGGCTTCCGAAGTTCAATTTTCAATGAAAAATGCTTAAAATTAACATTTGAGCATATTTTCTGCAATTTACAATGATCATACCAAAGTTTCAAATTTTATTTTTGCATAAATGAAACCCATTTATCACTGCCCATCGAGCGGCTTTGTATCAATTTCACCCCAACATCAGAAACTCTGCAAGCAATCATCATTTGTAACATCGAACTGTATGAATTTGTAATCAGAACCAGTTCCTTATACCTAAATACCCATTATACTGTACATATTGTTTTGATATAAAAGAATTGTTTCAATGCATGCAGTGTGTTTCTTTCTTTATTTACTTCTTCAGTGTGTTCATACGATAACTGCAAAGCCCAAATTAGTGCCTCGCAAAGTTCAGGCTTGCATATGTTGGATATTATACTAAATCCTAAATTGACCAGTGACTGTCGCCAAAATTATGAATCATGGTAGCAGTTCACTATAACCCTAAAAATCAATTCTCCTCTTCTTAGTTCTTTAAGAGGGTTGCTGGATTAAAGAAGTTGCCAGATTAACTAGAGATGATGCCTATGAGACCACGAAACTAGAGTTAATGCCTGCAGAATCACGATTATCAGTTGGTTTAGATCGAATTGGCGTAAAAAATAAAAAAAATAAAAAAAACAGAACGAAAACTTGAAGACAGGATTCAAGTAATGAAAGTTGAGCTGATGAAGAAAATTAGGTGAAGAAAAGGAAGGGGAAATATGATTTCCAGGTCTATAGTGACCTGTTAATGCGATTCACAATTATTATTCATTTTTCGACTGGTATTTTCTTTTAAGGTGCTTTTTGTACCAAAAGTCTCAGTTCATCATTCTGTGGTTGTCAGTAAGCAACGCTGATCGAAAATAAAGAATAAGCCCCCGAAAATATTTCTACTAACATTAGAGTATGAAAATAATTTAAAAAAAAAGGATTGCAACGTATCAAGCGACCGGGTAAAATAAGAAATAGCTTTATGGTTAGATCTGGATGATTGCTGCTGTAAGGTCTCCGTGATTCAATCGATATGGCAGCTGTCGCGTTGAAGCAGGTTTCACGAGGAAAAAGGACATGAGTTCGAGTTTTGCCGGATGCTGATTCTTTATTTCCGATCTACGCTACTCATCGACGACCATAGAATCACAATATATGCGTTGCAATAAAAAGCAACTTAAATTAGGATGAAAAAATGCTAGTCGAAAATTCTATCTATAATGGACAGTGAGGCTTTTTCTGTTTGTTTCTGTGTTTGTAACAATATACCCCCTCCACTTAAAGATAACAACTGTGTAGATAAAAATATCCCCCATCCACTATTTGAAACATTGGACTCTTCCACTTATATGAGTTCAGTGACTTTTGAATAAAACCTTACATGATATTGAAAAGGCAGGAACACTTATTACACTATCAAGTCTAAAAGTAAGTAAGTAATGATAATCTGACAAGTTCGCTTACCTATTCATAGTGGAAGTAGCAGGATAGGTAATCAACACTTGTGAATCTTGTAGAAAACCTGAATATATGGAGCATGACAGACGTTTGTCCTTGGCAGGACGATGCTCGCAGTAGCAGCCAATCAGACGGTGATACAATTTTTAAAAAAAAGTAAACAGGACGCTGCGGCGTACCTGTAAACCACAATGTTGGTTTAAGGTGTGCCATTCGAATAATTTACAATTGCAACCACTTTCTCCGGAATAAGTTTGACAAAATATTTACAGAGAAAGTCGTTCACTATTACAATTAATACTGCAGTCGAAAACTTAGTTGGTCCCAATCACTTTATTCGAAATGAATTTAAAAAGTATATCAAATTATTTATATTAATCATAGTATTTTTAATAAGGTAAAGTTGTTCACAATGATAATTTGATGATATAACAATTGATTTATAACAATGCATTTGACTTCATAACAATAAATGCAATTTGTTCCAAATTGTATATTATTTGCTCAATGTTATCAACTGGTTAATATTATCTAGAAGATAAGAGTATTTTGAAGATTTTTCTTGGCTATATACCAGTAATTCAAATCCACTTTTATTTTAAAATAAGTATTTTGATTTACTGCAAAGTTTTCGTCGGCAGTAGTGTACTGCTAAAAACAAAAAGCAAGTGAACGTAGTACTGCCTGCTCTAGCCAGTAGAGCGATTCAGTAAGTGAAGCAAGGTGTATCATTCAAGAAAGCGCATTCTAAAGGAACCTCAATTCAATATATACAGTTACAATGACCAGTGTATCGATGTGGATTATAATCTATCCGACGATATTTGTTCTCTATATAACCTTCCAAATAGTCTCTTCTCTCGAATATAGTGCACCAGGTTTTATCACCAGAAAAGCTGGCTGCGAGACGAGCGTGGTCAGCCTTTTTTGGAAGTTACTGGGAAGCAACGACAGACCCTTTTTTTCAGGTCGAATACACATTTTGAGGGGCTTTAAGTCCGTGGTGAGCAAAATCATAGGACCAATGAACAGGTGGGGTCGGTCACGCTAAAAAAAAAATCGTTTCTAGAGGTTACAGAGCACAGTTTTTGAGCCAGTGGCTTATTATTATTTTTTTTTTCTGAGTATAGACCCTCTCTATTAATGCGCAGTGGTTGTTTTTCGGATTTTTTAAAATTTGATTTTAAAGATTCTACAATCACATTGAAAATTATGCTCCATGGTGAAAAAAAAATTGCCCGACAAATTTGTCCAGAAGCTACTGACCACAATTTTTGGTTATAACATGCCAAATTTGGAATGTAGTTGCTCAATGGGACTGTGCAGTGTCATATTCTGGTGGGATGGGTGAAAATTTTAATTTCAAAGCCCAAGATGTGCAGTTCGTATTTCGCATGAATCCAAGATTTAATAAAACCCATATTAATCAACAAAAATTCACATATTTTAGATATCTCTATGTATTTTGCAAGAGAGAATCGATCTAGAGATATTTTGAGGATCAAATGTGCATATTCCGTGTTAAAAACGTACTTGCATATAAGTCCAAAACTCAACTGGAAAGCACCCAGAGAGTGCATGCAACGCCATTGTCAGGAGGAGTAATTGTGCATGGATCCGTTCCCAAATATTATCACGTTTTCAATGATCTATTGTCCTCTGAGGACTTTTGGAGATATAGCGTTGAACTACACGAAATTTGGGCAATTTTTTTTAGCATGGATTCACCCTAAAATTCAATTACTTCTTTTGTGGTCTATAGTCCATCCTTCCAAAAGATTTCCTAGAAATTCATTTAGAATTTGGGGAAATATCCTGTTGCCAGTCATGCGCATACACATGAATGTATGAGAAAAAAAAGAACGGAAAAATATCTCTCAAACAAACAAAATTCCTGGGTCCGCCCCAAAGTAATTTTTTGGACAGACTGATGGAAAAACAGAAAGAAAGATGGAAAGACAGAGGGCAATACATATACCTCATCTACTTCTTTGGTAGAAGTAATGAAATCGACATAAATCAACTGAAACTCACTATCCTTGAATTCATAATTATTTTGCGAAGAGGAATCTATCCAGAACCATTTGTATCAAAACTTTGTAGGTGATCAGAGTCAGAGAATGAAATTTTTACAAGAAATAATTCTTCTCTCTGTCTTTTTTTCTCAAAAATGTAAATAATATTGCCTGGATCCTCCTCCAAAATTAATCACATCTCTCATATTGCATGGTCCAACTTTGCACAGAATATTGATGAAATTCATTGAGAACCTTTGGAGCTACCTTGTGAAGAAACATGCAATTTTGGAGATTATGTGAGTTCTGGGCATATAACTAAGAAGTGGGGGAAGGAATTTGGGAGTCACCCCAACATTCGATCACTTCTTACCTTGCCTATTGTCTACCGTTACACCCAATTTCATAGGAATTCGTGGAGAAATTCTGGAGTTATCAAATGGACAGTCATGAGCGTATACATAAAATCTACGAGAAGGAAAAACAGAGTTCTTCCGTAGATATCTTGTGGACAGACGGAAATACAGGAAGAAGGGCAATGAGTAATACTCATGTCTCTTCAACTCCATATGGCAGAGGTAACATATCTCTATTGCTATATGTTCTAAAAAAGTATGTGTAAAACAAAAAATTGTTCTTCTATTCTTTCAACGTTGAGCGTCATTTGAACTTTTTCTCATAATATATGAATATACAAGTTAGATATGTCAATGTAAAATTACTTATCTGTACTACATAGTTGAACTTATTATACTGCAATTTATTACACCATCTACGTGTGGCACTACAGTCATATGAATAACCAAAGATTTCAGTCAAAAAAAAAATTTCAGATGAGGTTGCATGATGTAATATTTTTCTCATGAAATTTCCAATTTTTAAACATATTTATACCAGAATGGTATTATTCCCAACCCCCATTTTTTTATCAGTAAATTCACAAACATTTGTTTAATCATTATGCCCTTTTTTGGCTACGATGTCAGTCAGATATTATAGTATTGTAGCGCCCTCTATACTTTTAATTTAGAATCAAATACGAAATCCTTCTTTTAGCTAGGCATCTGAAACATCACTTCCTTCGATGACCCTCTATAAAAACCCTGAACGCACATGGTCGAACACCTCTTTGTCCCGGTCTTCGAACCGTTTAACTCCTACAGGGGCGGTTTTTCGTGCTGGCTATCTTCCTTTATCCCTCTCTAAACTCGCAGCCGGCGCAGTCTCTATTGATTGACCGCGATTATATATATATATTACCTTTTCACTTATCTTCGTCGATATAAGTATTCGCAAGAACTCCATAGCTATTAAATGCAAACACTGCAACTACTTTTGGCGACCACACAAACGCTACGTTAATTATTTCGCCTCTTTAGCTCTTTCTTGCACTGACTAACCACCTTTTTATCATCTAGCTTTGTCAATTATACCACTCATTATAACAGGTACGACTCATCAATCTCCAATCGATAGGTAGACGAAACGACATTTGTCCCTTTATATCACGTGTCCCTTAAATTCTTATTCTTTCCAATATTTCGTTTTTACGCTCAGGGATAACCCAAACCAAACAGGCATCTACTCTTCTTTACACAATCGAACGTATTAATGTTTCCATTCCGTGTATTTCATTTACATTCTTCATGTGTGCATTAAACATATCTCATTTTTCACATCTAAATATTTTTATGCGTCTCTTTATTCCATTTAATGTTTGCATCCACTTTTGTACTTGGCTTGCATGTTCTCTTTACGTCTCCCTTCCTTCATCAACATTTCCAGTGACGTCACCGCTAATACCAAACCACGTAGAAGCAAAATCATTTGTGTACGACGACAGCTATTATCTGCTCTCTCCCATACAATGTAAGGACAATAACCGTTATAGAATGATTGATAAGAAATATATAGCTTGGCTATATGTGATCTACCTGTGTATTGAAGGACTGTCAGTTTAATAACTGAATTATCAGATGGATCAATCTAAGATGAATTATTTCCTTTGGCACCAATTGGCATCTGTTTGCAAAAACAAGATACGAGCGGGAGCATGTTTATCCAGAGAGATGGTCAGGGAAAGGCACGTAAACATCTTTATTTTGTGGGTTTCACCAGAAAATTAAACATCAGATTGTCATTATACGAACAAATATCACCATTATTAATTACACTTACACAAAATTGTCAGTGCAGATGAATAAAACAGTAATTTTTCCGAACTGTTCTTCTTATCAGTGAGGAATTGTAAATGTTCAAGAATTCATTCGGGCTGGAAATCATATTCAGAGGACTTCCGAAGAAATAATAGTGAAAAGGTTATTTGTGGATAAAAACGATCATTTTTATATCAAATTTTTTTTTAAAGATTTTGTTTGATATGAAGGTTTTCATCATAATAAAAATGCTTTCGTACATTCCAAAGGTATATTCTCACAAACAATGGAAATTTCATCTTTAACATTTCAAAAAAATAAGATTAAAAAGTTTTCTTTCGGATGAAAAATTCAAAGAGAGGCTAGACTTTTAGGTTTACACTAAGCAAAAGTAGGTTTAACGGAACAAAATTTTTCCAAAGATATTTTCGTATCCAGAAAATCATATTCAATAAGATTTCTTTTAATAATGAAGAATTTCAAGTTTTGTTTTGCTTTTGTTTTGTTTTTTTTTTGTTTTTTTTTTGTCTCTTTCGTATTTTAGTTTCGAACGTAACATTTCCGCCCAGCAGCTTGAGGACACAACTCAGTAAAATAACCCCGTGTAGAAGACTTTTGGTAAAGCTGACATTTTCGTTGGGTAGAGACGAAAGTGAATCCACTGCAACATTTAGCTTGAAGGCAGACATTGCCACAGGAAACAACGTTCCTTGTTCGATATTCCCCATTCAAAGGATAAACGTCAAACCATTCTTTGTTGAGTCGGCTGAAGTGAGCAGCGCGTAACGTGAATTCTGATTTTCGGAAAAAAACAAAACAAGAAAAGCATTTAAAAGACAAAACAAAAAGGACAGTTAAAACACCAGATTTATCAATCTATTCTCTAGCAAAGTACCCGTAAAAATGATAGGATAATTCATGGTCAATTGGATAAATTACACACATACCAATCTTGGTTTAAATGTATTTATCGGAACCCCCTTCCCCCCAAAAACGAAATTTATTCCTCTGTCGATAATTTTATAATAATAAGACAACATAGTTGGGTAGAAGACGGATTTCATCTTGATGTGAGAAAAACATCAGTCAGTTATTTATGAAAAATCAGAGTAACCAATAGTTAGTGTCTGTATACAATACATGTACCAGCAAAATTGATTTGACGACTCTTCAGTTCCATTTTACAAGGTTCGTCTCTTCTGTCTAGTTGATGTATTATTTTTAGGTTGGACAAATCTCTAAGCATCTGAAACTGATAACTACCATAAATAACAAAGCAAAAAAACTAGTATTTATTTCCTTGAATAGCAATGGTTATTTATTCATATCGTAATTCCCTCTGTCTAAAATATTTAAAACGTATATACAAAATCAGACCATAATCTCTCAACAAAATCAGAAAAAAGCTGAGTCGCTTTCAACAGATAAGAAAAAAATATCACAGATAAGCAGGGGCAAGTTATTCATTCGTTATTTGTGGAGAGGTTGAATTAAGTTTTTCTATCATAACAAGAACAACAAGAATAACCCACTTCGACTTTGGGAGAGTGAAAATTAACATTCCCTACCATGGTTTGAAATTATGACCAAGTGATTGGTAGTCGACTCGCCTACCGACTGAGCAAAACTGACAAGTCCTATATATCTACGAAATTTATCTTACAGATATAAGGGCTCATTTCATTTGAATTAATAAATACATTTGTACTGAAAAATATGTATTTTCATTTTTTATTTCATTATATATACATTAAAAAAGTTGCAGTAATCATTTTCAGTCGGAGTAAAGGTGGGCATAGAGTTTGACGTTGCAGCAGCCATATCTGTTTTAATTATAAAGACGCTACCATATTTTCTAAATCTCCATATTGTCAAAATATGTTCTCACATTTCGAAGAAAGGAGGATACGGCTAAAATCAACTGAAAAAAAAACTTTGTAAAATAATGTTTATTTTTTTAAATGCTAAAAAAAATGGCCAGTGTGGCAGTAACTGAAGAAAGAGGGGAAGAAAATTTCAAGAATAAAATATTATAAAAACTTATAGAAGAAATTAGCGTAATAAAATTCAATAATCCAAGTGTAGCGCCCCGTCGGAGTTGTAGCGGAGTTGTCTGAACGCGTGGATTCCGTATGGTTGGATTGCTCCCATACACATGGAAACTGGGTTCAGTGTGTGAGCCTTACTGCCAAGTAAGTGAGTTAACTTGGGGGTTATTCTCAGACGCTGTTAGGCTCCGACGAACAGACCATGGAAGACATAGGACACGAGAGAAGGAAAGAGAGTGGCCGGCTGCAAAGGTCGGGGCTAGAAGCGTAACCAGCTAGGGGTGCCGGAGCTAATGAGCCCTGGACCATGTGCGTCCAGCGGGGTTTCATAGGGGTCGTCAGAGGAAGTGACGTTTTGGAGAGTTAGGAGGCACTACACAAGCACAAAACGTTTAAATGGCGAATGACATTGTCGTTCGTTTAATTGTGATTGGTAAAAAGTGAGTGAATTATTTATGTAGCGTAAAAATATTCATTCACAAATGAAAACAAATAAAAAATCAGAACACCAATATCTATTTCAGTCCGAAGAAAGATGTCGTAAAACGAAAATATCAAAATCCTTTTTTAAAAAGATAAAACTTGAACCCGCTTCATAGGCAAAAAACCCAGACATTGTTATGTTGCCGACTAATTTAAATTTCAGACAATAACAATTTCAACAAATACAAACTAGCAAATATATATTAATTTCAACCTTAATTTAAATAGATAACAGCCTTTACCTTTTATAATTCGACCTTTGCAAACAAACATGTGTTGATCAATTTCTCTTTGGGGTTTCCATACATTATAAAGAGTTATCGCCCTTGTCAAGCGGTTAACCGAATTTGAGCTGAATTTGTTCAGAAGTACTTTACGCCTAGTACCATTTATCATCCAATACCAGACGCCATTTTGTTGTTCCAAAGCAAGCCATCTGCCTTTTTCGCCTAGGATGAAATAAAATAGAATTAAATCAAGGAAAATTTCCTCTTCATTTGTTCCTGGTGGAAGAGCTACCAGGGACAATTTTGCTATAGGTGTCTGTCGTCGTCTCCTTTCTCTCAATCAGATAACTACGTTATTCCTTGATATATTTCAATGATATTTTGAGTAGGCTCGTGAGATTTTTACCGGAGGGATAGCGAGTTATGGCCGTTCCGATTGTTTGTGTTACATTGTATAAATTTGATTAATCGAAATTACAATATTTACAAATGGAGACATTACCATACACTTAGTCCCCAAAATCCAGCCTTATCGTACACCTTATCGTATCACTAGATATGACTGTTTCTCAGCGGATGTGTTGTTTGCTATCAAGTAGAGTTAGGTGCATTTTTTCTTTTTAAAAAGCTGCCAGAAATATTGACTATTAGTTTTGAATTTGTAAAATCTGTTGGATATATTCATTCAAATATACCACATGCTACCCAAGGGCTCGGGTAAATCGAGACACGAAATAGCTTGATTAAAGAAAGATAAAATTATAGATATGAGTTAGGTTTTTCTTTGTTTTTTTTTCTTATATTCTTGTGGGATGATTCCAAGATATTTGGCGAAATATGCTGGATATCTTGACAGATGAACAATTTGATAATATTCGTTCAAATTCCCTGAACTTTGGGGTAGCAATTCGTATGCTTTTTTCGTGTCTCTCCCAACTACCCCATGAATTTCTAGAATAGAGAAAAACGGAGCAAAGGCAGGGAGGTAACTGAAAAGAAAAAGAACACAAAAAGAAGGAAAAAGTGAAAAGTTATTGGAAAAAAATTAATAAGTGAAACAATTCGACGGCGAATCGAAGACGAGCCGAATAAGGACCAGACATATAAAATTGTTGCTTAGTATTAGTTCTACAGCATCAACCAACCATAATTCTATCAGTTAAAATGTTTTTCTGTATTATTACACTTTTGTCCAGAATATCAAACAACCACATTATTTACAATCGAAATTTCACAAGAGGTCTTTGTTTAAACACTGAATTTTTACATCAGCAATGTCATTGGTAGCTGGTATTTTCCTCTCACAATCTACATACGACCCTTTTCGACCAAGTATTAGAAACTGTCAACCTAAACTGTCAACATAGATTTCTTCAGTTTTCAAAGTGGTCTGGCTGGCTTGCTTGGACCTCTAAGTCGATACAAATAGTCCATTAATAAATGTTTGACTCCATCGTTTTTCGGCCAGTGAATATAGTGTGGCACCCCTTATAATTTAGTCAAGAATTTGATAGAATTAGCTAGATATATTAAGCGTTACTTCTTACGACGACTCCCCTATCAAAGCCTTGAACATACGTGTTCAAACATTTATTGGTCCCGGTACTTCTAGCTGGTTATACTAAGTTGCTCCGGTCTTCAAGCCAGTTACCTTTTTCCTCCCCTTTTCTCTAAACTCACGGCAGGCTTAGTTTCTATTCTTTGATCGGGACTATATATATATAGTTTTTTGTCACTTATCTTCCTCGATCTGAAAATTTGCAAGAACTTTATAGCTACTAAATGCAAATACTGCAACCACAATTTTTGACGACAATGCAAACACTGCACTAACTATTTCGCCCCTTTTATCTCTTTCTTTCACCGAACCTGAACTAACCACCTTTTTATAATCTAGCTTGGTCAACTACACCACTCATTATAACAGCCACTACAAATCAGGCTCTATTAGATGGGTAAACCATACGACATTAGACCGGCTATTTTACGTGTCACCTAAATACTTATTCTTTCATTCATGTTTCATTTTTAGGTATATGAATAACCCTCTAGACTAAACAGACCTCTTCTCTTTACACGATTGTTCATATTAATGTTTTTCATTACATGTATTTCACTTCCATTCTTTATTTGTTATATATGTAATGAATTGAATCTACCTTTCATTTGCCCATCTACATACTTGTATGTGTCCTTTTTTTACTCTGTCTAATATCTGCGTCCACATTCGTATTTGGTGTGAATGTTCTCCGTACATCTCCCTTCCTCCCTCAACCTTTCCCCTGACGTCCACGTGCGAGCCACAAACACAGTGGGTGCCCGTTTTTTAACCAGAACTTTATAGAAATATATACCACCCATGATACCTACAATAATATGATGCGCCAAAAGGGTTATTGCAGATGAAAATAGGATAGTTAAAGACGAGGATGTTTGTGTTGTGTATGTGTAAGGGGACGAAAACAGCTTAGCATCAGCTTTTTGAAATTCCTCATGGGGGTCCTGTTGAAACATGAAGGGTGAATGACTGAATGTACTCAGATATCTAAATTTTTTGCATGCTTAAAAAAGTGAGTTTTGCGGCGAACATAAACAGTAAGAAAACATTTCTGAAAGTCCAACTGTAAGTTCTGTAACGATTATTTGTTCACTTTTCGCAAAGTAGAAAGATTTTAATGATGTTAATTTTTTTACATATTTTAGGCAGTTAGAAATGAATAAGGTAAACACTCAAGAAATGAGACAATTTATGCTCATGATACGAAATGACTTATGTATAGAATTATTCACAAGGTAGATGATAATGATTAAAAAAAATCATGAGTAAATTTAGTCACGGGTGAATGAAATTTTGTCATAAAGACTTAAGGGTGAATGACACTGAAATAGTTTGAGAAATACTGCCCTAACTGATAAGATGTGAGATTGGAGATTTCAATAAAACAGAGATTCCTTACTTACCGATATGAAAGTGTTTTGAAACATTAGATTGTTCTTCAACCGAAAAAATCGTTAGTAGATTTGTGCCAATTTTTTTGCAGAAATTCTTGGCGCCTTCGTAAGTTATGTTGAGCGCAAAATCAAAATAGCAGCTTTCAGTCTTGTCATAATAGAAGCTATTTCTAGTGAAGGACGCGTAATCACAGTTTGTAAAAAAATCTTTGCATGGTTCTGGAAAAAAAAAGTGAATTAAAATGCATAAAAAGAATTCTGGTCGTCGAGTGATCAACTTAATCGAATTTCCGAAAGTTTTCTAAGGTCTTATAAATTGAAATCTCATGAAATGAAGCAAAATGTTGTTTATCTTATCCATTGGGTTTTGAACTTGGTCCGCTCATAGTCTTCATCTCGTTTTTTAAACACTGGTATATTGTAGCACTGATTTCTCTAGCGATAAAAATAATTTTTTCCCTGTGAGAGTGTACGCTGACCCCATAGAGATCGACAAAGTTTATTTTGTGAATTTGACCTGTGCAGTATGTTAATTGTGGCATATTGATTTGGGATATGCCTTTGTTTTTCTTCTGTGATACGTAGTCCTCAATAGCTCAGAGTACAAACATATATGTTTTATAATATACCCAGCGTTGTCTGGGGTAGAAGACATTCTGGAAAGGCACTATTTCCAAGCTAGCAACAAGTCAATAAGCATATAAATATCTCCGAATGAAACACACATCCCTGATCCCCACCCCCAAATTCAGTCACTCCTTTTCGTCTTATAGCCCTCCTTTCCACAAATTCTCATTGAAATTCACAGAGAACTCCTGTAGATATCGTGTAGACAGACAGGGGCGAATTCAGATGTTTATAAAATATTTTTAAAAAATATCTCTCAATCAAGAACGAATTCCTGGATCCGCCTCTAAATTCAGTTACATCTTCTTTACAATGTGCCTTACCGTTTCACAGAATCTTCAAAAGTTCTCCATGGATTTCAGAGAAATTTTCTGGAATAATGAATTATAAGATAAAAAAGGCGTGATAGAATTTTGGGGTGAATCAAGGAATTTGTCTTTCATTGGGAGATAGTTTTTTTGTTTTTTTTGTTTTTTTTCTTAATAGATTTCTGTATTTGCTCTTGTCTGTTCGTACGATGTCTTCAAAAGTCTGCAATTAATTTCCATGAAATTCTATGGAACCGTAATGCACACCGTAAGGAAGTAGTAACTAAAGTCTGGAGCGGATCCAGGGATTGGTTGTTGATTGAGATATATTTTTCCATTTCAATATTTTATACATTTCTGCATTCGCTCCTGTCTGTCCACACAGAAGTTCTCAATGGATTTCAATGACATTTAGTGAAAAGGCGAGTCCCATTGCGATGAAGAAATGATTAGATTCTTTTTGATTGAGATATATTTTTGTGTTTTTTCCATAAATTTCTGTATTTGCTCTTGCCTGCCAACACAAATTCTCCAAAATTTCTCAATTAATTATGATATAAATTTGTGAAAAGGTACGCACGTATCAAGGAAGATGTGATTAAATTTGTGAGTGGATCTAAGAATTATTTGATTGAGAGATATTTTTACGTTTTTTTTCTTTTCCCTGTATTTCTGTATTCGCTCCTGTCTGTTCATACGATACCTCTAAATGTTATCAATGAATACCAATCGAATTTTGCGGAAAGGTAGGCACGGGGTAAGGAAGAATTGATTAAATATTATGGTGGATGCAGGAACTCGTTTTTGATTGAGAGATATTTTTCCGTTTTCTTCCATACATTTCTGCATCTCTTCCTGTCTATCAAAATATCGTGCAGACAGCCAGAGAACCCTTTGAGCTATTGTGTGTAGCGGACAGTTAGCTAGGATGAAGGGGTTAATTGTACACTGATCCATTCCAAAGTTGTTGTTTTTTTTACTTCTTTCCTCGACTATTTAATCGAAATCCATTGAGAACTTCTGGAGCTATCGTGTGGACAGACAGGCAAAAAAAAAAAAAACCGTATCAAAATTTCAGATCAAAGCGTTTTATATAACCCTGACTGTTCTAAGTTCTCCAAAAGTTCCAAATGAATTTCTATGAAATTTTGTGGAAGAGCGGGAAATAAGCTACGAAAGAAATCAGAAAAAATGTGGATCAAGGAATTCGTTCTTAATTGAGAGATATTTCCCCTTTTGATATCTGCTCCTGACTGTCTACACTATATCCCCGCATGTTCTCAGTGAATTTCAATGAAATTTTGTGGAAAGGTGGACCGCATTGATTAGACTTTGGGGTGGGTCCAGGAATTTGACTATATAATGTGTACTGCTGTATGGAAACATCCATAACCCAAGAAGTATGTTTATGATAAGGCCTCTGTACACAATCTTGAAAATTATGGTAGACTTTTAATGTCATTGAGCACACCTAATATTATAAAAACCGTTGAGAAACCTTTTGCTGTGTAAGTTGAAAAGCACTGATTTTTGAGCAGCTGCTACTGGAAATTAATTCCTCGGTAACAATTACTTTGGGCAGACAGTTTGAGAATGTCTCCATATCTGAAAACGATTAGTACCTATTGAAGAATATTTGTGCCAAATTTCATGCTTTTATCGCCAAGTGAGCAGTATTTGCACTGATCGCGTGGACGATCAGCAAATGACCTGCTCATGCCTAAACCATCATATTTTTTTTAAACTAGAACTTGCATGGTTTGTTTCAATCTTCACGGTGGAATAAATAGATTTTCAAATTCCTCTTTGTTTCGGCCATAATCAGCTAAATATCTTCCGCTGTAAAAACAGAAGAAATGTTCGGAGAATGACAGGACAGACATTTTTACATGATTTTCGGTTTTATCCCTATATCCCCCCCCCAAAAAAAATTGATACAAAGCAAGCTCATAAAAAATTGTCAAAAAAAAAAGATGAATAAACATCATTTGCAAAAAAGGTATCGTTTTGTGTTCAAAAAACTTTATCCATTTTCGAAATTGACTGCATATGCACCGAAGAGGACAGAAAAATTTCACTAGGCCACTTACAAACACCAGTTTAACAACATGTCTACTTGATTAATAAATTAGGAGTGACATCGATAAGCTATTTATTTATATTTGTATTTATTTATCAATATGTATATATATATATATATATATATATATATATATATATATATATATATATATATATATATATATATATATATATATATATGCATGCCATGGTTATATAGGTTATTAGAACCTAATCTCAATCCTTTTTTTTTCTTTTATTAACTGTCCTAACTCTTTTTATTTGTGCACCGTTTTAAACATTGAGTGAGCGAGGATGTGATAGCATACAATTTTAAACTGGGAGCACCCCCCCACATTGTGCCAAAAGACTTTTTACTGTCTGTTGCTTTTTACAGGCACTAAAATATTTTTGCCCTTTTGTGCATCTGTAGTCGATTTTGACAATGGTAAAAGTTATGAGGACACAAAACGAAATTCTTCCAAAAATAGAATATACTTCAAAGAAATTCAATTGCCAGTTGGCTGAATTTTGATGAATATTAAGCATAAAACATACTTGAAATGTTTTGTACGTAATTGAACAGAAAATATTCAGTATTTTTTTATAAAGTCTCATTAAAATCTGTAAAACTTTATTTTTATGAATGATAATAAGATATCACCGAATAAAAGAAGCACACATGAGGAAAACTTCAATGATTTAATGACAAACTTTTTAAAAGAGCACGAATAAAACTCAACGGATATTTTTTTAGGTGAAACTAAAAAAAATGTGAACTACATTTTGATTTTTTTTAAAACGAAAATATTCCATAAAAGAAAATATTTCAGTTTTATGGCATTTATGATCTGATTGATAACTAATTTTAAAGATAGTCTGTGGTATTGATAAAAATTTCAACTACTTTTTGTGAACCTATCTTTATATTTATGTTTTTATATTTTTTAATTTTTGGTGAAATTCAAATTAATTGAGAACCTTTGGAGATATTGTATGGACAGACAGACGGAAAGACATGTATACCTCTTCAACTTGCAAAGGTAATAAAACGCGGAATGAAAACTAGAAATCACTCAGAGAGCGCATGCCTCTGCCAACACCATTGTTAGGGGGAGTGATTGTGTATGGATCCGTCCTCAAATCACTTCTTCTGTAGCCCATCGTCCATCCTTCTTCTAAATTTAATTTAAATTTGTTCAGAACTTTCCAAGATATCGTGTGGACAGTCATGAACTTTTGGCGACATTATGTAGTGTGGACATATAACTACGACAAAGGAGAGGTAATTGTGCATGGATCCACCCCAAAATTTAACCACTCCCCCGTAGCTTATTGTTCAACCTTCCATAAAATTTAATTGAACTATCGTTTGGACAATTATGAGCGTGTATATGAATGTATGGAACAAAAACAGAAAGTATCTCGTAATTAAAACGTAAATCCTGGATCCGCCCCAAACTTAATCACTTCTTCCGTAGCCCATTCCAAACCCCTGCATAATATTTCATTGAAATCCATTGATTACTTTCGGAGATATCGTGTGGACTGATTGACAGAAAGACGGAATGATGCGACTGAGTGCACATACCTCTCCCAACACAATCAAGAAATACCGATAAAAATACCAAAGTACTTTGAAGAATATCTCTGAATTTTTGTAATGAGGTATTATTATTATTTCTATTATCAATCGGACTCTCCTCATCTTGGTTGTTTTTCATGCAACACAGACACATAGTGTAGTGGTTACAGAATCAGGCAAAATTACTGCAAGTAATCTGATGGTTCTAGGTTCAATCCCAGTGTGAGACAATAATAATAATAATACTAATGCTAAGAAGGGAAGTGTGGTCAATATACCCCTGTCGGTTGAATAAAGGGTTCGGTTCGTTACTTCCTCACACCTACAAGATGATACCCGATGAAGGCCGTAGAGTACAACAGCCGAAACGTTGTATGAAAAACAACAAGATGAGGATGGTCCGAATAATAATAGAAATATTCTGAAGAATTCTTTTGATTTTGTTGTTATTCGGGTATTCAATCGAATCATTACAGGTCTCCCCTGCGATCCGAAATTGAAGGGTCTCTATCAAAACCTTCCGTAAACGGAAATGGCATGTAATGAAGAAGTAATTATCCATAATTTATTAGGAAAGAATTTCGAGTGTCCCCAGACCCAAACAATAATGACAGGGATATGTTTGACTGAATCATTGGAGGGTGGACACTGCTTCCATAATGGCTCACTGCAAAACAAACGCTGAATGCTATTTTCACTTTTCATCTCTTTTTCGTAAAAGGAAAAAAGAATTCATTAAAGGAACATTCGAAAAGTGGGGGATACCAATATGCTTTCAACATCAATTTCCTTCCGAGATATTTTTTACAAATCACAAATTTGTTATTCATTTATTTATCTTTCAATGTAAGACTGACTTTTACGGAATGTTCAAACAAATGAAGAAAAAAAGGGAGGGGAAAACAACTTGCAAATGACTTACCTCGTTGGATTGCTAATGTCCCGATGAACAAAAAGTAAATCTTTGGCCAGTATTTCATGGTGAAGATTATTTTCTCTTTAATTACTTGTGTCTATCGCATTAAAGATTGGACAATAATGTCAGTTCACCTCCTACGGAAGCAAAAGGCTCTTCAAATTTTCTGTGACTGCATTTATGGATGTGCGCATAGGTGAACCTGGTCGTGTGTGATATCCTCTTCTTACATGATTATATCTGACAATAAAAGTAAAATATCTTCTTTCCTATTGGGAATAGTCAGAGTACACTACAATATTGCTTTGGTGTACGCGTGTGTGTGTGTGTGTGTGTGCGCGCACGTGCGTGCGCGCGTGTGTATAAGATTATATGAAGAGTTTGTTTCCCCTTAGCAATTATTAATTCAAAGAGATAACAAAATTTCATACCTAAATATACTGGAGGTTTATTGAAAGAAATCCTATTTTTTCCATACCTCATGAATTTTGAAAGTCTTGGCGTCTCTCTCTGTTCTTCATCGTCTTTTTTGCAAGCTCCTGATGGGGTAATGGAGAAAATGTTACATTGTCCAAGAGACTTTCAGTTTGTTTTCCTTCAAAAAAAAAACAAAACAGGATGGACTTCGCTTTTAAACACTCTACAAAGATAACAAAAATAAACGTGAGTACATCCAGGACCAGATAAAGGCGTTTGGGACCTTAGATACCGATGAAATTTGGGTCTCATTCTTTCAATTGTAGGTGAGCTGCTTCGAAAGATGGACACTGACATTATCAAGAATTTTGTAACGAAATTTTTCCAAAATGTTTACATTGAATATATTTATATATATATTTTGTTAAATGCTATTGTTTCGTTTTCTCATATTTAGATGAAATATCACTTCGTAACCTAATAATGGAAAGCAACAAAATATTCATTTTTCTTCATAATCTCCTTCCTTGTCAATGCACTTGATTCAGTGGTATATATTAATATCATAGATCAAATGCTATACAATAAACATTTCAGATCGAAATTCGGCTAATAACTGTGTCATTATTGATCCCCTATAAAATTGCCGCTCAATGATGGAAAATGTATTTATATCACATCGCAAAAGATCCTTTCTTGTCAATGCACTTAATCCAATGCTTCTCTATTAATCACATAGATCGACGTTAAGAAAATTTAAAGCAAGTTTGAAATTGCTTCTACCCAATCTTCATTCCTCTCTTACACAAGAACTCTTTTTCTCTCTACCATCTCAGTTTTTCTTGACCCTTGTGCATCTGAAAAGGAAGAAAAAATAAAGAAAAAGAAGAGGAGAAGGGAATAAAAGAAAGAGAGAAATGTGCAAAAGAAAGAAAGAGCAAAAAAAGACAGGAAGAATCAGAAAAGGAGAGAAAAGGTGAAAGAAAGAAAAAAAGAAAGGGAGACAAAGGAGCGAAGGAAAGAACAAGCATATTGTGAGGATATATAATCATTCGCGCTTTTAATTGATTTTATTGATCACCAACAAAAACAACAGAGCGTGTATTCAGAAGTGGAGCTCACTACAAAGTAGCTGTTTCCTTATAGAAAGGATTGTTGGGTTAGATTAATATTCAACGTATCGGAGTGCCTGGTACTTCAACCGGGAACATTATATCTAATCGCAAAACTTGAGATGCTGACAAATTTTTGGATTCGATCTATGATGGTCAAGTGAAAACAGCTGCTTAATAACGATGGCTGTCTCTTGATATATTGTCGTGCAGTGAGCAACTACAGATGTTTCTCAAGTAGCGTCTCAGTCGATGCAAGTACGAACTTGTCGACGTTTGATCCGACATTGTTTATGTAATTGAAAAGAGCTATTCACACACGCACAGATATGTGTATACTATATATGGTGCATACAAACGTGTATACTATGCATTTCTATTCCACACCATTTCGTCTTCTTAATTTTATTTTACTGCTTTTGTAGCAATATCGACGCGTACCCAATCCCATAAGAGAAAGAAATACAATTCTGGAGTCACAAGATCGGAAGCACCTCGAAAATGAGAAAGTGCGAAGATTGAAAGGATTGTAATCAAAGAGAGAAAGAGAGGAAATGGTGCAGTAGAGTGAATTTTCTTTCACTCCTTTCTTTCCTTTTGTTGGTTCTCTCTTTGGTCCATTTATCTCCCTTACCTTTTCTTTCTTTGCAGCAAAATAAACTGAGTGTTGTATCGAATAATCGATTGTATTGTGGAAGTGGTTAAGCCCGCCTCAACCTCTCTCCATTTTTGTGATGTGGACCAAAACTATGTTTAAGATGATTGGCTAAAAACATAGGACATAAGGAAGGCTGAATCCATGTCTTCCCCAAGGTATCAGCACGAGAATGATATCGATGACCGTGACCGGAATTCGAACTCTCTGAAATGCTGATTAAATAACAAAGATCAAGATGGTAGATGAATATATATTGACAGAAAAGAAAAATAATAAGATGTTAATGCATAGAAACATTAAAAATAGAGCATAAGGGAACAAACGATGATTTTGAAACGAAACCAGCTCCAGTTCATAATCCTCTATTAAAATGATAAGTTTCTATGCGATAACTGATAGTACCAGAGAAAGAGAATACCAAAATGTCATGCCCTCGAGTAATCTTTCTGGACAAACCAAGCCTTCAAAACTCTCGTCATAGTTTCCTGATAAGAATAAATATGCACAACTTGAGAATCAAGTGTCGTATTACACAGGGTGGGCTGCAAGTGACAAAGCAATCATTATGGCCTGAACCGTCCAAAATAAATTCCACATCTTTGAATAAATCTATTAGAAACACAAACAGATTTTGACTTGAAACAGCCTCAACAACACGCCTCTTTTCTTCTTCCAGATCATGTCAAGTTTTTGATTAAGCCATCAATAGTAATATGAATAGACAAAGACGGATAGATAGAAATATAATTATATATACCAAAATCTCGTTTACCATTTCTTCTATGAACGATATTTTATTATTTTTCGAATTCCGCATAAATCCCCCCCCCCCAGCAATCAGTCAGACAGTCACACTTTACTACATCGTACCAATTGTGTAGCAATTTCGTGTTTTTGTTAGTCGTTTTTGAGCCTAGCTGTTATTCGTACCTTCGTTTGATGCATACGAGGCTGATGGGACGGAGGGTAATTCCGCACACACGCCCCACCGATTAAGGTCTGATAGACGTGGAAAAAACCCCGAAAAACTTCGTTCGCGATGCCAACCCATGCATTCACTTTTAAAAAATCAAATAATACAGTACTCTCAGTTATTCCATCGTATCATATAAGCGTAAAGCGATATCATTAGAAACCAAACTAAAAAGTATGAGAAGAAAACGGAATTGTTCTTGCAAATAATTCGGTCTTGCATCATCAACCTAAAAAAACATGATGAATCCACCTAACAAAATGGAAATTCCATACAAAATTCAAACGAGCATAGTGAAGTGACCTCTCCACAAGCGTTTCGAACAGTAAAAGTGAAATAATATGTGATTTAGAGTCACGTCATTATATGATGAGTCAATAGTTTCACTAATTTCTTGCATGCTGCTTATTTGTAAGTCTATGGATATGAGTGATGAGGTTTCTCTTCATAGTCATACTATGTCATACTGTGCATGGGACCTACAAATGTGGGGGGCACAGGAGGTCTGGGGGCGTACTGTGTCTGAGGAAATTCTAAAAAATACGAATGGAGCAAATTTGAAAATTTAATTTTCTTAAATTATTTTGGTCTCAACAAGGTTTTTTTTTTTTAAATTCTTTTAGCAGTGAAATATTCACTCAATTTTCAAAACCACAGTAAAATATAACAGAAGAATCTAAAGTTTCTTAACCTTTCTTTCCCTATCGGCCCCTTTTGATTATTTTTAAATCTATCGCCCCCTCTGTTCAACTTTTACCTACCCCACCCAGTGGAGGCGATATTGTTCCCTCAGTTGAGAATGACTACTCTACTCTATCTAATTTCTCTAACCAAATAATACTCACATTGAGTGTACATCAAAAGGAACATTTTCCATTAATGCCTTGTCTTGGCTAAATCATGTAAATTTCTAAATAAATTGTTCATAGCGGATATTTGGAGCAATTTTTCAAAAATACGTATTTTGCAATTAATCAAGTGGGAAAAGTTTCCTTTTTTTTTTGACTCTTTTTAAAAGAATATTTCATTTTTATGCGACGATCTATCTCTCCAAGTTCAGCTCATTTTTGCTCCTTAGAAGGGGGGAGGGGTATTGTTCCTGTTCAAAATAACTGATCTTAATGAATAAATGCGTTTAAAGATTACATGAACAATTTGTTAGAATGACGTTATAACAATGCTGTCTTTGCGACTTTATTCAATATCTGATTAATCCTTTTGGATAGCAACCCTATCTATGTAATTCATCTTGCTGTTCATTCAAATTTTAGTTACATATTCATTTTTCATGGATATAATAGAAAAAGTAATCGAAACTTTCAACATATTCTATGAATATAAACTTCATATACCTGATACGCTTATAGCTATTTTACGAAATCGTTCTATCATAAGTTTCCTGAACTTTTGATTCGTTTGAGTTTTTGAATAGTGTTTCTGATAGTTTAACAAAAATCAGAAATGAACTTTTTTAGAATTTTATGCTGTACGAGACCACACAGCATCTGGATTTGAAATTATCATAACAAATTTTATGAAAAAAACAATTGATATTAAAAAGTGCTTCAGCAGCTAGAAAAAATACAAAATACATTCACTGTGCAGCACATATTTCGAATCTTGTTGGGAATAATGTAAAAGGAATTGCCGAAGTCATTGATTTTGACACTATTGACTGCTTGTACAAGTTTTTCAAGGCAAACCTCAAGAGGTGATGATCGCTACAAGAAAGAAACGTTCCATCGAGGACGTTTAAACGATTATGCCCAATCCGATGGTCTTCAAGGGACAAAGCTTTAATGAATATTAGGTATAAATACAACAAAGTCATAAAAGCACTCACAGAAATAATTTTGAAATCGAGAAATGTAGACGTAGAAAGACTCGGAAATAAACTTGCAAATTCTAGTTCCACGATAATGCTTGTTATGTCTTCCAAGACGTTCCAAAAGCACTTTGATGAGTCAGGTCAAATCAATTATTTGAGAAAATTCGACCTTGACTGCTAGCTTCCTAGAAGTTTGTACAGCTTATATTTTGTTTTCAACTATGTCCGTTACGACTGCAACAACCGAGAGATCATTTTTTAAACTGATGTTGAATAAACACTCTATTAGAAGTTTCAAGTCACAAACGCTAATCGACTCGTTCGCTGCTGCTTTGCTCTATAAGAGAAGTTTACATGCAGTAGATCGAATGATCAAATAACTTCATTCCGAGAAGATTTACAAAACTGTAGATCTTACTTATTTTTATTTTTAAAACAGTTTTATATTTTATTTTGAATACAATTAAGACAAAAAGTGTAACAACATTTTTTTATAAATTAAATTCAAAACCAGAATAAAATTTTCAAGCCAAAAAAGTTGTTTAAACCTTTTATTTCTGTGAGGGGTGCAAATTCAATAATCCGTTGAGGGGCATAGTTGGACCACTATTGTTCTATCACATGGATGAAGAGGAGTCGGTATTAGCCTGTTGACATTCATTATTTCTTTTTGCTATACAATATTCACGACCACAATCATCAGTACCTTTTCCTGGACAAGTCTGAAAAAAATACACGGAGTGTTAAAAAATGCGGCAAGCAAATGGGAAAAAATACAGCAAGCAACTTTGAAACAACAAGAAAAATGAATCGATGAACATTAATAATCAAATAATTACAGTTAATGCTTCAATCGTTGCAAATGTTGAATAGAATACTGTCTCCTGTGTCATCTCTTGTAGCAGAGCTATCGCCAGGATTTGCCAGACGAGAGGGCTAACTTCCCTGACGGCGGGGTTAGATCAGCTAGCATCCAGCTGGGGAAGGGATCAGCGGATAAGCTCTCTAGGGCAATTTATAATACCACAGACGCAAAAATCGCTACCTATAACTCATTTTTATGGAACATGATCATGGCACAAAGCGAAGAGAATTAAATGCGAGAACGTTTAAAGTACCCCAATCACCCTAGTATCTGTGATGAAAAATGAACACCATTTTTGCGCTATTCAATCTTTAGACTGTTGACTGAATAAAGAGCACTATGTATGCCATAATAAAGAATAACTTATTCTGAATCTGTGTATATCTTTCTTTTTTCATAGGTGGACCTAAAATAAATTTTACAATGAATTTTCAATTCAAACGCGTTCTGACAGATTTTTTTTCCGCATGCAGAACGAAGTGCTTAAAAAAATGTCGGGCAGACAGGCACAATAAATATTGCATCTAAACCAACTGGAGTTAGTAGATAAATCAATGCTCTTCAATTTCGAATAAAATTCAAGCAAGCAAGATATTTTTAGAACCGATTTCTGAATCAAAATACTTAAATAGAGAAATTAACTTCTTCTGGCTGTTTAATTGGAAATAGCTTATCCGCGTTCTCGTTCTCACTTTTGAACTAGATAAAAAAAAACAACAAATAAATCGACGTAGTAGATGTATGTGAAGCACAGGGTCAGCAATTTGGGAGTGATATTATACGTCGAAAATATGTATGTGTGCGCACCTGCGATAAAACGTCTGTGTATGTATGTGTGTTGTTCTAATTTCCGATCTTTTTCCCATGAGAAGATAAAAGGAACAAGGGGTCAAGAGCAGATGACCTCTTCCCCAAGCTGGACAGAGAAGGGACGATTTAGGGATTAGTACAAACACGGTTGATAAGACACCAGAGAAAGTGTGTCAACTTGTGTGTGTGTGTGTGTTTGTGTGTGTGTGTGTGTGTGTGTGTGTGTGTGTGTGTGTGTGTGTGTGTGTGTGTGTATGTGTGATATAAGTGACACACAGATAGATCAATGAAGCTAGATATATGTGTGAATATGTGTATGCGTCAGTGTGTAAACATCAACTCAAGAATTTAGAGAGGGAGAGGGATAGTACGCATTTAGACAGACAGACAGAGAGAGAGAGATACGAACAGAGTTGAGATGGATAGCAGTTTAGCCTCTAGCCCTAGGGGCCAGCGGGTGTGTTTCAACATGTCTGAAAAGGGGCCAACTTAAATCGAATTTTGTATATCGTTAGTGTAAAATGTAATCTGGAAAAATGTATCATTTTAGATACTTTCAATGCCGTTTCATCTGTTCACACCATCAAGGGAAAGACATGACAAAATAAAATATGAATTATTTTCATTATCAGACTGCTCGTTCTCAATACGGAACCAGTTCACATCTCTCCTCTGATGCAGCGTTCTCTTTTTCGCAGATTCATCATTATGTTTAAGCACAACTGGCTTTCCGGAAGATTGCATCGACGATGTAGATGTATGATATGCACAAATCAAAGAAACCACGCAGCCGACATTTGGGGACGCGGCGGCCGACTCTTGCAGAAAAAGATTCGAGCAAGAAGCCCCCCCCCCCCGTGTCCCTAAGGTGATCAAACATGGACTAAATGTCGCACGTTATCATCTAATAGTAGCACTGCAATGAATTCGGATAAGGCATCAAAACCTATTCGATATTTTAAGCCCTAAGGTGAATATCCCAGGTCTTCTCTGTTCGTTTCTTCTTCTATGAATCTGGCGAAGAAGCCGGTCCACACCAGTTAGTCTCTGACTTTCGACGTGATTTAAAATCGACCTTGGTAGTAACGTTTTGTGGTGAATCTGTGATACTTTCAGTTGTTTTCACAAAACCATTTGCCCTTTACATGCTAAGATTATTTACATTGACCCTTACACACAACTACACAATTTCTTCAAGGGAACCTTTCAGTAATTCAATCAATCTGGAATATTTCAGTCTCTACATATATGGCCAAGTCGTCCAAGAAATGAAACGTTTTAGAATAGCAGTTTTTTTAGCGTAGTGGCGTAGGAAGGGTTTTCAGCAACCGGGAGGAAAGACAACGCCCAGGGTCAGTCGTGCTATATCTAAGGGGAGGGCATTACTAATAATTAACAGGCATTAGAGGCTCAAGGAAATTTTACGCCCTGCACCCGGAACGAATATCCCCTCTTGCTACGCCCTCGGGGGAAGTGGAAGTTTATTGTAAATTGTGCCCCTGCAACACTGTGCCGAGAATTAACGAATCCCAGTGAAAAATTATCGAAACAAAAGGCATCAGTCAAAAGGACAGCAGTATAGTACAGACTACTGGAAGTTACAATCGCGTTCGGTCAAAAGGCATCAGACTATAATGTCAGCATTGTTATACGAATTTTGCACTTGCACTTTTGGGTTAAAATTAGTATTTTTTTTTGTAAATTCGAATGAATAAATTCATTCGAATTTACAAAAAAATACCAAATCAAATCACTCAATTAGAATAAATTCAGTCAAAATATTCGTATACCAATGTTGACATTTTGGTCTGATGCTGTCAGACCGAACGCAGTTGTTATTTGCAGAAGTTCGTACAACTATTTTGATCGATGCTTTTTGTCTTGATGACTTTTAACCGGATTCGTTTACTGATGCCCTTTGACTGGCCACCGACTTGACAACCTATCAATACATGAAAAATCGGGGGAAAAAACAAGCAGAAAATTCAATTAAATGCTAGGCGCAACTTGATGTAACAAAGATTTCTAGACTAAGGTAATTCATGACGTAACTTATTTAAGTGATCTACTTACTACCCTACAGATAAGGAATAAGTACCGTTTTATTGATTCTCTTTTTTATAAAATTTCCTCAACGGATTCATTTCATATTATAGTTATCAGAAAATAGTTGATAATTGGTGTCAACATTCGAGCGTAATTTATTACAATTACTTCGAAAACTTCAAGTGAAATTTCATGATTTTCAGACAAGAACTTCGAAGAAAGAAAGGTTGGTTTATGTCCCCCTACCCTTAGTAAAATGCTCTAATTCTATTAATGTTTACATTTCTTACGTAACCTATTGTACTCGTTAGTTACATTTGCCCTGTTGTCGGAATAAAATTGATGAGATGTCTACGATTCCACTATAACATTAGTGATTTAAACATGAATGACCAAAGAATGAATGAATGGTCTGGAATTGAATTGTTGAATAAGAAGTGCGAGAGGAACTTAACTCTTTCAAAAAGCCCGGGAAACGTAGACGTGTAAAAACTCGATTGCGATTTTTTAATTGTGTTTGTTGTAGTAGTAGTTGCAGTCACTTTACACCACGTGGGTAGTGTACCCTCATAACTTAAGAGTGATTAATCACTGGTAAGTTGGGTTTAATTATAGTAATTAGAGAATCAGGATCGAAATATGGATAATACTATCTATTTTACTTATTTGGAATATACATCGTTACCGTTTTAGTGTTTAAATACTTCCAACTGACGTGTGTTTTTTGATGTGAGGTTTGAAGTGACGTGATGTCGGATTTAATGACACTACAGCTTTCATCGGCCGAAGAATGGTCTTTTTATCTGTTTACTACTGCAGGTATTACTGTTATATATCTCTTTTGGTCAACAGGACACGTTTCTCCTTCTCTAGGCCTTTAATACAACATATCAAAACTAACTCGGTCCTCTAAAGAAAGACTGATTATTGGTTTTCGCCCAGCTCTCTTGAAAATTATTTTCAATTTTCGAAAATCAAAAGTTTTGAATACAAAGCATGTTATTCAAATATGATTTTTAAACACTTATTGGCATTTAATGATTTCTATCTCGGTTGATTTCAATCGAAAAATGATGAATATTTTCCTTATGTTATTTTGGAGGCACCGCGATTTGTCTGAAATACCTAACTTAACACATGTTAACTCCAATCATTAAAACTGGACCCAACCTTTTAAAATCCTAACATACTTTCCGTGTGGCGTGTAAACGGTCATTCGCTGTCCTTACTCGTTGAAACTGCAACAAGGACTGTCCAGGATATTCTTAGTAAAGGAAATTTACAAACATTTCCACGTATTCGAATTCCTGTTTGTTTAGCAAATTACGTGTTCTTAAATTCAGAAACTGAATAATTAGTGGTTGACGGTGACACAGAATTAATTACACTTAGTACTTTTACGATTTCACCCCCTTTGATTTCTTTTCATACCAATACAACTCTGTGCCATACACTTTTTTTTAGTTTTTTTTGTTAATCTCACAAATCAGCAACACTTCCTACATTTGAACAAACTATTGTGTTTGTAGTGTTTTTTTTTTAACACTTGGATTTTAAATCGTCACTCCACTTATTTTGTTTTTTAAGGCTGAAGCAGCTGTATCATAAAAAAAGCGATGGCATCTGGCAAAGAATCTAAAGAAGAAAAAAATGTGTGCAAATTTGTCGAAGATAAGGTAAGTTGTAATTTTTATTATTGTTAATAATCATTGTGATCCATTTTCAGTTTCATTATATACTACACTGTAGATTATATTCCACAAGTGTTTTCGTAATGGAGGTTCAATTTTCTTTTTAATTACCCCCGTCTTATCTCAGTGTCCACCAAAATCATCAAGAAAATAACTTTCACCTATCTAGTTTTTTCCCAGTATTTTGATTTTGAAATCAACATGCCTTTTTGATTTGTTCGTATCCCTTTATTTACGAATTAATATGGGTTGTGTCAGTGTACCGTTAATCACGATAGAGCCCCTCGTCGTGGCTCCTTCCTACTTTCCTAACTTGAGTCGTATTTTTTTTTCTTTTTTTGATTAACGGTAGTTGAAATTGCTTTAAGAATCATTTTTTCTTACCTCAAATCCTACGACTTATTTCGAATTTTTAACGCTTTTTAAAATAATTAAAAGTTTTTGCGATGTTAAACTCAATACGTCTAATGTGAAAGAGCAGGACAGGATTGGTTTTAACATTTTCAACGTATGATCAAAAATCAATCAAACATGTTTATTGTTTTATACCTTGTTAGGGAGAGACTAAAACCACGACGTCAATCTCTATCGGATATGAGCAATCGTCAACGAAAATAGCCAGTTGTGTTGTCAGAAGCCTTGTCGAAAGTTGAAGCAGTTTTTACTAAAAACAGCCTTAATAGTGCAGTAAAATTGTAACTTGAACTCTCACAAATCGCATTTTGTGCCCTCAATGTTCTGAATTTCAAATAAAGTCTACAAAAATTGTATGAAGAGAAAATCCTGAAAATCAAAATGGGCACGATCCACCCTGATGAAAATACTCCATCTCGTGAACAGGGTGCTATATTGAGTTGAAATTCAGTAGGTGTAGGGCCTTGAGGAAGTACAGTGTTGAGTTTGAAGTTACTTGGATTAGCAGTCCTCGAGAAAGCTGCAATTAATCGGCAGAGTTAAGTCCAATGTGCCAACCCTTGCAAATCGCTATCCAAATGGAAATTAGATCGTAGTCCAGTTCCAATTTGGGGTTACCTATGCAGATCAACCATTTGTTGCAGCCGATATAAAGCATGCAGATTCCAAGTTTGCTTATTGTATGCCAGTGATTCTGAAGGTGACAGCATTCAGTATCTATGCATTTCATAATCGACAGTCTATGGTTTATAGATTTAATTCCAAGTGGAGATATTGTGAAAAGAATTTCATCAGCTTTCCAACTGTATACCTTGTCAATTTGTATCTATTTGTGTCTGTTGGCATTTGACAAGGAAATTCAAGTATATGTGTATTTTATAGTTCACTGTCTGGAAGTAAATACATATATTATTGTAAAGAAAATTTCATCAGCCTTTAAACTGTGTATCTTGTCAATTTGTATCAGTTGAAAAGTTACAGCCAATAACGTGGAGCTAGGTATTTGGCCACTCTATGGATTGTGGATTTACATCATGGTGGAAATACACAAGTTTGTATATCATTGTAAAGATAATTCCATCAGTTTCCTAACAGTGTAAACTGCTGATTTGTATCTGTTGAGCGCAAAAAGTTATCTAGTTTGAAAAATTAGCATTTTACAAGGAAAATGAAGTATATGTGTATTTCAAAGTCCATTGTCTGTAGATTGTAGGTTTAGTCTTTGATGGAGATATGTACATATGTCAGTGTAAAGAACATTCTCCCAGCTTTCCAACAGTGTATCTTTGAGTTTTGTATCTTTTGGTCAAATTTAACAGTTGATCACATTCAATAGACCAGTTGGTCAAGTATGATTTTCTTAAGGAAAATTATATACGAGGGTTCTCAACCTGGGGGTAGCAGACCCATAAAGGTCTACAAAAGTATATATTGGGAGTCCGTGGACAGACCTTTCAAAAACCTAGTTGCGTAAATTATTCTAATACATTCAACAGGTTTGGTTGATCACTCAATAGAAACCATCACATGGCTAATGTCTTTTGGCAACTTGCAGTGTTGGGCGTGATCAATGAATAAGTTACTTCTATTGCTTTTTGTTGAGCACTAAAAAAGTCTGAATTTCCAGAAAGCGAACGTGAATACTGACAGTCACAAACTTAGGTGGCAAATTGAACTTGCACACTAAAAATCTATTGGGGGGGGGATTTTATAGAAACAAAAAAAAACACTTTTTTGAAATAAGGAGTAAGTGTTTGAATTTTCAGCTCTTTAACTCTATTGGCGTGGCCTGTACACGTGATACATACATAGCCAGCCAGCCACACCTACTTAAAAACTGAAGTGAGTAAGGTTTCTGCTCTTCTCTCTAATCACCTAAATACAAATCTCTGTATAAAAGCCGTTACATTCTCATAAGATAATGTGTTCATTAATGAACGAGAATGGAATTCTAACGAGGCATCCCTGTATCTCTGAAAGGGAAAGGGTGATAGGTGTGTTGGGGGGGACACTGAGAGAGAGAGAGCTGGCAGATGAGGGGTCCACAGGAAAGGAAACTATGAATTATATCTAAAAATTACTATTTGGATCCCAAATCCCATGTTTGTGAATGCTGATGATGTAATTTTCTTGTGCAGCAGAGTGGCAAAGTTGTGACATCATGACTGAACTTCCGGTTCCAGCTGGGATCCAATTCATACTAAATTAGTACTTAGTAGAATCTTGCTCATTTCTTTCTCTCTCTTTTTTTTTGGTTATCTTGACCACAATTTCACTGTTTTTCAGTTTAAGACATCTAGTCTATACTTGATAAAAAAATTTGATAACTTGCAGCTATCATCACCATGGTTGAATGTTTTGTTCCTTATTGGGATCACAGATTTAAATATTACAAAATTCCTAATGATTAGATATGATCCCGGCATTGAAAAGCATTGATAAGGTAAAAATTTTACATTCTTATAACTTTTAAGAGATTTTTAGGCTAACGTAGGTGGCCCTTTTCTTTGTGTAATTATTAAGAACAATTTTTAGAAAGTCTTTTTGTAAGATTTATTTCAGTAAACAATATAAACTTGGATAAATCTGTTTCAAAAGTAACGCTTTGAAAAAAAAAAAAAAAGGTATGTAGTATATGATTCTTAAAGTATTATGTTTTAAAACTCAGATTTATCTGAGTTAATATTGTCATGGAAATAAGTTACACACAAAAACTTTCTATAATCATTCTTAATAATTACAGTTTATTTCAATGAAATTACTATTTTCTGAAATTTTCATTTTTGTTTTCAATGAAAGAAAAATCAAATCATTGACTATGTTTGTAAAAAATTTACATTTCAATATTTTTTTTCCAATTCTGGGATCATTTTGAAATCTGTGATTGCAATCAAGAACAAAACATTGAACCAATACTTTTTTTTTTTGCTTTGCTTTTTTAATTTTCATTATCAGAAAAGAATTTTGTTTTTCATAATTCCGACTCAACCTTTTATCATTTTGATGATTTATTTTATTTTTACACGTTTTCATTAATTTTTTTTTTTATACATCTAACAGATAAATCCCTTGAGATATTAATTATGTTTACCATTTTTTAGAAAAGCCCTCAAAAACTGTTTCTAATGAACTGCTTTCATTGATAAAAAATGAGGAAAAAGCGCTTTTCTAAAAAAGGTAAATATGATTAATATCTTGAATGAATTATCTGTTCAGTGTGTAAAAATCAACAAAAAATATATGAGAAATGGTAAGGATCATATGAAAAAAAATTCCAATATTTCAAATGAAAGAAATTTTTTTTCCTAAATTCATCTTTCAATGAATAAGTATCAAAAATTTCATTAAAATCAAATGATATGCTGATTTTTGCCAGATTTGAAAAATTTCTCAGGTGTTGATTTTCCAATGAGATTGCATCTAATATTGAATCTATTATGTTTCCTTTTAATTTGCCAAATACCTAGCTCCAAGTTTTTGGCTGTAACTTTTTATGCCCAACAGATACAAATTGACAAGATACATTGTTAGAAAGCTGTTAATTTTCTTCTCACTAACGATGTATAAGTATATATGTGTATAGATATGATATGGTTTATAGAATAACAAATTACATGTATAACATGAGCTATACTTCAAAATCATAGCTGAAAGGGAGGTGGTGTTTGATCAACATTGCCTGGGTGCCATGTTTAATATAACTTTTTTCAAAGACCCCAAAGCAGTTACATGGTAAACAACTTAGGATCCCAACGAGAGAAAACTTACACATAGTACCATAATAACACAGATATGTAAAACAGAAAAAAAAACCCTGAAGAAAATTGCATGAATTACTTTAACAGAAGCTGTGAGTCTTTCTAGACTCTCTATATATATTATATTTATATTATTGTGTCATCCACAGACAGCTGTTTCGATGTATTACATCTCTTCAGTGTGGCTATAGACTTTTATCCCATCCGTCAGGAAGCCAATAATATTCCTTCCCAATGATATATCATGTCGATTTATTTACTTTTTTTTCTTTTTTTTTTTTTTTTTTTTTTTAATCCAATTTGGCTCAAAATTTCACTGAACTATATTGATGTGAGCACAGATGCAGACCCCAGACTATCATTGACATTTCTATTAGGAATTTTCAAAAACTAACTTGCCAAAGTTATGCCTGTGGGCTTCCTTAGTATACATGGAAAATTTCATGTGGATATGAGTGAATGGATTTTTATCTGGATAGAGTTTTGTAAGGGACAGCACATTGGACTTTTCCCTCTGTCAATTAATTGCAGCTTTCTCAAAAATTGCTGATCCAAATATCTTCAAACTTGACTCTACACTTCCTTAGGTCCTGGGCAGTACACCTACCAAATTTCAACTCAATACAGTCCAGTTCAAGAGATGAGTATTTTCATCAACATGGATGGCAGCCATTTTGAATTTCAGGATTTTCTCTTCATGCCACTTTTTTTTCTGTCATCTAGAACATATACAGAATCCATTGAAATCTTTTTGTTGTTATTTGTGTGAGGTTGACCCCGACCTTCATATTTGCATAAAATGCCTAGACTATGGATTCAACATTGCATCCTTCATCAGTAGTGGTAATAGTGGGAGGAGGAAGAGCAAATAGTCTTTCTTTGAGTCAATTGATTCTCATATTCGGGAAATGTTGTGGTTTGGAAATATCCAACAAGTATTATTTTCAATGGGGAAATGTAAGTGGCCATCTTGGCTTTTTTTTTTAATACAAAAATGTGCTCCTTTGATATTCTTTTGCTACATCATTTGCAGCTGGTAAAAGAGATTGATCTGAATAGGTTTCTCTTAAAGATGTCACACCTTTTAATGACATCACACCTTTTCTCTCCTTTGTATTGTTGTTGTTTAACTAGGACCGACCAAAGAGTCAAATAGAGATGAGACACCTAAAAATTCTTGTGGCTAATCAGCCGATTAGTCTTACATCAGAAATATGTGATAAGTAATAAAATTTATTTTATCTATGAAATGGAACATTATGTCCAAATAAGGCTTAATTTAGACAGAAAAAATGAATTAATGAAACTGTCGGACTTACTTTTAATTCTTGTGAAAAAAATCAGATGTATTTAAATTTCTATGAGATGATTTTATTTTTTTTAACGTTTTTTTAAAGAAAATAAACTACTAAAATTGTCTGTTGAAGAGTCCATTATTATTCCATTATCAAATAGTCAGTAAGAGATTTTTTTATCAGCAAAATTATTACTTTTAAGTGGAAGAGTCTAGAAAAAAAATCACACTTCTTATTGCATGAGTAAATATTATGTTACAACTGATATTTGAGACCAATGAACTCACAGAATTACAAAAAAACTTATTTGGATATTCCCCCTCACATATGCATTGCTTATTAGGATGGGAACAAGCTTTAGCTAGTACCACTTCGATTATACAGCTTCTTTGAAGGTTTTGACCAAAATGTCCAACATGATATCCTCTACAGAAAAAGCAGCTCTCATCTATTTCAACAATTTTCTGTTGAGCATTGCTGTGAAGTTCACAACTGTGTATCTCTTGGTAAGATTTTGATATTTTGAATAATTGGTAAAGTTCAGGACCTGAACCTTTCCATTTATCTAAAAATATCTGAGCCCTATTAAAAATCATCTAAATTTATATCAAATATAGAAAAATTTCTTATATCTAAGCATAACAAAAATGATCTAAGTTCAGGTATGAAATATCCCAATCATTATTATTGATTTTCTGCTACTATTTACCCTCATCTCAATTGTTGCTTTTTATCACAACTCGAGCTGCGTTCCCTTCAGCAGTGAGTAAAAACTATTAACAGCACAGATCAGAAAAGGTTCCGGGTGAAAATCAAATGCGCAACCCTCTATGCCTGAGGGTGACTAGTTTGATGTTCAACTGCTCTTACCACTTAGCTACTGGAAATCCGTGGCAAAAGCTAGTCCCAATCCTGGCTGGGTTCTTTTCAGTCTAGAGTAAGTAAACATGAATAGTTGCAAAAACTCAATAATTACAATTTATAGGACTTCATCTAATAAAATGGAATATTTAAGTCGGTCATACCTTCCTGCGGAGCAAAAGATCTGGTTAGTCTGTTTTTGTCATTTTTATTTATTTAGTTTTGTTTTGTTTCTTTAAATACTTCTACTTTGTTCAATTTCTAGCAAGTCAGGTTAATACAACTCTGTTGAACTAATTGCTATGTGGAGGTGGTGGAAGATGAAAGTCTTATTTGGAGTATGTGATTGAAATTACAGGTTGTTTAATGTTTAAAGATATACTCTTTGATTTTAGTAACTTTAGAAAGACTTTAACCACTTTAATGTGTTTTATCTGACCTTATGCTGCGATAGCAAATGAAATTTTAGTCTATGGCTGTAATTCTGACTTCCATTTTCCGTACTGATAACTTATGTTACATCACACTTCTTAAATAATAATTTAGCTTAGCTAGGCTTACTTTAATTAAGTGATATTTTCTAGAACAAGTTTTATGTTAGATCCTCTCTTCCAGACTCCTTGTAATCATTTTAGATTTTTGTACTTCCAAATGTTTATTGTGGACTTATAGTAGAATCTCCTGTTTATCCCAATATTTATTGAGTCTGTTTTTGAAAGAATTCACCTTTTTTTGAACACACTATTTCATTAGATAGACTATTCCATATCTGTACTATACGGACATTGAAATTATATTTTCCTCTATCTAGTTTGGCTCTTTATTGGTACATTTTCTGGTTGTTTCCATTTTCTTTTCTCTGTATTTTCTCCCTACTTCTTGATTTGATAAATTGTTATTAATTTTTTTCCTACTATTTCCCTTCATCTTAATTTTTGTTGCTTGATATCGTAACTGAACTCGAGCTAGTTTCCCTTCTACTGTTAGTTTATCTGTGACGAAAGCAACAAAAATTGAAATGAAGGTAAATAGTAAGAAAAATCATTAATAATGATTTGCAATATTTATTCTAAAAAATAAATAAATGAATCATTTGGTTGCATAGAACTGATTCATTATGAAAAGAACATAGATTTCTCTGTGTTGTAAATTGTTTCGACCAAGTTCCAACTATATCTGCAAGTGCTATTTTATATAACAGTGAATAAGTCTTAGAAATGGAAATGCTGCTTTCATCCTCTGGGATATTCCTCTTACTCATTAGCTTATCTATAGAAAGGACGGTGTGACTCTCTCTGTTTAATTCTGTCTATTCGGTTTAACTTTCATTTACTTAGCACAAATATATATCATTATTCCGCTTATAATTTCAGCTGGAAAAATTTTTTTTGAATGTCCTTATGTTTGTTTTCAGCACATACATAAAATAGTTTTCTTAAAAGTCATATGCCACACTCTGGGCAAACATTTTAGTGCATTGGTTCCCAACCTAATGGCAGTGACTAATAATTACATTTGAAAGATAATGTAACTTACACTAGTAAGTATATCCTCATTAAAAGTGACAATCTAATGCTCCCTCACGTCAGGGTTTGGCTTTTGAACAACAGCTAAATTCTGGCTGACAGTATTTTTCTTTTTACTTCGTTAGCATTGTCTTTTCAAATATAATACTGCATTGTTAAGATAAAATGGACATGACCTGAAATTGTAATGGTAGCTTACAGTGGGTGTGATTAGCCTCATTCTCAATATTACTAGTGAAGGGTCTGAAGTATATTGTGATAAACTGATGAGTCAGTGGTGGTTAATAATTCTCGGAAACTCAACTTTCTTTGAATCCTACATTTAGGTATATTAAGTCTAGATTTGTCCGTAGGTAAAAATTATAATCTACTATTTGTGTTATTAGGTATGCATAATTCATGAGAAAAAGGGATTTCGTTCATAAATCAATAAGGATCAAGTGGAAGTCCAAGTGGACCCAGATGTGCCAAAGATGATCAATCTCGGAATTAGGGTTTGCCTATTGTGCAAGAAAGCTTTCAAAATGGAGAGAAAGAAACAGGTTGGAAGACAGGAGATATAGTGAGACCTCTTTGGCTGTTGTTCTATAACTTACGAGCAAGGCAAGATGATTTCATTGAGGTGACTCAAGTTATGTGTCTATTGATGAATGGAAGACTTAACAGTTGCCGAGCAGGCTGTAGAATTGTGGCCAGCAGTGCAGGACTATATCAATAGGCACCAGAAATTTCCGAAAAGTAAAGTGCCATCATCTGCATCCTACTTACGGAGGGAACTGATGACCCTCTTCTTCAGGCTGAGCTCCAGTTTTTTGCAATTGTTGCTAGACAGCTGAAGTGTTGGGGGGGGGGGGCAACATTCCAGACAGATATTACAATGGTGCCTGTTTTTAGCAAAGGAGCTCCGGTCCACCTTGAGAGGCTGGCTGTCATGCTATATCAGAAGGGAAGAAATAAAGACAAGTGTACAGCTGCTGAAACAGGACCCACAAAACCAAAGCAATCCATGTGCTACTTGAACAGCTGGACCTAGGATTTGCCACGAAGCTTTGGAGAAGGCATCTGAAAAACTCCATGAAAATTCGGTGAATATACAAGTATTCAAGGAAGAATGTCTCTCCTTCCTTGCTGTAATCTGCAAGAAAATCATGGAGAGAAGTCCTCTTACATACCTACTGCTGCAGCATATGAGCTCCCTTGACCGTGTTGAATGGTAACTGAAATTGAAAGTCCAATGGCCCTATTGAAGAGACTCCTACAGGTTACCTTAATATACTATGGTATACTGCCTCTGAATGTGACTAAGTTCTTGCTCAATGTAAAGCATTTTCAGTGCATGTCTGCCGAAACCATAAAGTAGATTTCCAAGAATTTATTCCGAGCTGCAGGCTCGATGATTTTGTCTTTGACAGTGCAAAGTAACAAAATTTCTCCTCACACTGTCTCACGGACAAGCCGCAGTAGAAAAAGGGTACTCTATCAACAAGGATATGCTCGTAGAAAATCTTAAAACGAGGATTGTAGTAGTACTGGTCCAGAATGCAATGGCTAGGCATGAAATAGATGAAGCCCTGCCAAAAACCCTCATTCAATACTGCAAAGGAGCAAGGATAATGTATGTGCAGTACCTGGAGACCAAATTTGCCATCACATTCAATAATTTAACAAGAATGACGTCAAATTTTGAAGTCTCTCATAACAAAAAAGAATAAATATGGTCAGAGTGAATTCCATTTATGACATCTCTGTCCTTTTCTACTGGAAAACATCTAAAAATGGAGGTTTAAAAAGAAAAAAAAACAAAAAAACATCCAGAATTATCTAGAAAAAAAAATGTAAATAAAAGATGAAAATAGCTTTGATGTTTATCGTTAAGTGGTCAAGTCTTCAAACATTCTATGGTAGGTTGTGTGTCTGCATGATGCACTTCTAAGCAAATTTATTACTGTTTATAGAAAAGGATTCTGTCATGAATATCAGAACTTTTTTTTTTTTAAATTTGCCTTTTCATCCTGAATTATCCAAATTATAATCTTCCTTATTATTATAATCTTATTGCAACCATTCATTTTTTTCAAAAAGTGAAAATCTTAATTCCTTTAACTGAAATTTAAAAACAATAATATCTTTTGAAATTTTTTGATAGATTATTCAATTATTCTTAATTTTATTACACCTTATATCAAAATTATGAATCTTAAGTTTCAAGCTATATTTTCAGTTTCTTCATTATATAAACTATAGTACTCAGTACTTTTACTCTTTCGAAAATAATCTTGAACAAATAGACCTACAATTATGCTGAATTAATTCATTGTTATACTAGTCTATGACTTCTCACTTTGCTGACAGTTATAATAAGTATAGAACAACAGGCTAAGCTGTTAGCCTCTACTGATACTAGAAGTTTCACCGAAATGGTAGGAATAGAGTGCAGGGAAAAGAAAGGTAGTTTAACAAGAGGTTAGGAAGGGAGACAGGTTGATGGCTGCTGCAGATACTATAAGTGTGATAGACGTGGCTGTTCTTATACATATGTTGATCTGTACGTGAATATTTACAAATCCTCAGAATTATACATGGAGTATTGTGTATAAAGCTTTATAGTGGGCCCTATAACTTTTGTATTCACTAACAATCTTTTAACTCCCTTTTATATTCTTTATCATTTAGAACTCTTGAATGAAACTTGGTGATACTGTTGTAAATTGGTCAATTGTTTTTTTTTAACAGGAAATTGCCCATGGGAATTGGTTAGCATTAAAAGAAATTACATATTTAGATCCAACTGGAACTAAAAGGTATGTCAGTCGAGATCTTGCTTTATTTTTATATCCAAAAAACCCTTGAAAAATAAATAAATGACCTCCACAAACTAATCAAATGTTCTTCAAGTGATATCCAAAAGACTTATTTTCAGGAGGAAGAAACCTTGCGAGAATATTTTACTTCCTAACCTATGAAAAATTAAAATACCGAAATATATCAAAATTCTCTTTTTCCTCAGGATTTATAGTTCAACGCATTCATTGCTACCTTTCATAGTGCAACAAAATAAGCATGTCTTCTGCTCAGTACTACAAGTTAAAAACTGAGCCATAGCTGTGTATATTGCCTTAAATAAAACTGTATAATTAATGTGCATGACATGCCTAAAGGTGGATATGTGCATTGGGTGGCAGTGAGTGTGTTGAATTTTTTTAGTAGATTATCTTTAGAAATCTGAACTTCCTGAAACTCTTTAAGAGCCTATGGAACTGCCTTCATCATTCCACTTAGGTTTCTGTCCCAAGCAGCATAAACCATGACCATAAACATACGAGTGTTATTAAATCAGAAGAATATCTCCCAGTATTTTATGAATTGCTTTTTATAATACTTTGAATTGTTTATATGAAAGAATTTGATATTGCTTTTCCTGCAGAAAGTGGGAAGCTACTGCCAGAGTTGTAAACCAGAAAATGTCTACACAAGGTCAGTACCCTACTTTGTTGTTTTTATGTTTCTTCTAAATTTGATGTAATTTTTGAATTAGGATGTTTTTAAAAATCTAAATCAATAATTCCGTCTACATCAATGATATTTTAAAATGATTACCTCAGTCTCAGTATACTGCTTTATGATCATAACAAACTAGAAATCTATAGCACTGAAGAGGTAACTGCAATTTTCTGTTTTTATATTTTTGGACCATTGTCTGAATATATGATCATAAAAAAAAATCTTGGGTCTGCCCCTAAATTCTCTTATAGCCTATTGGCTACCCTTCTGCAAAATTACATTGAAATTCAATGAGAACCTTCTAAGTTATTGTGTTAACAGAAAGACGCAGACAGACACGAGTGGATATATGCAAATATATACCTTTTTTCAACTTGGTTGTCAGCTTTTAAAAATTTTGAATCACCGCAAACTATGGCCATTAGGCGTTTAATTTCTTTCTCAAGTAAGGGAGGTAAATTGGTACAGCGAAAGGGAAATAACTCTTGAATATAAATTCACTTGATTTTTGTATTATAATCTCATGGGCATAGGAAACGATATTTTTCACTTCAAATAGTAAAATTCATTAGTCAATGATGAAAAAAAAGATGTTTCTCTTTTTCTCTTTTGTAGCTGTTGCTGTTATCGCTATTTTGAAATGCACATTAAAATTTGACTGCATCATTCTTGTCCGACAATATCGGCCTCCACTCAAGTCTTACGTTATTGAATTTCCTGCAGGTAATTAATCTTTTAATATACTTGTATAATGTTAATGATCTTAGGATCTCCATTCTACAGATAATATAAGATTACTCTCAGCTTTCTGTCAAGACATGAGCAAATATTTGGTAAGATTGTATGACACAAAAATAATTTTTTTTATAATGCTGATAACCATGAAAAATCAATTTTTATATACTTCAAATTTATGCTTAATTAACCAAAGGAGAAATGTGAAAATGATCCATACTTGTGTGAAATTATTTCACTATCACATGGAATTGTAAGGATATTTCCTCATTTTTTATTCCTTTTCCCAGTGTCAGAGTTAAAGTGTGTTCAGAAAGTATCTAGCTATTTAATATTTACAAAAAAAAAAATTGGGGATCTCGCTTATCCCACCATCCTTCCCACTTTTCAAAACGGTTTGCAAAGTCCACTTTTGGGATCACCATCTCAAAAGCCAGGAGTTGCAGGGAGCTGAATCAGGAGAGGGGGTGGGGGTTGACTGACCTTGGTGATGTCTTGCCACCCAAAACCCTGCATGTGACATGAAGACTGACTTTCTTGGTAGTTGTGATTGCCACACAGTACACATGCTCACTAAATGGCATCTCACTGCTGACTGAGTAACCACAAGGGAGAGTGTCTGTTCATGAATGTAATGTAACGTACCCTCTTATTAATTACCACGTTGCATTAAACCTGCACAACCGGTTCTTAAGATAATCAAAATGGCTGGATATTTTTCAGAGAGACCTCTCAGTGATTTGAAAGTAGCAGGAAAAATCTTTGTCAGATTTCAGTAAAGTCCTTGTGTTTTATACTAGTGTAATTCAATGTGGCTTTCTTCAATTGAAAACTTATTGGGAATATGTACATTGTGGAATCATGGACAAGGATAATTACAATAATTTTGTTAGAAGTCTATAAATTTAAGTGAATGGAGGTTTTCATTTTTTGTTATACCTTTAAAAAAATGTACCATTTTATTTTCTAGGACTAGTTGATGTGAATGAATCACCATCTGATGCTGCCTTGCGAGAACTTAAGGAAGAAACTGGGTTTGTTGGAATTCTAAAGCATAAATCTTCAGGTACGCTCATTTCAATTTAGTTAACTGTATCCACAAAGAAAAACAAACAAAAACTTTTTTTTAAATAGGAAATAACAGATATTTCTGTGAATTATTGGCTGATCACTCACAAAATGATAAGTGTATAATATATCAATGGTTAATGTCAGTTTGAAATGTGAATATGCAAGGTGCTACCCAAAAGTTTGGGGAATTTGACCAGCATGTGAAAAACTAATGTTGTATAGACTTTTCCCTCTATCCTTTGCGAGCCAGTATGCAAACAGCAGGCTTTGGGCTGCTTCAAAGGAGATTGAAAACTAGGTATCAGGGTAAGTATTTTTTAGAATGGTTAAATTCCTCCCCCCAAATTATGTGTAGCACCTCACAGCTGAATTGAATATGCTATGTTTGCTTCAAATTTTCATCTGAAGTTCAAAGAAGTATTTATCTGAAGCTTAAATATAGACGATTGTGCAGTCAAAATAAAATTACTTCTAGGCAAAATGTCCCCAAAATATAGATTTTCTTGTTCATGAAATTTCATTTATTCACTGGTTTTGATACCTATTAAAGAAATATGCACTCTTACATACACACTTCCTATTTATCGATAGGAAATCATAACCATTAAAGTGGGAACATGTTAGTTTACCTGAGCATTAGAAGTGTGCAGGTCAGTTTAATGCTTATTTGAATTGTTAGGAGATACACTGCTGTAAAGGCTGCAAGTCATATGATATCAACATGTCCCACATTTTCTGTTTCTGCCCCCATGTGTAGGGTAGATAATAGTGTGAAATTGTATTTTCTCTAATCTAGTCATATAATATTTGATGGACGCATGGAAAATCATGTGAGGTGACGGGACACAACTGTGAATTTTACTGCTGATTGTCATGATTTTAAGGCCTAATGAGCTTGCATGACGTGATAGCAATGTGTGCCCACTTCGAAAGAAATACACATGCACACACACTCGCTTTCTATTCATCGATAGAAAACTAGGTTTCAACTAGTTACTCCCCTTGGCCAATGACTTTCTTTGATTAAAATTTTTTCTTCTTTTTTTTCTTTCGACAGCTGTCTCCCTTGATCCTGGAGCCAGTGATAATGTTGTCTCCTTTGTAACTGTTGAGGTAAGAAGACGCATGGTCTTTTAGCATCTCTTTTCATATTCTGTGAATTTTGAATATAACGAACAAGAGTGTTGGAGAAAATTCCTCCTCTAATTTATAAATTTCTGCTTTTGATTGCTGGATAATGTCACATTCTAGAATTAGAACATGTCACCCAAAACTGCCCGTAGGTTTTTGTTTTTTTTTTCTCAGTTTTTGAGTTGGTCAGCTGACTATGTATATCTCATGCATATAGGCTGCATCAATTAAGTTGAAGGGCTGAAAATTTTTTAAAATCTACTTGTATTAGAAAATGTTTTGCTTTTGTTTTGTTTTGTTTGTTTTTTATTACCCCCCCTTTTTAGGGGGGGTCAATTTTCTATGTAAGTTTATGCTAAATTGGCCCCATATTTTGTGTCTGTCAGTTTTCATGCTTTTTTTTATTCAGACTTTTTAATGATCACAACCCAACAAGAGGGCAGAGAACTTATTTATTCATTGATCATCCCTTTTTTTTCCATTTCATTAATTGATTACCCCCAACACAGCATGCTGCCAAATGACAGTTTTTATTGAGTGACTAATCAGACCTATCTAATTAATTTCAATTCTTAGGTCTATGTTCTTTCTCTGAAGATTATATCTTGATAAATGCTATGAAGCTTTAAGAGAGGAAGTACTTGCAAGCAATAAACTGTGAGTCTCTCGATCTTATCTGACTCTGCAAATGAAGTTAATGTCTCCAAAAGTTCCCAATTAATTTCAGTGAAATTCTGCGGATGCTTGGGCTAGGGAAGAAGGGATTGAATATCGGAGCGGATCCAGGAATTCTTTTTTCATTATTCTGCGTGAAAAGAGTTTCAAAAAATATAATAAAAAAAACTAAATTCAAATTTCAAACTTGTATATATTGAAAGAGTTGCATTCTCTTCCCAATTATTTAATGTTTCATTTTTATTCAGTTTTCAATGTATGGCATTGGCAGAGGTGTGCGCTCTCAGAGTGCTTCCTAGTTTGATATTGTACATACCTGGTTGGTGTGAATTGGTATTACATATTGAGTTTACAGAATAATTCTCCAAGATGAGGTCCTGATAATTGGGGAGTATGGAAGTTGGAAGAGGTGGCATATAACAGCTTGTTGGCAAGATGTATCGGTTGGGCTAGTACGGATTTGAACATCATGGTTTTCTTAGCTTAACAAAGAAAGGGGAACTCCACTGCAAATAGTTTGGTTGACAGCATGGTTACATTTCTGTACCAAGCTGTGTGGAAATATATTGATCTGGTTGGTATATTAATGACCCCTTTTTGCTCTGTCGCCTCAATTTTGACTAGAGAAAGAAAGGTTTGCCTCTTTTCTTAGATCATACTATTGGCGAGGACTTTAGAATGGATTAGCTAGAATGTTATGTTGATTGCATCAAGGAAGCAAAGAAAAGATTTAATTGTCCAGACATAATTTGGAATGTCAATGACACTTTTCAAAATTATAGACAAAAGTCTCAAAATGAGTTTTTATCTATCAGCCTTTTGATTTGGCTCTGTACAGTTTTGTAGTCAGGAAAAGATCAAAATGGCTTCATGTACAGGACACCAGAGTATGGAACCTTAGAAATGGTTTCAAAGTTTGATTGTTACCATGCTATTGAACATGATTTTGCTTCTCCCATGTCAATGACATGACTATGATTTTGTCTCCATTTCTCAAATAATCAATGGAGACCCAACCATTGATTGTTGGTATTTATGGAGTGTACTCCCTCACGGGCTCAAACTGCCCTGCTGTTCACCTATAACTGATGGGGGAGTGGATTAATGCCTTTCCTAAGGGTATTAGTGCAAGGTAATGCAATCTAACCTGGCTAGAGTTTGAACTCAGTTTGCCGATTTCATTCTCCTTACTGCTAACTATTAGACCACCTATATTGAACATAGGAAAAGCATTCTATCGCCAGATATTCTGATATGATTAGACAATGAAAGTAATTCAGTGCGAATTTCTCTCCCTCTCATCAAAATCAATGTTTAAGCATCTTAAGCCACAAAAGACTTCGGAAATTTAATTACAGAGAAACGTTATTACAGATATTCAAGAGGTTATTTCGAAGCTTTCTGACACGATTTATCTCCCTTGGAATGTTTCAGATTGATGGAGATGAACCCTATAACCAATCGCCCAAACCAAAATTAGGTGAGAACGATTTTTTCGATTTCATTCATAAAATACTAGCATTGAGCATTTTTATGCTGCTAATAACTTATACGAATTTATGCATGGCATCACATAACCCATTTTGGATTCAATTACGTATTTCATTCATTTTGTTTTTAATTTTGTTCTATTTTTCTAACTCAAAACTTTTATGATTCTACTGGGCCCTGTTAGCTACCAGATCTTTCAGTGTTGTCAGCTACTTGGCTGGCTCTAGTATAGTCGGTGGCTGATCCAAAATAATCTGATATCCTGTGTTTCATAAGCATAAACTGACTGGAACAATCTAGAAGAAAACCTGAATCCTCTTTCTTCGTGTAAAAACACTTTTCTAATTTTTGATATTTTTCAAAAGACACAAAGTTGTTACTGAAAGGTTTGTTTTAAAAAAAATACATCTCCAGGCTATTTGATGAATAATGTGGCATATTAGTATGCAAGATTTGAGAAAAAAAATGTTTTCTTGCTACAATATATTCAATGATGATTAAAGTTGAAAAAAAATAAATTAGCCCAAACTAGGAAGATGCATTAAAATGCACAGATTTTGAACAAGGGGTGAAGCTGTATGTTGAAACAATGCCCTTAGCTATGCAGCCACACCCTCAGCATATGGCTTTGCCCCTAACCCTCCAAATCTGCTCATTTTAATGTTTCTACCTTTTAGCAATAAGATGATATTTTTATTTAATTTCAAATAGAAAAAAAGTAATACATTTTCATCAATGAATTACTGTTTTGCTAAAACAAATCTTGACCCAGATTTTTTACAAATTTGTAATTCTATACCACACTATTTTACCCCTAAATGGTAAGAATATATGCCTCTATTGTAAAAGAACCTTATGATACTTTAAGGGCCCCTAATGTTCTGTTATAGAATGAGGGCTTGTTGCTTCATTCTCAATAAATGTTCACATTTCTCTTAAAAAAGCATCTTCCTCAGAGTTTTCTCTCCTTTTCTTTATTTCATATTTCCATTTGGCATATTGGGAAATTTTTTGTCCGGAAATCACAGAACCCAGTGGTAAGTAAACCTGTTAGCCATAGTAACTTTTTTCTCTATATACTTCATATTTGAAATGCTGAATCAGTGAATTTGCCTAATTGGTGAAATTACAAATAAGTAAACATGCAGTTTCGACTTTTTACAAAAAATAAATAAATACGTAGTTTTGATTCGATCAAAAGTTTATCTAATCAAAACATGGATAAAAACAACTATTTTTTTCTACAATCAAGATTTTATTTAATCAAAGTGAAACCAAATTCTATCACAAAAAGTTAGTAAATTTCATCAATTAGGCAACTTCAGCGATTCAACGTAACATACGCATGGCGTCTTACTACTGTTACTTTTTATCGCAACTTTCGAGTCACTATTCAATGACCATTAAGTAACATGGATCTTATTGGAGGCTTATTCTTTATTTCTGATTCATGTTGGTAGAATAATGTCCTGAGAGTGGTAATAAAAAGCAATCGAAATATGATAAAAGTAAAAATGAATGATAATCTCCTTATGATGATTTCAACTGTATTTTTTCTAGCATTAAGCTTGAACATTGATTAGAGCAGATCTATCTGGCTTTTTAGAAACTCTCAACCTAAATGATTGACAGAGATTTCAAGTTGGTCTTGCTGGCTGACTATGCATGTATATATTGTGTAAAAGCCGCATCAGCTAGAGGGCTGAAAATTTAAATATTTATTCCTTATGTCCTCAAAAAAACTTCTATCTCCCCAGGTTTTTAGTGTGGGATTCAATTTGCTATGTAAATACATACTAAATTGATCACCTAATTTCATGCCTGGCAGCATTCACACTTGTTCATTGAATATTCAGGCTCAGTTAGTGCTCACTGCTCAAAAAGGCAAAGAAAAGTAACATTGATCACCCCCAACACAGCATGCTCCCAAATTACGTGTATCAGTGACTGTTTTCTATTGAGTGTCTAACCAAACCTGTTTTGCCTTTCTTTTTTATTGTTTTTTTTGTGCTTTGCCTTTATGCTGACATTTTTATTTTATTTCTATTTCTAATTTCCTTTATTTTCTGTTTATTTTTTTTGAAGAATTTATTGAAACGAAAAGAGTTCAACTCTGCGACCTGTTACTTCAATTGAATGGTAAGTTTAGTGATCTCAACATTTTTTTTTTTTTTTTTTTCCAACGTACTTATATTGATACATTGTCTACCCCCGCCAAATTGAAGTTGGCTTTATTTTCCTACCGTAGCAGGAGCATTCCTCACCAAAATTTGGAACGTAAACCGATATGTAAAATTTACATTCCTTTACCCTGATTTGGACTAACAATGAACTGATTGCCTGAAGGCTGTCTTACTGACTGAGCTAAATTGACAGGTCTTGGAGAATTCATCAGGCAGATACACTCAGGCTTATTCCATTCTAATGATACTTTTTTTTTTTTTTAATGTATTCATTTTTATGTATATTTATATATTCTCTTGGAATTATATATATAAACTTGACTCTCACCAACATGGATACAAATATCACTTCTTGCTTTTCTCTTGAATTTTTTCTCTTCACCTTTCAATCGTAACTTTGATCAACATTGTCAGATCACCTAAAAACATTATATATATATATATATATATATATATATATATATAATATATATATATTTCTCGTGGAATTATATATGATTGAAGTAGAACTACCTGGACACAAGTTAGGGCTTGATCAACCCTGGTAGGATTTGCCTGCGTGTCTGATTGTTAAAAGAGCCATCCAATAACACTAAGTAAAATCACTATGTTCAGAGGCATCAGAAGATTGTTTGTGAAAAAGATATATGTATATATATAATTGTGTGACTGGATTTTTCCAAATGTTTATACATTATGAAAAATAATTTCAATAGATTGTATCTTGTAATATTCTTCATTTCAATCAAGAAACATGAAAATAAATCTGACAAGCCTGGTTGCTGCAGAGTCAAAACTCACTCCTACTTCTCCTCTGACTGAAGATGATTTCTGAAACTTTTGTATTGTATAAATGATAAATAAATTTGTAAATATATGAAACTTGTCAGTTTGGCTCAGTTGGTAAGAGAGCCAGCTAACAAACACTTGGTCATGATTTCAAATCATAGTAGGGAAATGTTGATTATATAAATGTATTTATTTATTTGAATGAAATGCGTGACCTTGCGTGTTTCTAACAGAAATTTTTCTTGATATGTAAGACTTGTCAATTTAGCTCCGTCGGCAAGAGAACGCCTGCATATCACGTACGGGAATGTTAATTTTATATATTGGTTTGGGTTCATGTTTCGGCACAGACAATCAGTGAAGAGTTAACTCCCTTGAATGTGGTGTTGATTGCTCTTCTTACAGTAGAAAAACAGACCCGACTTTGATAAAAATTTGTCACCGTACAAGAGAAGTAAAATTCATGTGATTATTTTATTAAGACAATTGCAGACCATTGACATAATAGAGTTTGAAAAGTAAAATCTTTTCTTTTCTTTCTTTTCTTTTATTAATCAGAATTTGCTGAAGATGGAGATGTTATTGATTCCCGTGTATACAGCTACGCTATCGCTCTGGAACAGACGAAAAAGAAAGGTGCAATAGTGTAATGTAAACTTTACAATTGACAAACTTTATTACATTCTTTTTTTTTGACTGGAGAACACAAGAATTTTTACATTTTTATATTTTGTTAGAATTCGGAAATAAAAGGTCTTTTCTTTAAACAAGATTTCCATGTTTCATTTCTTTTTTTTTTTTTCTTTCCTTTTTTCCTTCAGCCCAGATTGTTCAAATTCAATCTAACTTTAATTGAAGAAATCTGTTTGTGTATGCAACATGATAATCCAACAACTGGCCATTGTATAAAGTTGATATTCACCATGTATATTAGTCGGCGCACTAAGTGTTGAGTTTGAATCAGCAGTTCTTGAGAAAACTTATGAAAATAAATAGAGCATCATAGATTAGAGTTTTATCTAAAATTATTGGTCTGAATTTAGTTATAAAATTGGCAACGCTGAAGAGAAGTAATCAAAATACTTTGAAGCCGTAGTTCCATATAATGGACGGGAAATTATTTTGCACAACAAATATGGCGGGCTGTTTCACGTACCACAAAATCTGGCCCTTTCCAAACATGTAACATTTGAATGAGGACTACCTTATTATTATTAATACTTAAATATCTTATCAATTCGATAATTAACTGGTGTGGAGCAAGTATATTAGACACTGTCAGCCATAGATAACATAGCCAGCTTGGCAGAATCATATAGAAACCTATGTATCCTGTGTACAGACTGTATTAATAGAACTAGAGAGCTGAAAATTTCAACATTTATTGCTCGTTATATCTAGGAAAATTTTGAATTACCCGTACCCCCCAAATTATTAGTGGGTGGTTCAATATACAATGTAAGATCATGCTAAATTGGTTACTTAGTTTGGGTCTAGCAGCGTCTAGACTTTTTAAGGATTACTGCCCAATAAAAAGTAACTTATTCATTGATCAACCTCTTTTTCTAATTTTTTAATTGATCACCCCTCAAAGACATTGGTCACATGATTAACCCAACCTGTGTTCATTACTATTTACTACAGAGGGAGCTGTTTATTATAATCACAGATAATATTATCAAATAGATATTGTTATTCAAATCAGTCGGTCCGAGGCAGTCTACTCAAAATTAAATCAATTTTTTTTTGATTGAAAAAATACATTTCATATTCATTTTTCATTATGTAAAGTTGTTACAAAGAATTCAATAACATAGTAAATTTATAAAAATGAATGTGAATTGTTCCAATTTTTCATATTTTGTCTAATGTTATCAGCCAGTTATTGCTCTCTTTTAGATCCAGTCACAAAGTGATCACAGTAAGTGGCTTCCTAGCAGAACATTTTGTTTATTATCTTTGATTCTAATTTGAATTTCTGTTTGAAATCTGTTCTTTTGTATTCTGTTACAATGGTAAATAGCTCGATTGCTTTTTTTTATTCATTCTATTCAGTATTTCAAAACAAGAAATGACAAATTTACAAAAGAGAAAAATTATGAATTGTGGTTCTCAGCCCTTAAATATGAAAATTATTCTGTAACTTCAAGTTTGTTTTATATAACAGTAAACTCTTGATATAACAGATTTCAGCTTTGACAAACTCCGGGATCTCCAAAAGGCTACATGAAAACCAACCACGAGAATCGGCTGGATTCAGAGAAAGCTACTCAATCATTGACTATCTCCATTCAGTAAATCAACTAAAAGAGAAATCAGAAATATATTTAAAAAAATCTCTAGATGTAGCATTTGTTGGCTTAAAGAAGGCTTTCAATACAGTGGAAATCCCCAAGGTCATCGATGCTATCATACAAGGCGTAGACCCTGTATATGTCAGTCTTGCAATATATATATTGACATAGCAGTTCATTTATTAGGATACATGAAGATTCTGAGCCCTTTCAGCTCGAAAAGGGAGTAAGACTAGGTGAAACCAGCTCACCCAAACTCTTCACAGCCTGCCTCGTGATGATCTTCTGAAATCTAGACTGGGAAAATAAAGGAATCCAAATACCTCAGTAACCTTAGATTTGCTGACGACATTGTCCCCTTTTTCAAAAAGCCTTCACAATCTCCAAGTAATGCTAGATGAACTGAACAAAGAGAGCAAGGAAGTTGGACTTCACATGAACTTCGGTAAAACAAATGTCTATACAATAAATATATTGAGGACAAAGGCTCAAAAATCCAAACCAAAAACACAGACCTGAAAAAAGTAGACCACTACATCTACCTAGGACAACGAATCTCTATGAAACCCACAAAAGAAGAAGAAACGTAGCAAAGGATCACTCTTGGATGGTCAGTCTTCGGTAGAACAAGTTCAACCTTTAAGAACAAGAAAATCCCATTAGTTCCAAAAAGAAGGGTATACAACCAATGCACCCTCCCGATAGTCATCTATGGAGCTGAAATATGGAACTTAACCAAAAAATTGACCCTCAAACTGAGAACCATGCTACGTGCACCTGAGATAGATCATAAACAAGCACAGTATATGAGCGGAAAATAGGAGTCAGGGATATTATAAAGTCTCAATCTCAAGAATCATAGGAAACTCAAATGACAACAGGCTGGTCATGTTACAAGAATGTCAGATAACTGATGAATATCACTACACACAATGTGGATCTCCTGAGATCATATGCAAAACTGTGGCCAGCAAAATATGAGATGGTGTGACAAACTAAACCAGTTCAGAAAGTAATGACCACGTGATGCCTATGATAGAGGCCTAGTGAATCCTAAGTAAAGTTCCATGTCCAACAATGGACTCTAAAAGGCTGATTATGATGTGAGGGTGAAGTGCCACGTGTTATATTTACCTTTTGACAGAGTTTTGTCTTTTTCCTTTTTTTTTTTCACAAAATAAATGTTTAAATTTTTTTTAATTTTTTGTTTAAATTTAGTCAAAATTTAATTTAATCAAAACAATAATGCCACAATCAAAATTTGGTAATTCTAGATAAGTGGTGTAAATTAGTTTCTTTGTATACCTCTTATAACAGTGTAAATTAGTTTAACCATGAAAAACTATATTTGAACATTTTAACATATACATTATAATTCTTCAATGGGTTTTAACTGATTCATTTGTTCAAGTAATCAATCGTTTGATTAAAGATTGCTTAAAATAAGTAAATAAATAGCACTACTTTTTAACAACTGACAGAACTGGTGAAGAATATTAGTGTGGTAGCAATAGCATATGAAGTATCAGTCTTGACAACAAAGGGAGAATTGTCATTATTCACTGAGACTAATTCATTAGAAATATCTTGTTTGAGAGTTTTAAAGACTTGTATCCCAGCACACCCTTAATGGATGAATATTCTATGCGCAATTGCTTTACTCCCCTTGAATATTGTTGGAATATTCCAACAACTCTACGCAGAAAAGACAAGTCTGTTGAGACTGGTGGATCAAGAAGTGGCTGTAAACACTCTGGGTCAGGCTTTACTTCAAACTCGACACTGCCCTACCCTGTCCAATATATCTGGTGATTGTCAACTACATACAATGGCTAGTTATTGAGTAATCATGGTGCATATACAGACTGACAGATTTCTTCCATTGTTAGATATAGATAAACTGAAATCTAGTGGTAAAGATTCTTAGTTTAAACTCAGTCTTTCTTGAGTTAATTGTATGGAATGAAACCTGAAATAGACTTCAATTACTTGCATCAAGTCTACAAATAAAGCAGTCTGTGTAATATACTTAAAAAATTAACAATAACCAAGTGATATTAAATGTCAATTTTTTTCACAACTCTAAACTACAATATCTAAAAGAATATTGTCTATAGAATGATATCAATCAATGATGATCCGTGCTTAGAGAAACTTTTGGACTTCATCCAAAAATTCCTTTCATTTTCATCTCTAAATATAGACTTGTCTCTAGTGACGCATTCATTATTAATCAGTGAACTCTACTATATTGAAAGTTATGGTTTATGAAACCCCTTAACTGTCCTTCAGAATATATTTTATATACATTAAGAAGGAAACATTAATAATTAAACTTGCTTCTCGATATTTACCAAGCTCAGATGGAGGTGAGAAGATTGTGCTGTGCCAGTTTTCCAGATAGGGAGGTCTTGTCTGTCTTGAAAATCAATCATACTTTTTCATTATTTGTACACCAGTCATAATTCCTCCATTTCTCCGATCCCATCTATTTTGCTTTTTATGTGTCAACTTCTCAGAATGTTATTTATTACTATTGAACTGCAAGAAAGCCTTTTGAGGCTACTGGACTCTTCTAATATAGTACTGCTCAAGATATAAAGCAGATAGATGAGGGACCCAAAAATATTTATCTAAATTATTGCCCACTTGTCCAGAAAACCATGAATTAAAAAATAAATCATCAAATGACTTGCTTAATATGACTGAAATATTGAATTTCTTCCATTTGAAAAACAAAAGTTGTGATGTAAATGATCAAGCAACAACAAAAACTAAGTTAAAACTAATAAAACTTTTGGTATTTATTCCTTGATTTCTTGCCTTTGTTAGAAGAAAAAAAGTTGAAGCATGTTTTTTACTTAAGAATTCAACTTATCTGAGTTGTCAGAAAATTAGATATCAAACCAAAGCAAAAGCATTTAAGTCATTGATATATATATATGAATACAGATAGTCCTTGACTTCTGGATATTTTGAAGTTACGATTATTATTTTTTATTTTTTATTTTTTTTAGAATTGCAAATAACATTAAATAAACCAGCATTCAAAGGGAAATAACAAATCCCTGCCACCCATATATGCTGCTTTTTACTTCATGGATTAAGCAGTGGTTGAGGTAAAATTATCTTACCTTGATGAAAATATTATCAGTATGATTTGAATCATAAATATATCATTAATCAGAACTGTTATTTGTTTTTTTTTTGGGGGGGGGTGTCATTCAATAGATCAATTAAGAAATTGGAAACAAAGGCTGATTAATGAATAAGTTATTTTTTAGCTTTTCTTGGGCTGTGATCACTAAGAAGTACATATTTTCAAAAAAACAAGCCTGAATGCTGCTGGACACAAACTAAGGGACTAACTTGGTATCAACTTTCATTGTAAATTGGTGGGTAATTTTTGAGAAAAAAAAAAGTTTTCTCTACTCTCTAGGGGAGAGTGTATGGAAAATTTCAACTATAAAAGCCTGTATATATATATATATATATATATATATATATATATATATATATATAAAAACCTGAATAACCTAAACACTGCAACAGTGATTAAACTGGTCTGTTTTGGGTAGCGGTAATCAAAAGCAGATTTTTCAACTTATGATCTCATTTTTGGTCCCTAAACATATCATAAGTTGGGGACTATCTATATTTTGTTTTTAAATTCTAATAATTTAGTTTTTTAATATATTGGAGTTATCTTGGTGGTATTATTTGAAAGAAAACTTTAATGAATACCTTTAGGTATTGGTTCAAATCTCACTTAGTTTTATACAATGTTAACCTGAGCCGTCTTCAACATATATTGCTCACACCCCACATCAATGTAGTTATTATGTTTTAGTTGGATTCCAGATCAATTGCATTGTCAGATTTTTGCTGCTTTGTTACTCCTCACCAGATCAAAATTTTCATAATCAATAGGAATTGATATATTAAGTTAATTACTTTGCCCCCTACCATCCAGGTTAGTGTTAGATGTAGGGTTTTTGTGGAGAAGAATAATGATGAAGACCTATCATTTTAGATTGTTTTCAGACAAAGAAAAAACACCATTTGATTTTTTTACTCTAAAATTATGGACATCAGCTTTTGGTGTGGGCTAATGAAATAGATCCATGGATTTTATCAAGAGACAAGCTTCGATTAATTTCAGCAATTTTTAGCTGTAGCAGTAACTGCCTGTGATTACCTATGTTTGTAGATTCAGTTTGCTTGTCTTTTAATTTTCTTGCTGTATTTTTAGTTTGCTTGCCATGTTTTAAAATTTGGTTGCGTTTTTTGCATTTGCTTGCTTTGTTTTTGAATTTGCTCAGGAAAAGATATAGTATCACTAGATTGTTAAACCCCTTGTACAAGTAAATACATTGCTTTTATTATTTAGGATTACATTTAAAAAAATTTGTTTGCCTTTTTGAACTTGCTTGAGAGTAATTTTCATTTGGTTGCCATACTTTTTAATTTGCATTCCATGTTTTTTAACTTTCCTGGTGTATTTTTTAACTTGCTTGCCTTACTTTTAAATTTGCTTTGAGAATGGTAAAGTACGTCTCACCCTTGATAATCAAAAACAGACCATACATCGGGAGAAAATTCTTGAATGGCATGTCTGACTTTGATAGAAACTGCTCAGTAGCGACCCCTTCAATTAATGCCTTGGGCACATGCCAAGCATGCCATACCCTTGATACTTCACTGGATTCAAACAATAGGATTTGTAAACAACAATTTTAAAAAGAAACCATGTTAACAATCTTTTTCCATTTCATCTAGAAATATCTTATAGAAAAAGATGAATGGTATGTACATGCCTACTGGTATTTCAGTGGTACTCTCCACCATTTTTCTCGTCTCCCACAATTTTTTTTTTTTTTCTTTTTTTCAACCTTTTTAAAACAATTACAGCGCCCCCCCCTATCCGAAAGTAGAACATTCCTATAAAAACCTTTCGTAAACAAAAATGGCATAAAGCAAAAAAGCAATTGCCATTTTACTCTCGGAACCAATACACGGTTCTTGAAATTCCTCTTCCATTCATGGCGTGAAGAGAAAAAGATACTGGGTGGGGGTGGGGGATAAAATGCAAAAGAAAAACAAAACACATCAGAGGTCCCCCCCCCCATCTTGGCTAACTCATAGAAACGTCAGCTTGGAAGATGCTAAGACAAATGGAGTTGGTGAGAAATAGGTAACACAGCTGAAGCCGATGAAGGAACCCCAAGTCAAATATCGTGAATTATCAATCTGTCTGAAACCCAAAGTTTACTGTAAGTTACACCTTGTCTCTCAGAAGAAAGGTAAACAAACCATTTTCATTCCGTTGTTACTAATCACTTGAAATATTAAATAAATTTGTTTTTTGATTTTGAATTGTTCATTATTCTTCCTAAAATTGTATTTGTTTTTAAACTGTTTATTTCCACCTGCTAAAAAGAAAATGCTTTTACTCTCCAATCTAATATCCAGTCCTCGATATTCCACTTAATTTATCGTGTTAAGAGACTGGGAAAGACATGAGAACAAGTTCGACTTGGCTTACAAAACCAATCATCTTTTATGAAGGTAGATGCGATATCTTACAGACACCTGTACGAGGAGAAGTAGTCTAGAATTGCATGTTAAAAGTTAATAAGTAAACAGGAACTTCCCCCCCCCCCTCTCAGCTACATAATTGTCGTGCCCTTTGAAAGAATAGACAAATGTTTTTTTTTCTCTCAAGGGGTATGACTTGGACCTGGGCTCCAGGCTGTAGACCTCTAGAGTCAGTGCACATCTGCTTTGATGGAGTATCTGGAAGCATTGCTTAAGATTGCTGGCAGCTGTACTATCTATGTATAGCAATCGCAGAGAGCCATATCATCCAGAACCTCTGAGCCTAAAGTTGTAGACTGCCATAGTGTCCTGATTCTCCTTCAAAGAGACAGTAGAACTTGGCGGACCATAAGATGCTAACCCTTGGTTTAACGGGTGGGGTTGGCCCAGAGCAAGCTGGCCTCACCTTAAAAAATCCACTGCTCAGGCAGGAGGGAAAATCTGCACAAAGGGGCCCGCCATCTATGCTCCAACTGCTGTGGGAATTTCTCCCAACAATCTTCTCTTGCAAAGCCAAGTTGTTCATTCATTAGAAATTTTGTGTTCCAAAACCTCCATAATGGTGATAATGGAATGTTAGGCTGAGTCGCCAGAGGTTGTTGAGAGATACAGAAGACTGGAATATAGGAGAGGAAGAGGTTGCACGCTGCCTCTATAACTTGCTTCAACACAAATACTGAACGCTGTTATCGCTTTTCACCTTCTTTCCATAAAAACAAAAAAATGGTGTAAAGCAAAGAAGACATTTACTTTTAGAAATTTGGTTAACAGGAATATAGCGGAACATAGGTTATCTGAACACAATATTCAAATTTAAAATTTCAAGGTCCGGGGGAATATTTATTTTTACGACTTTATGAAGAGGGAGCAGTCGGTTAGCTTGATCTCAGTCAGTGACTCTAAACAGTGTTGAAATGATGTGGATATTTTTATCACAAAACGATGATCGTTCATCACCTCAATGATCCTTATTTACATGAACTTAGTGTCTTTGATTTACTCAGTGCACTTACTGTACTCGTACATAAATGTATTTTCATTATTATGTCATGTTTCCTTAAATTTTTAGCTCCACGTTTTTGTTATTCAAAGGACGCTTGGATCGTAAAATAAGATATCACAAATTTTTAAACGGTATCATGTTTTTACTCATTTTATTGAACCTTAAAACATTCTTTTTTACATACTTGTGTTCAGTATGGCTTCCTTTTTTATGATTGAATCAGTTATCCAAACATAGTTCTACTGGTCCATCTGACTTTCCATTGTATTATACAAAGTTTTGCTAAGTTCGATCCGGCATCTCAGAGTAAAATGGATATCTCTCTCTTTCTCTTTCTCACATACAGATTGATTCATATATAATAAATATGCTGTCTCATGTATAAAGAATAAGGGCTGCCCACAGGATAGTGTCTGCTCATATTTTGTTTATATATGAATGTAAGATTACCTTCCATTTTTTTTCCCCCCCCCATTTTATTTCAGCTCTTTAATTTGGTTTCCTGTGTTGATAATGGGCCTCACTCCAAGAATTCATTTTAGCAAAACAAGCTCATTCCCAAATGACTTCATTTTCGTTCAAAATGATAAATAAAAAATTAATCTGCTTGCAATTGAGTTTTTGGTTTTTCTTACTCTATTCATATAAAGCTATGTTTCATCAACCTACTTTCAATGCAAGATGAACAAGGCATATCTGGTAATGATATTATGTCTTTAACAATTTGGTTCAAGATTGAATCAAATAACTAACATTTGAATCTTCAAAAAATCTCTTGGACTTGTGCTAAGTTATGAGATGCTCTAAACTCCTTCTTTGTTGACTGCAAATATCAGGGAATGTTCTGATCTTGGTGTAAGAGAGAGTAATTATCTAGAGGAGAGATTTCCAGTGTTATATTAACAGCACTGGCCAAGTGTTTTGAAATGCAATCAGACATTTTTTTATTTTATTTTTTTATTTTTATACTATCAAAATGTATTTCAACCTGGCTTAGCTATTGCAAGAATTACTCAAACTCTTATAAATTTATAAGACGAAGGGAGATAACCGAGTTGTGTTAGATTTCACAAAATCTGCATTTTGGAGTCAGTGGCAGGCCTATGGTTGGTGTTATGCGGGCTGGTAACTTATGGCGGGTCACCCGACTCCTCCCAGAATTCTTTCTCTCCCCAGGATGTATAGAATTTTGGTGATCTTTTTATACTAATACATTGGAATATTGGAGAATTATAATGAATATGTGAGGGCATAAAACTACATTTAATTATAATTCTGTTCATCTTTTGTTTTCTATTTTCTGAAATAATATGAAGAAAATAAGTCTGGGTACTTAGAAAATGGTTTTATTTAAAATTTAATCACTTCTTCTGTAGCCTATCATTCAGCCTTCTAAAAGTTTCTATAGTAATTCATTGCAAACTTTTGGAGATATAATGTGAACAGTCATGAACATTTACAAAAATGTTTTTTTGGGGGGGTGGGGGGAACAAATTACAAATTCAATCGTAAACTTCCATCCTCCCACAATATTTTGTTTATATACCATCTTATAGATAATCTAAAGAAGACAGCCTACTTAGTTTACCTACTTTAATTCCTCCTAACTTCTTGAATTAAATTTAAAAAATCATTCATCCCTTTTTTTAAACTATACAGATCTTTATCTTCTTTTCAAAATTATTCTAACCATTTAATCTTTATTCATTGGCAATATTCTTCATAAAATGTGTCCGTTGTAAAAAAAAAAGTGCTATTTATTTTATGCAATCCAAATTATTAGAATAAATGAGCTGGTTTATAAGTATTGAAAAATGACGTATTTTTGTAGAAATGTTCAAATATAAAGTTTCTTATAGTTAAAAACATTCGAACCTAATTCATGCTGTTTATCAAAGATTACTGAATTTTGATTGTGGCATCCTTGTTTTGATTAAGTTAAATTTTGACTAAATTAAAACTACATTTTATATATATATATATATATATATATATATATATGTGTGCGTATTGTGTAAGAAGAAAAAAAATAATGCGCATGACACTTTATGTTGGCAACTGGTACCCCACTCCTTAATTTTTCAGACGATTCAAATATGCCCCCCCCCTCCCAGAACAAAATTGTGCCAATCTTTCTTCTTCTTTTGAAAACAGAATGAGGGTAACTTAACTGCTTTTGATTTACCGAACGATGTTCATTATATGCATCGAACTATCGAACATATTTCTTATTTAACAAATGAGTGGCAACCTTTTTGTATGATAGACATTCAGATTTAACAAATACTCTCTCTTCCCAATTAGTTTGTTATAGAGAGAGTTTACTGTATTGTTTTTATCTTTAACTTGAGGTTCTTTTTCACAAGCCATCAAGCATATACAATTTTTATACTTATCATTCTTCCTCATTACAGAAAATGAAAAATTATTATTAATGAGTGACTGTCTGGCCTACTCTTTAGCCAATGTAGGACCCATAAACATAGCAAAATGAGGTCACTTGCATTTTTTATACTCAGCCATTTTATTCCAGCTCTTAAAACAATGATGAATTATTAAGTGCTTACATTTCAGGAGGTGATGAACTGTGCCAGCCTCCAAACATTCTATTTACCTCTGCTATCAAAGTGGAAAGAGGTATATGCAATTACTTAAGTCTGTCTGTCAGTCTATCCATCCACACAATATCTCCAAAATTTCTCAATGACATTCATTGGAAGAGTTTGAAATGTACTAAGAGGGAATTGATTAAGTTTAAGGGTGGCTTTTTACAGTTACTTTCTGAATCGTAGCTATATATGAACTGATTTTCATTCAGTTTTAGTAACAATGGCATTGGCAGAGATAAGCGCTCTCAGAGTACTTTTTAGTTAACCCCTGACCCAAGTTGAAAGAGATAATCTTGTTAGACTGTCTGCACAATATCTCAAATTTTTCAATGGATTTCTGACTTTTTGTGGAAGGGTAGGCTGTAGACTTGGGAAGAATGGATCGATGAGTTTTTCTTGATTCAGAGATTTTTTTTTTCTTCTTTTTCTTATATCTATATGTATTCATTCATATTTGTCCACATAAATTCTCCTAATCCAATGGTTTTCAATAACATTTTGTGTAGGGTGAAGTAGGTTAAGGAAGAATTAATTAAATTTGGGGTGGATCCAGGTATTTTTTGATCGAGAAATATTTCTTCATATACAGTAAACACTTGCTATAATAAACCTCAATATAACGAATTTCAGCTTTAGCAAACTTGTTGATCTATCTGAACTAACTTCGGATTTTACCAAACAAAATTCAAAGGTGTGGAATTATGTAGCTCAAGGCGGCTACCTTTTGAAGGCCTGCATGAAACGGTCTTTCATTGGTACAACTAACCAAGGCTGGGACATTCAGTAGACTGCAGAAAGGCTGGCTGCTTGTTTAGACCATTAGAATTGTATGTACAGTAATGACTGGTTGTGACTTTTTAGGAGGTGACATGGCATTGTCAACAAAGCCATAACTAGAGAGATGTTGAATGCTAACACTACTGAAGCAGCTTGTTGAAGATGAGGAGCTCCACTATTTTCTAATCTAGAAGGCTAACCAAACAATGAGAAGTTGGGTCAAAAATAGAACAAGGGTCTATTGAATTGCTGTAGATGCGATGATCTAACAAACTTACTTCTTATTTCCTGAACGAGGGACAACCTTTGGGGTTAACCAACTTTTAGCTCAAGCTCTACCCCATAGTTTGTTATAGCAAGGGTTTACTGTCTTAAGATAATAGTCCAGAACAAGGAAAATCAAAACTTATACTGTTATCTCCCCAGCATCATAGCTTTATATCAACTGATCATTCAGTTTTTAGATAGTGCATGGCTTTGGCAGAGATATGTGCTCACTGGGTGCTTTTTAGCTTCTTGTTTGTAATTTGCTCCAGTTTATAGTAATACGGAGCAAAACTTATGAATTGTTGGAAACTATTTATCATGCTTATCAGTAGTGAGAACACATCAGCACATCTGATTTTATATTTTGAAAAATTTGATTTAGCTGACCACTTATTTGTCATCTTTAACAATAGACTCTGTAATTATAGTTGTACACAGCCAAGATGTCACCACCAAGATAAGATTGCCAGGGAACTGGTTGGCAGGTAAGGAAACACTCAGCAACAACCCAGTTACTTTGAAAAGTATTTCAACTTTTGTGAAAATATTTTCCTTTAACAGGAAAAGATCTTAAAATTTAGCCATGGAAGGGGACTTGAAAAAATAGTATCAAGACATTTGTAAAGATATGAAAATCTAAATAATTCTGATTATAGTTTGAAGCAATTCTAGATACTGAAGAAGAAAAAATAAGAATAAAATAAGGTGACTCTAATTTTTCTTCATAAATTTTCAAGTGAGATTGAAATGAGGTTGTATACAAAATTTCAAATTTGAAGTGTTCTAATTTTCGATTGTTGTTATTGTCATTGTTGTTACCAGTAGAAAATTAAGTCTTCTCTTGAGTAGGAGTTTGAAAATATGAATATTGCTTGTTCAGAACATTTGATCTTAGCAAATATTACTGGAAAGGTGTCTTTAATATAGGATGATTTGGAAAATAGTTTCCCTGGACATTGTTAGTGAGTTTATCTTTCACAAGATGCTCTAATATTGTGGTTTGTTGATGCTGGTTCTACCAGCCCTCTGCTCATTCATAATATTATGGAATAAAGATAACATCCATTTCCAGGGGACCAACTCCCCGAGACTGTACTTCCCCATTGCAGGGGTAGAGTCAGGGTCAATCCATGATGTCTGAGGCGTGCCAAGGGAACAGGACAATTTTTGTCCCTACCCATATGTATATGTGTAAGATCCTATGCTAAACTCGACCTTGTGTCACATTCTGCACAAATGGAGGATATTGTAGTGAGCTTATAAATTTCAAAAATATCACAAAATATTTATTTTTTAAATTCTCACCCCTGTCATTGTTCCTGTCTTCCAACCATGTCAAATTGCTCCTTTTTTGAAACAATTACAGTATTTGTCTATTTGTGAAAGTGTAAGTATATCTTGGTTAATTACTAAGCATAGCTTAGTCTGGCAGAAAGCCATGATAGTGTGACACAACATTTACAAATTGCTTGTTAACCAGTGCACCATGGTAAACATCCAAGTATTTAGCTCAATCTGGCATGAAGTCACAATTGTAGGGCACCGAGTGAGAATTGAATTCACTACACACTTGTAATGATCTGCTAGACAAGTTCACTAACCATTTCCCAAGGTGAGGGGCCATAGTGAATGTTTTGGGTTCAAGTGTCTCATCTTCTGCGGTACAAGTTTTGATTGAGAAAATTCACAGCCTAAATAGGAAGAAAACAAGTCTGGTTAGTCACTCAATAGAAATCATCATGTGACTAATGTCTTTCAGCAGAATGTTGAGAATAATCAATTGAAAAATGTGTGATAAATAAGTTACCTCTCTCACCTTTTGCTGGTCTGTGATCACTAAACAAGTATGAATTGAAAAAAAAACAAGTGTGAATGCTGCTGGACACAAACTGAGGGATCAATTTAGGATAAACTTACATTGCAAATTGATCCCCACACACACACACACGCACACACTAAAAACCTATTTAGGGGGTGTAGAATTTTCTACAAAACTTCTTTTTCTAAGCATAATAATGAGTGAATGTTTAAATTTTTCAGCTCCCTAGCTCTATTGGTGAGGCATGTATGCTAGCCAGTTAGCAAAACCAACTTAGAAACTGAAGAAACCTATTTTGATAGTCTTGGTTGACAGTTTTTAATGAAATAGTGCACCATAATTTAGTATGGTAGAGATCATACATTCTTCTTTGTCCACAGTCCACTTAAGAGCTCTTCTCAGGTTCCAGGCCCCCCTGTCAAACAGGCATATCACATGAACAGATAGACCAAGTCATTCATTATCATTTCAGTCTATAGCCTTCAGATGTACCAGGGAACCATATGGGTCCTGTTGAAAATGGTTGCTTTAGATGATGTTTAAACTAGGGCAGAAAGCGACGTATTAATTGTCTCTTTCATTCGACTGATCAGTAAACAGTTGTATTGGATAACAATAGTCATTATTCTCTTATGAACTAGCAGCAAATGTTGTTGGATTCAGTTAATAATAATTTTAATTATTACCTCCCACCATTTTGAAGTGGGCTGACTGTTGAATTCAAGTATAGAAAACTGTCTAGATGATGACCTTGGTTGAGATAGACCTTCAGCTGCCACCACACCAGCAAACATTGATTATATGCATGGCATTGTAATAGACAATTGGTGCTCGACCATTTGGTTCATTGGTGATGAAGTGATACTTATAAAATGTTGATTGCAACCAATTATGACAGTTGCTTCAAGCATTTAGAAAGGTGTGGTTGGCTTAACAATTAATAGAGAGCAGAAGTTCAAACTCCAGCTGGGACAGTTAGTGTTCACTTCACACAATTGCCTTTGGGAAAGGTATAAATCCACTTCTCCCAAATAGGTTAATGGTAAGGCAGTTGCAGCCTTTAGCCATGTAAGGCAGTTTATTTGGGGCATCGGGCTAGCACTCTAGCCTTCAAAAAAACCTATACTTGTTATAATAATTGAGTCTCCATGACTCATTTGAGAAATAGAGAAAAAATATCATTGTTTCCTGTGACATAGGAAGTAACTTTATTTTTACTAACCATTTAATGGATAGAAAATAGCAAAAACAAACCTTTAACTCTGAACTTCTAAAATCCTTCTTCATGTTACAAATTATCAGCAGAATAAACATTATTATTTTGTTACTTTTACAAATAATTTTTGATAATTTCATATTTTCATTTGAATTTTGATGATTATCTCTGGATGCTCTGATAGTATTGATATTTATTAGACTTAGAATAGCATGAGGCCACAAGTGGTAGGTACCCAATGAGGATTGAATTCCCAACAGTAATGGTCAGTGAGATCAACTTGCAAGGCATTATTCCCAAACAAGGCATTCAAAGTGGATAGTTACTAAACACAAGAGCAAATAGTTAGAAATTAAGGTGGATTGTGCTGAGCCGATTTTCGTGTAAGAGGCTTAATAGCCTTGGAAATCAGCATTTGAAATCCTGGTTTTACTCGGACTTGAACACTGACAACTCATGCTGGTTGGAAATACTCAACTATTCAAATCCACCAAGCAGGCCCTGAAGATTTACTTGGGTTAGCTTTGTTTGGCTCAAGACTACAGTAGCAGGGGAAACAAGTGGGGATCAAACTCATTACATTAGTAAATTGGCCTGATAAGGTTTCTGTGCATTGCATTATGACAGTCCTCCATGTTCTAGAAATTTCAAGAGTTGAGTAAAAAGATGAATCTCTCTATTATTCCATTATCTGTCTTTCTATTTCTCAAAATGGTTCATGGTTTTTGTTGTCTCCCCGCATGATAATTAGAAACCATCAACTAAAACTGTCAACATAGGTTTCTTCAGTTTTTAAGTTAGTCTGGCTATGCATGTCTGTATCAGTTGAACTGGTAGGCTGAAAATTCAAACTTTACTCTTTATTATGTCTTCTAAAAACTTCTCCCGAATAGGTTTTCAAACTTTTTTTTTAGTTTCAACAAAATGCGAGAGAAGTAACTGATTCAATGATTATCCCTTTTTTTTTTAATTAATCAGCCTCCAACACTGCATGCTGCCAAAAGACATTGATCATGTGACGGTTTCTATTGAGTGACTACCCATACCTGTTTTTTCGAATTAGTTTTCTATTTTTGTTGTTTCCTCATTTGATAATTTAATTAATCACTTACTTCCCTGTAGAAATGAGAGGCAATAAAAGAGCCACATTGTGATATAAGCTAACTATTGACCATATATGCTGGTATATAAGACAGACATTCAAGTAATAAACTATGCAAATATTACACTGTATCGACTGCACTGATATTATGACTTGTACACTGTGTAACACCTCTATATAATCATTATGTGTGATATGGTTGGACTATTTTCAGTGGTCGGGTGCTGTCGGATTTAGCTTGTAGAGTCATTACTCAGAGGAGCCTCTCATGAGAGATTTCTCGAAAAAAGCAAACACTGGTTACCCAATGCAAGGTTAAGTACCCCGACGCCACAACCTGGATATATAAAGAAAATGGATATTACTTGTCCAGTCTAAACAAGCTCTGAGTAATAATTCCATACTTTGGAACCAACAACACAACAAAGGCAGGAGGGTACACGGCTGAAAAATTGTGGAAAAATGAACACATCGATGAGGAAAATAGTCTGACCATATGATACGTAATGATCGATACATCTGTCCAGCAAAATTAAGACAGGAAGCTCAATACAGACAGCTATAGGGTTTGGATGATTTGCAGTGAGTGGTAGTCCTCCAAATACCCTTGTAAACCATTCGTCTTATTGTACGATATATACAGTATATAGAAACAAAATGGTAGCTGAAATAGTTTTATTTTTTCGCTCTTACCAGCTTTATTGGGGTCAAATGAAAATTAGGTTTAATTTAGCTCTGGGATAACTATTACTGTAAGAGAAGCTTTTGGATTGCCCTGAAAGATCTAAAGAGGTATAATTAAATCATGTCAGAATTATGAAGAGTTGGACATCAAAGGGAAATAGTACGATAATGAAAGCAGATTGAAAAATATAATAGCAATTGCAAGATGTTCTAAAAAGTAATTATAAACTGTCTCTGTTTGTTAAATGTAGCTTAGTTTTGGCATATGTATGGGGCACCCAGTAAGGATCAAACTCATTACTCAGTTGTAATGATCTGTGAAACCAGCTTGTTTGTTCAAGGGAATACCTAACATTAATGGTCACCTTTTATTTAAAGTAAATCCTATTGTCAGTGAGACTTGGGCTTGCATCTCTTTCCCTTGAAGAACTTTTTTAAATTGTACGGCTACCTTACCAACTGGGCTGCTGAGCCTTCCAGCTGCATTAATTCAAATTCAACCACACAATGTTCCCTTATCTTTCCAGACACTGATATATTGCAATTAGATGAAATGACATCATGAGGCATGTAACAAATGATTACTTATCAAGTTTCTCAAACATAAACAAACGTGTGGTTTCTATTTTGGCCTTTTGTATTTATCGAACTTGATAATATAATAGCTGATACCTGACTTTTATAATGTAACAGGTTTGGTTAGTCTTCAATAGAAACCATCACATGATAAACATCTCCTACCGACATGCCATATTGGGGCTGATCAATTAAAAATTGGAAAAAAGAGTAATTAATGAATAAGTTATTTCTCTTGCCTTTTGTTGGGATGTGATCACCAAAGAAGTCTAAATTTTCAAAAAATGAGCATGAATGTTACCAGACACAGATGAAAGGATCAATTTAGCCTAAACTGACATTGCAAACTGAACCCTTCACTAAAAACCTATTTGGGGAGGAATTTAGAAAAAAAACAAGTTTTTTTCTAGATGTAATAAGGAGTTAATGTTTAGATTTTTATCTCTCTTACTTCATTGGTGCAGCCTGTACGTGCGATGCATACTAGCTGGCCAAACTCAAAAACTAAAGAAACTTATGTCGACAGTTTTGGTTTATGGTTTCTAACACCAGGTTGGAATTGAGCTGAGTGTCATCTAGTAATGAATGTGAAATCAATCCTGATTGGTTTGTCAATACTTTGTGCACTGGACCTGTCTTGAACACAGCTATAAAAACATTTATCTTCTATACTAGAGGAAAGCAGGTGGTAGGGACATTTATGTTTGATTATTCAGGAGTGTATTGCAAAGGCATAAAAAGGTAATATAAGTTCACATATATCTTGATTAGTGTAGTTAATTTGTTCCAAAATTGTTCATACTGTTCAAGACCACACTATGCAAGGTCTTATTATAATTTGATGTAGTTTTTGTTTTCAGGTTATACTTATTTGCATTACTCTGCACAGCAATACCTTAAATGTACTACATCGAAACCTACACTAATCAAAACTGCACTCAAGTTATTCCAATATTGACAATCCATACAACATCAGAAATTAGTACACACACACATATACAAATTTCTGTTCCTTGTAAGCCTACATCTATTATTGTATAAGAAAAATTATGTACAAATCGTTTGCATACAGCTACTTCTCTTGATATACAGATAGATATCCAAGGACTTTTACGAATAAGTCACTTTTATTTACAAGAGGTAAGTTAACTAATATAATATAGGATAGAGAATCAGAGAGGAGAAAATGAAAGAAAGACGACCGATTATGCTCCACTGACTCATTGAGCTTTCCATGTCTGGAATGGTGTAGGTGACATTCACTGCTCCTGCAGTGCTGGATGCAAGTTTGGGGGGGATCTATACACTATGTGCTAAAAGTTCATCTACAGCCAAAATCGGCTATTTCCGTCAATATGAACTAACTTGAAAACTACATCAAATACAGCAAAACCAATGACACCATTGCATCCAGCGCATGGAATTACATCAGAAACGACCATAAAATCAATAAGTAAAAATGACTTTCATTATCCAAGCTTGGGGACATCTCTACACTATGTGCTAAAAGTTCATTTACGGCCAAAAACGGCTATTTCCGTCAATATGAACTAACTTGAAAACTACATCAAATACAGCAAAACCAATGACACCATTGCATTCAGCGCATCTAATTACATCAGAAACGACCATAAAATCAATAGGTAAAAATGACATTCATAATCCCAGTTTGGGGGGCATCTATACAAAATTTACTTCTTCATTTCTGATTTCAGGCTGTTGACTCTAATGGTCAAAGAATGTATGGAATCTACATGTCAAGATCAAAAACCACAGTGAGATGGAGTAAAACTAAAGATGAAATAGTTTAAACATATAATGAGTACATATGCAAATTTCTTCTCTGTTTGTCTTTTTAGGCTCAAATGGAATGCTCTGATTGGTTTAATTTATGACCTAATAATAGAAGTTATGGTGTTGAAACTCTTAAGACTTCATGCCTGATCACACATCAAGACAGTTTGAGATAACTTGAGACATGAGATTAGGATGCTTCAATGATCAAAAATAAATAACTTCAGTTGCAATAAATTATTTGTCTGGTAAATCATACTCCCTAAATTTGAAAGCTATAGGCCTACAATTTTCAGTGAGATTGGCAAATAGTAATCTAGGGTGTAGCAATTGATAAATCTTCTGATGTAGCTGTCATTACGGCAAGTGTAGCCGACTTATGTTCTGCAGATGTTCCTGGCAAAATAAACACTTTTGGCCCTTAAAAACAGTAGCAGATGTTTGGTTTTCAGTTTGGTCGTCAGCATTACCATTAGAAAGGGCTGCTGCACTGAAGATTGTTTGAGGTGCAGAGTACGTCTCCGAATCCTTTCAGGCCTGTTCAAGAGCCCTTACTTTGTCAGAGGCTGTAAAATGATTGAGAATTCTTTTTCAAGCAAGAAACCTGGGTTTAAGTTACTTGCGTTGATCTATCAATCATTTAGTTACAGGAAGAAAACCTTGTTTTAAGTTATTTTTGTTAGGTTTGTAAAAGTAGTGGGACTAGATGTATATTGGCTGAATGTCTTAAGTGTAGGAAGCAATACATTTTCTATTGAATAAATTGTAGTAAGACCTGAGTTCATTTCTTGGGTTTTATTCAACAAAGAACAAGGCGATACATAAGAATTGTCAAGTATCAGCAAAGTCTGAAAAGAGAGAGAGTCTGAAAAAAGCTGGCAATTTACAGAACTGCCATATTTGAAAATATGAGAACAATGTAAAGAAAAGGGAAACAAAATCACAACATTTATATAGACGAAACAATGTATAGGGGGAGATAAGCATGATCACCACAATATTATCATATGCTAACAAATGTTAAAAAAGTGTTATCAGAATATGAGGTCAGGTGAAACATCAATGTAAAAAAATGTTATCAAAATATGAGGTTAGGTATAAAAAGTGACGACTTCCAAATAAAGTCTTATCACAATATAAGCATAGGTGAAAACCACCTTTCCCCCCGCAAAATAAATCAGATTATTCTAATGATATGATGAATTCCTTATAGAATGTTAGACATTGGATTTGTTTCATTCTTCAAGTTCGAGCATTTTGAAGGTATAGGTAGTACAAAAAAAAAAAAGAACCTCTGCCTACTTTGTGTCACAGAAAAACTATTTTTATTATATTAATAGTTACATGATAAATAAACTATCTTCTGCAATTCAAATAATAGATGCTACAAGTGAAGTTCATTTAGGCAGCACTACTTTTTACCCCAGCAATCCCTGCTGATAAGCCATCCCAGCCAGGAATTCAAGCTGTTTATCTAGATACAATCTTTTTATGAGAGAGTGAAAGAAAGGGGGATATTTTTTTTTTTTTTAACAATAGAGTGAAAGAAAGGGTGTGAGAGGGGAGGATGTTCATCTCTTTTTAGAACAGATTGAAAGAGAGAGAGAGAGAGAGAGAGAGTGTAAAGGTGTTTATTTCTTTTTACCATAGGTTGAAAGAAACTGAGAGAGAAAGAGAAGGGGTATCCCTTCCTTCTCCTTGCTTAAATTTCTGGCTGGGATGGCTTACCGGCTGGGATGGCTGTGGTGAAAAGTAGCGCTCGTATTTCAGCAAGAAGAACTGAAACTTTCATTTTCATGACATTGTTGTGAAAGTATTTGATAAAGCGATTATCAAGAATTAGAAGAATGAGGTTATTTTTGCTTCCATATCTAAAAAATCAGCTTAAAATATTTGAATAATTAAAATAAATAAATACTGCCACCTCTTTTTCTGTCTTTCCTTTATCCTTTCAAATGAATTCACATTCGTTCGAAGACGATTCGTTAGCTGTAACTTAGCAACATTTCCTAAATTATTGGATTTATTGATGTAAAATCACCTCCTGTAATTTTCCACCGCAGCCGAACAGACCGATAGTTTTTGTACTTCTGATCAAATCGAGAAAACATTACTTATGATAAGTTTCCTCTTGATTACCCTCTCGTTAAGATTTACGTAAATTTCGTTTCATCTCATTTCCCCCCCTTTCGCACACGTGTATTTAGTTGTTTCCCTTGTATCATCATCATAGTTGTTGTTTAATGATGTTCTGATGATGGTGAAAAACGATCACCCCTTGTAGGACAACAGCTGGTTGGTGGTTCCTACTCAACATATTGCTACTGCTACTTTTGGTACTAAACTGGTAGGGACACAAATGCACTGTTGACCATTTCTGCACGGACAGATGACGGATTAAACTATTTACTTACTTTTTAGTAGTAAGTCAACTGCCCACTGTTGTTTATAAATTCTTGCTTCAAGCCGGTTGGTTTCCAACTCCAAAAATGATGATCTAAAAAAAAGAGGTAAGTACTCTAAAGAATTCATCTACTTTACTCAACTTGGGCTTTTACCACAGTCAACCTATTTCTGATGCCAAACAGTTAATATCATCATAAACCTCTAGTCTTGCAAAATAATGTTATGTTCATTAATTCTCTTGGCACAAATGAATATGCACTTATTGCACTTATGCACAAGTACGTGTCACAGACTGCAATACTGAATTTTAAAAAATGTCAACAATAACGTACAGTCGTACTAGTAGTTTGAAAAAAAAAAGCTTCGATGATGAGACAAAAATTGTGAAAGAAATTCTAGTATTGTGTATTTAGGAAAGTATATTGTTGGTGACAGCTGAGATTATCAAGTTGTTGCTAAGTACTTATTATGCTTTGCAAACAGAAGTTATTACAATTACTATAAAAACTACCCACCAGTTTGAAACGAACGATAACATAATTAATACAATTCAAGGTGTCTGGTGCACTACACTGTAAATATTGTATAAAATACTGAAGTATGCATGCTAAATCTTGAAACAAAAGCATTTGTTGGGGTTTGTGTGTCTGTGTTTCCAATCATGCATTTGTTAAAAATGTTGCCCACTTCTCTCACTACTGATCCACTTAACAAAAAACAAACAAATAAATAAATAAATACAACTTTATAACATGCGAACAACATACATCTTCATTATGTTAAACTAAATATATTCGTCAGTAATATTTTATGATTTAAAGCTAGTTGTACTACACGTTTGAAATTGTACATAACATCATAATTTGTGGGTGGGGGACTATATTTGATTATATCACTTGACCCAAATCTTTTGAACTAAACAAACACCAACAGTGATTTATTTATCCGTTTTATGATTCAAATTCTGATGTCAAAATGAACTTATGTCCAGTTTGATTTAATGAAAGTTAATTGTAGTTCACAAGGCTTCAGTCAATTTACAATTTTTTGTGCTGAACTTCATCTATCTGGACTTTCGTAACATTATAAAAACAATAACATTTCAAGTTTTGAAAAAGCACATGATTTCTCTATCTTGTGAGTTGTTTTTTTTTAGTGTGATTGATTGCTTTACAAATACGATGATTACTACTAGATTTGTTGATCTGAGAGGGAATTTCATAATCTAAATGAATATTGACTTTTTAGTTTGTCTTTTTTCCCCTCAAGCTATAACTAAAGCAACCGGAACTACAAAATTAACCCATGTGGAATAGGTTGTTGTATGAAAGTTTCCGAGAACTCATGATAAATGAAAGTGTTGCTTGAAACTACAATTGTTTTGTGAAGCACTACAATCTTTGTTTACATTGGTATGACATTTACTACTAACTATAAAATAAGTAAAAGAAATTAAATGAAAGCTCTCGTAATTTGAGTGTGAATGCCCCTTTTTTACTTATTAAAATATCTAATCTTAGTTCTGTCATAAATTAAACATGACTTTTTAATGTGACGTTTAACCCTAACTTAACCCTAACCCAACTCTAACCAGACAAACAGCGACACACTGATATATGGACAGGCACTTCTATATTCAATCTGAAAGTATGTGTAATGTTAATGACATTATGTAATTATCAATGTGTACGTTTATATTGCCAATGACAGGCATAAATGTCTTTGTTTTTATTTTAAAGATACATAGTGAATTGAATAAAACGTGGTGTTTTGATGACATATTTTGTCAGTATGTTGTGTTTGCCCATTTTACAAGACATATTGTCCGTTAAAGAGTATATTATCACTTATTTTATCACAATGAATGTGACTTTTTGTTTACTTTAGTGGAATTGAAATGAATTAAAAATGACTTCTTCCCTGGAACCCGAAGTCGTGACTTTTTTCCAATCGCCATGAACCAAACGTGAACTTGGATTTGGTGTATTAAGATTTCCCCTTTGTAATGCTTTCCTGGTCTTGAATGTTATGAAGAAAAGGGTTCCGGTGGTGATTTTTTTGAGTCATAAATTTACCTTAAGAATATTAACAGGAGTGTTTTCCCCCGCTGAAAATAGGTGTGTGCAAAATTTTAAATTCTAAATTGATGCTATTTGATATGAACCGAATTTAAAGATGAACTTGATTAAACACCGCTACCCACAATAGACAAGTTTAAACACTGTCGCTGAGTTAATGATATTCATGTGTTCTGACATTTGTATATCCATGTACCCGGACTTGGTCGAGCCCTAACCGTTCATGAACAGAAACTTGATATTTGCACTCACACTCCCCCTCAATGGGTAGGGAAAATGTTATTTATTTTGTTTTTTTAAAAAGCCCCATCTTGAAATAGTGTGTATGTGTGTGTGTGTGGGTGAGTGGGTTGGGGCTCAATTTGAAATGTAAGCTTATTCTAAATTGATCTCTTACTTTTTGTCCTGTAGCATTCATGGTTGTTTTTTGAAAGTCCCCCCAAAACATGAAAAGTAATTTATTTATTGATCACCCCTCTTCGAATTTTTTTTTTTATTGACCCCCCCATGGCATACAGCCTAAAGGCATTGGTCACATGACAGTTTCTATTGAGTGACTAACCAGACTTTTAAAAAAAATCATTAATTTATGTTTCAAGCCAAACTGGTAGCATTTTTATCAAGGTAACTTAATTTTACCACCTCCACTGCTTAATTTACATGGTAAAGAGAAGCATTCATGGATGGTGGTGATTCATAATTTCCCTTGGAATGCTAGTTTTATTTTTACTTCATGCATATTATTTTACTGTTTTCCTATCATCTTACTTTTTCTTTTAGCAAAATAAGCAAATAAATCTAAGAAAATCAAACTTTCTTTTCACAAGAAAGGTTACTTTGTTTAAATTTGCGGAAAGCAAGGTTCTACGTAACTTGATCTGGAGGATTGTTAATCCAGAAGTGTTGCTCAGAAGTTAGTTTGACTTTATGAACTGAAGGTAATATATATATAATGTATATGTTTATTCATTCATTTATACTTGTAAAAGATATTTAATACTATTATTAATAATCCTTGAATAATTCTCCCATTTCTAGAGATTAAAACAACAAAAATCCCTGTGGAACTGTCTATTCCACAGTTCCTTTGCTGGAAGGTCGCTTTGTTCTGCAACTGAGCCCATACCATAGGCAAACTTTTAAGTAAGTTAAGGCATTGTGACTCACTGCATTTCAGTGTTGAAAGCAGTGATATGAGAGAGAAAGAGATAGAGAGAGAGAGAGATGGATTAAAAGATTCTGGTCACACTGTTCATTTAGTACATCGAGAGAGAATAAAAGTGAAAAAAGACTCGTTAGACAAATCTGGCCTTTTTTTAAAATTGTTGCGGTAATATTTTGTGGGAGTGTACTTCAGTACTGCAATGTTTTATAAACAATCATTATTATCAAATTTTTATTACAACTATTCACCTTCATCCTCATTTTCCAGTAGCTTTTTTTATCAAAAATTGAAACTTTTTTAGCTTTGGTGAGTTATGATGAAAAAATAGCCTTTATGAGTTATGAAAAAAATCAACTGAAAAAAGATGATGTTGAATAGGAGTAGTAAAAAAATTTGAATAAATCTAAATACTTCATCCAATAAAGATAAATTTTAAAATAATTGCTTTTATTAATAATTTTCGCCATTTCTGCATGCTTTTGGCTCCAAAACAATATTTTTTTTTTAACAATGGAAAATAAATTCTGTTGAAACATTAACAAAATAATTTACTTCCAATTAAATCTCAGTCACAAAGCAACATTTAATTCACCAGTGAATAATTATAGTTTTTTTTTATTTGTCATCTCCAAAAGTTTAATGGAAATATTTGGCCCCGAATTCAGTAATTCCAGTCAGTAGTATGCTTCTAGTGTCCATGCGGTGGCCACTGTAGGGTCACGACATCATTATTCTTATTTCTGTTCTGAATAAATGCAGAGATCCATTTATATCTGATTACGGTAGCACCTCGAAACCTGAAGTTTTTGTGAATTTTGGATCCTATTTCCCAGGGATCCGCTCATTTCATCTAATCACGTTCTCAGATCAACTCTGCTGAATGTTTAGTCCTAATTGTCTTTGCGAATTACCCAATTTTTCATTCAATATATCTTTTAAGCAACTGTTTTTTAAGAGTATTTCATTTATTCCTGAGTGAGCTAAAACATTTTAAAGTAGGTAATTCTTTAACCTTCGTCATTTTTCTTTTTTTTCCATGGATTTTTGTTGGAATATTTTTCTTTTTTAAATGACAGACAATATATTCTCATTTAACATTAAGTTATTGGGAATTTTTCAGAAACTCTATTGTGTAGAAGAATTTGAATCAATAATCATGGCCTCTTTGTTTTCCCAGGAAACAAGTTCTGTGACTGTGAGTGAATTTCAACAACTTGAATTTTCACAGTTGTCTCTTCATGAGAAAGTTACTATTAAGATATTAAAATATTTCAGCCAGGAATAAGTAGCCATAAGAGGTATATTCATAGCTTTGATTCAGAATGGTACTAATGGAAAGATTGGCTTCGTGATAGTGAAGTAAAAACTTTATTGATTTGTTTTCCGTGTTAGTTGTTTCGAGGTGATGTAATGTGGACAAAATATAGCTTTAAAAATATGAATAAAACCCAAGGAAAAAAATTGAAAAATATGGAACATCAAGTTTTAGAATTTTATCATATATATATATATATATATATATACATATATATATATATATATATATATATATATATACATATATATATATATATATATATATATATATATATATATATATATATATATATATATATATATATATATATATGATAATAATTAAATAATTGTGTCATCCACAGGCAGCTGTTTAATTGTATTACAACTCTTCAGTGTGGCTATAGACGATCCATTATCCCATCCAATATATATATATACATATATATATATATATATATATATATATATATACTAACCGTATTTTTGTATGTGTTACTCAATATTGAAACAATTTTTGAAAATTCTCTGAAGCAGACCCCCTCTAAAGTCACGAGCTGCCACTGCTCTCTTCAGTCATCATTTCTAGGTCAGTCTGTTCTCCTCTCATCAGGGGACAGATATTTGGCCAGTGTATGTAACATCCCACAATGCATCCAGGTTAATAATGAAAAAAATAAATACAATAAAACTCTATCTCTCTGTCCATTTGTCTCTTTCACACACACACACAATCAGTCTCTAAAAAGGAGTTCAGTGAACACTAAACTGATATATAGCCTCGATTTTTATTTTATTATTACTTTTTAATACAGAACCAATAAAGGTGCTGTGGTTATAGATTATTATTGGAGTCAATGACTAAGCACACGGATAAAATCATGCAGGCAATAGTTATAAGATAGAGAGTAGAACTAACCAAAAATACAAACTCTGCATTGAAGCAACTCACTTCAAGAAGACTGGAGAATGGACTGGCTGAAATATTGTCAGGTGAGAGAATAAATAGCTCTCATTGACCAAAATTAGAATGTTACAAGCTTTTTAAGATGATAATAGCTGTTATTATTTTACTTCCTGTTAACTACTCGTTTTGATCTCATAAGTGACACGAACATCTGGTCAAGTCGACATTTGCCATCAACTTAAATTTGAATTTCTAATTTGCTTTTAATTCTAAAGTTTTTTAAACTTAAGTTTATTTATTTATTTATTTATTTTCCTTAATGTTTTTAATTTCAAGACTGAATGAACACACAACAGTTTAAAGAAAAAAGTCATCAATTTTTGTGATGGAAATTTTTTGTTTTAAAGTTCTCTTGCTTTACTGATAAGTTGAAATTTAGTTTATTTATTTTTCCTTTGCTTCAATTTGTATTTTTTTTTACAGAGACTTGAATTAGTTCTCCTGTAAGAAACGTTCTATTGTTGCATATAGCTTCATGAACTTGTTTTTATAGTTTAATTTATAATATGAAATTTATGAATAACCTTTCAGTGTCTTTTGCCTATTGAACCACCATAGCCACCAGAGGTGATGAATGATTCTATCCCTTTTATATGTTCCAGTGCTCCTGGCCCAACCATTTTGTCTACAGACTTGAGAATTGACATCAGTATTCCACTTGATACCTTCTGAAAATGTTTTTTTTTTTTTTTGAGGCCTTATTTCGACAGTTTTATCAATACCATCTAGATTCTCTAGAATCTAGATGTTTCTAGATGTTTTTGTTTTTTTACTCCATTTTAGATGTTTTCTGGTAAAAAATACCAGTGGTGTTAGAAATAGAATTTATTCTAATCATATTCAATCTTTGATGGGATTTTTTTTACATGACTTCAAATTTTGATACTACGTTTGTTGGGTCATAGACTGTGATGGCAAATCATGATTATTACTGGTCAGGCATCATTGAAATACCATATTTTTCCTCATTTATCTTCAGGTTTCTATTGAATCTTTATTGCAATATCATTTTGTAGTGGTTGATAAATGTTAATGATCTTAAATATCTAAGCTTGACCTCAAATATGTCACTGGTTATTTTCCAGTTGAGTTATCAGTGGTAGTAGCGGTTGAAATAGATCTAACTTACCTGTGAGAAGCCAGGTTATTTGTTATATTAGTATTTCTCATCCATTATTAGTAAACCACAGAAAATAGTAAGTACTAATGTCATGTAAGCAACGAATGATATCAATTGAAATGAATTACTCAGAATCATGGTAAAATGAAAATTTATGCAAATACAAGTTGGAAAATGTATTGTTTGTGGATGAAGTTGAGTATTTTGTTTAAATCAATTTATTGAGTAAAAACGTAATAAAGTATGTTTGCGTAAGTGCTTCTTGATGGAAGATTTTATTGTTCATTGGGAAGTTGTGTAATGTAATAAATGTTCTTTCACTGAAAAGGTAGGTGTTATCAAATGAGTTGTATGTTAGACATATAGTGATCTCTGCTACAAGAATTGTTTGTTAGAGTAAAAATATTTGTTCGTTTTAAGCATGGCATGATTTTATGCATACCTGTGTGGCCATGTAGCTATTGAAGAAAACTTGCCTGAGCCAGCCTACCTGCCTGCCTGGAAATATCTGTTTACATATGTTGTCATAAGTTTTGGTGTCCTGTCATCCTTCGTTTTCCCCTGGAAGAGCAAAAAAAAGAAATGACTGGATCTAGCCAAAAAAGTGGCAACTATATTCCTCCCCTGGACTACCTAAATAACCCCAACCCCTAGGGGAATTCCCCCCATTAGCGATTGGGAACCAATGAACACATTGCTTGTCATACTATCCTTTGCCAGCCCGATTGCCTGAGCCAGCCTGTCTGCCTACCTGCCAAATTTGGAAAAGCAAAAAAACAATGTTGACACATCAAAACTACCTGTAGAGGCCAATGCCCCGGGTGCATTTTCCCATGTGTGTAGATAAAATTAACCTCTGGTATTGAGTGATGTGGATTCCTGTTGAATTTTGATGTTCACTGATTCGAGTTGGTCTATTGCTGCCTCTTTAAAGCTATCTGGTTTTCTTATTTCTTTTTCTCCAGATTTTCATTATTTTTATAAAACTATTATCAACTTATTGTCTTGTGAAATATTTTTTTCACATTCTTTATATACAGTTGGCCTGCAAAACAACCACTGTATAGAAGTTTTGCAAAATACATCATTTCTTATCTTCACTTCTGAGTCTGCTTTATTCAGTTATTTGATATTTGTTGTCAACAAACCTCAGAATAGTAGCATTAAAAATTGCTCCTTGGTGACATCTTTTTCATAATTGCTTTTGAGAAGTAGATTACAATTTTTAGCTTTAAATAATGAAAAGAAGATTTTCTCTGATGCAGTTGTTGATTAAGTTTTTTACAATATGAAACAACAAAGAATTACCACTGATTGAGACATTATTTATTGAAAGATGAAACCTTTCCAAGACTCTTTAACTTTTTATGCAACCCTTTTGTGGATCATCTTTCTTATTGATGCCAGTCAGTTGCCTCCACAACTTATGTTATCAGATGTCCTAGTTAAAATCTGTTGGTTTTGTTATGTGATGCCAAGGTCCTTGTTCTAATTAGAATTGATCTTCTCCCATATCAATTACCCTTTTGGGACCTGTTCTTTGTACATATAGAACAATTATAACCTTCTAAAAGAAAAAAAAAAGAGAAGTGTCCTCCAGACAAGAGAAGAGGCAAAAGCAAATATATTGATGATAGCAAATGAATCATCTGCCATAACAGTGCTTGTCGAGAAGAATAGTTAACCTGCAGATTAGATGAAATGTTGGCAGTGGTGACTCAATATCCAACCAAGTAATAATGTAGTTTTGATGGAGAAATCTGCTTCCAAGGTGTTTAACAATGGCTATTGCATAATCTACAAATTTAGGAATATACTCATTTGGTCAAGATATTGATTCTTTAGACAGCCAACAATATTGGTCATTTGATTCGCTTGTATTTGAATTTAGATTGGGTGGCTGTAATCTATTTTGATTATTGAGCATATGTTTTTCTTAATATGAGCACAATTTTCTGATTCATTGACATCTACTTGATTTTCCTTTTGTGATGACTTAGCTAATATGAACAAATGCAATTCTTTTTTTTGTCTTTTGTTCCTTCTGAGTTCGAAGCCTAGACAAGATTCTCTGTTAATGTATATATCCCCGCAAGCATGGTAGATTTGAAATTATAGTGTCAGTATTTACTACCTGTATCAAGAGTGAAATGATATATAGTGGATGGTGTTCAGATTATTTGTATTTTAATTTCACAGAGGTCTGTCTATGATTTCTGCAATATTCATGTGATGAAAGTATTAATATAAATGTATTCTTCATTTTGCTCATGATTTCAGTTAAGTGCTATGCATCTACTAAAGTAGACCTGTTTCTCTTACAAGTCATAAAAATGGTCAGTTCAAAAATCAAGCTAAGCATGAATTAAAAGTTTTTATGAGATTGAACAAAATAGCTATGAAATCTTTTTGTTTGCTAATTAAAGTCTATGGGAAGAGATGTATACCAACTGCATGTGTGTTTGAGTGACATAAGAGATTTTGAGAAGTTTGAGAGGATGTCAAAGATGATGAATGTCAAGAACTGGCAGGAATGAACAAAAACTGAGCATCAGAATTAATGCAGAAATGGTCTCCATTGATAAAGAGAAAGATTTCCATTGTAAATGTTATTTAATAGCCATACCTCCTATTTATTGCTGTCCTTTAAGATCTATTCTATGATTGACTGCATTAAACCCTGATATGGTAATGAGGATAAGGACATAAATCTGGATTATATAATTGCTCAATAAATCTGCCCATCACTGCATTTTAGTATGATTGATAGTTAAAGTACTTATAGGTATAGTAATCCAATGAACTATTTCATGTCCATGTAAGAGATAATGGCTATCAGAACGTACTTGTTTAATTTATGTTATGGCAAACTTGATATCTGAAAAATCTCATTTAAGCACTGATATGAATTTATTAAAGTTTTACCCTAAAAAATGTGACCATGAGTGCCCAGAGACACACACAGATGAGCAAAGAGAGGAGAATCTGTAGCCCACTTGGCTGGTCGGGCGGACAATTTGTGGGGCTATGGTGATTTGATTATTTTTGTTTTATCTTCATATGGACACTATATTTTCATATGATTGGAGTGTAGTTATAAATTTCCTGTATGTATAAGAGAAAATATATCACAGCATTCTAGGGACATTGAAAAACACTTGAGCTGAATATCATTTAGGTAAATCAAAGTCATTTACCCCGTATGCAAATATGACAATTCATCCAAACTATGTTTTGGGGATTGTCTACCAATGGACAGTCATGGGACACAGAATTCATACTCTTGAGACAATTATCTATTGTATTTCAAATCAAGTAATTAACACTTCATCAACAAACTTCAAGTTGTAATGGATTTAAATGTTTTCATGTTTATTATAAATATTGAACTTTGGGACAGGATTTCCAACCTTTTTTTTTCTTTTATTCAATTCATCTATTTAAAGTTTTGTCTGACCTCAATCAAAATTTATAGAAAATTCATTCATGGCTCATCTTCCCTATAAAGAAGAGTGCTTATTTGAAACTTGTTTTTTATGTTATTTTTCAATATTTTGATTGAGAACCTTGATTAAAAATCATATTGCAATATGTTACAATCTGTTCCCAAAAGTGTTCACTCAAGCATTATGTAATATAAGTTTTAATAAAGGATAAATAAAGAGAAAATGATGATAACATTGATTTGTCTGGGTTTATTAGAAATCACCATCCAAAATGTCAACATAGGTTTCTTCAGTTTTCCAGTGAGTCTGGCAAGCTATCTATCTATCCAATGTATAGGCTGCACCAATGGAGCTAAAAGCTGAAAATTTCAACATTTACTCCTTTTTTTTAATCCCTTCCCTCTCCACCAAGTTTTCAGTGGTGGGTCCAATGTACAATATAAGTATGTGCAAAATTGGTCCCTTAATTTGTATAACTGGCAATATCCATACTTACTTTTTTTTGAAAATTTTGACTTTTTTGGTGATCACTGCCCAGCAGAAGGTAAGAGAAGTAATTTATTCATTGATCACCAATTTTTACAATTTTTTCTTATGACTAACCAGACTTGTTTCTATTTGAGTCTTTAATCAAAAAGCTGAAAATGTTCCACTCTCTAATTTGATTGGCTTACTGTTTATCTTATCTTCAGATCAATGTGTCAATTTTTTATCCAAATATCTGAATGTAATATATCAGCCTGTTGGTACAGATGAAAAACCATTGATTGCTTGAATGTATAAGTGTTTGAGGATAGAATATACCTATACTGCAAACAGATAAAACCTGAGATTCTTGGTAAGTAAATAAACCATATATTTAGTTTCCAATCTTTTTAGATTAAGAAAGAGGAAGGCTGGTTGATTAATAACTTGTCTTCATCAGAAAATAAGTAGATTTAACTTAGCTTTTATAGCAAGACTCAGAAAGGATTTAAAAATTTTCAGCACTTCTACCAATGATTCTATAAAGAGTAAGATATTATAGTACAAATGCCTTTAACTCTTCGAGGTACGGAATTCTTCTTGTTGAATAGAATTTTCATTTTCTAAAATCAAACTAGAAAGGCGTTTTATTCAAATAACATTTTTTTCCCAATTCAAAAATTTTACAGCTAAAACAAACACATCATTGAATAATATGTATATTATATGTTTTATGGCAAGCACCAAGATTATACACCACACATAGAAACAAAAGCCTGCGGATAATTTTCCAAGGAACACTATGAAAATTTTTTTCTGCCACTCTGAACTACTGTACCATCTGTTGATTAGCCTGGATACTAAACAAAATGGCGGGACAGAATATAAATCTCTTTACTCTTAGACATATGAAAATAAAAAGGTGGTATTAAAAATGGCCCACCGTGTAGATGTCAACTCTTCAATAGTCAGATGAAATTTATATCAACAATGCTTCAAAGAGTTAATTACAAATATTTCATTAATATGTTAAATGGTACATGTATTCATCATTCTACTTGAAATAGTCACATTTCTTCACCTTTTTTTTTTGTTCATTACTTGGAATTTTATACATTTTAATGGCTAACTTGTTAATCTGTTGAGTAGAGTTCGTCAGTTATAAAAGACATTTTGTAATGAATTGATGAAAAGTGGCTGAATTGGTCCAGGATGTAACAGATTTTTAAAAGCAGCAAAAGAGCAATGGTAAGCTCTGTATCACTAATTAGGTTATGATCATAAATGTAGTAAAATAGGAATTTCGCACACATAGCAGATTTTTGTTTTTCACCAACTACAAACTGTTATTAATGTTATTGAAAACAGCATAAGTATTTTGTTATGATTACATAGCTATATTTTCTAGCATATATAAGATGTATGATTTACCCTGGTATTTAATTCAGAGAACTATCACCCACTGCAACTTATTCAAGTCCAATAGATTTTCAAATTTGATTGACAGACACCTAGTCTTAATACCTGCACATTTGGTGTATTGTAATAATTGCATAATTTTTTCAATTTAAATTTGTGTCTTATATGCTAAAAATTACGGTTTTCTTGTTGTGTTCAAAACTTTTAGTTCATTTTCCATGATGTATAGAAGGATATTTCTAAATTCTTAACATGAAATTGTTTCTGTAGAAAAACATAAATTGTTATTAGAATTTCATATCAGTGGAGAGTTCAAAGATTCTGAACCTCCAAAACCTCTGTACATTTCTACCGCAATTATTTGTGTGTAACATGATTCTTGTGTAATGAAAGTACTGGATTTATTGGTGAAAAATAGATGTAAAATTGTAGCCTCTTGTATGGGTTGGGTACGATGCAATGCGGGGCGACTCATTGTGACGATATGTTAGTTATTAAAAAGCACAAACTTTGTGAAATGTTGATGTTATGCTGAAAACTTGCCTCAAGCAAAAAATGTTAGCCATTGTACTTTAGATTTACATGTAAACAGTGTATTGCAGTGTAAATAAAATTCTAAAATGGTTATATCTCCAGTTGTCTACAGTTTATTTACACAAAGTTGATCACATATTTTTTGCCAATCTCTACATTCTCCAATGACAAAAAACATCTCTGTATGAGGAGTTTTGTGTGTTCATTTACAAACGTGCTGGCCTACTTCGCGGTGTTTGGCATGGGAAAATCTAGCAACAGGCTAAGGGTCAAAGAAGGGACCCCTTGGGAATATTTATGAGGAATAGCTAATAATTATGAATAAATTAATTTCACTCCCTTCATTTCACAGTAATGCCTATTCTTTATTCTTTTATTGAATATCCCCCTTTTATTGTAATTTAATGAATGTATAATAAATATTGCATCGAGTTGGGTTGCATTGAATTGTCCTTTTTCCTCTTGTCCAACACTAGTACTCGATTTGGCACTGCAGTTTGGTCCACATGTTTTTCTGCTTTGATGTTCCAAATTTGTGTACTGTAATACCACCATTATACAATAAGAGCTCACTATTTTTATGCGATGTATTGTTACAATGACAATTACTTTAATTCTGTCAAATAACATAGCATGAAATAAGATAAAAACAAAAATACCTACCTTTGTGTACTCAATTTAAAGCCATTGTTTTTAAATGTACTTATTTCTTAGTTTAATTATCTTAATTTGATTATGTAACTGTATCTTAGATATATCTTGGGGATTTGTGTCGCTCATGTTTCACTGGGAGAAGATAAATATTCTGGTACCCAAAAATTACTGTCAATCTTTTCATCCCTTTAGCCCCCGCACCTGTGCCTGAGCTCCCAAAGAGAGATGTTCAAATTGATTTTAAAAAATGTTTAATTCACTGACTAATGAAATGTTTTTGTTTAATTAATTTCATTTTTACAGTTAGATGCATAAATAGAATATATTTCTTAGTGAGGGGGTCATATATAGATGTTTTTTTGTCATTAAATGGGCTCAATTTTAATCACGCATAAAAAGTTTTCTGCTACATAAAAGTATTGCACCTAACCCCTGTTTTCACTCAGATTTAGGTACAAATTTTTTCCAGGTCTCAGTCTGCTCTCATCTTAACCTCATTTGATAAAGCATTTATGTGTGGATGAGGTGGAGGGAATCTCCAACCTGGACTAATCAGTGTATGGTGGTGGTGGTGGTTTGAATTATCACTGCTTGAGCTCATAAACAAGATTTCTTGATCTTTATTTCCCACCATTACGATAGACTATAGTTACATGGGTTATTGGCCTTCCTCAATAATCTTTGACTCAGAGATTAAAAAAAAAACCACAGGAAAAAACAAATGAACATCACCTGTGGGAGGTTTTAAAAAACATTCGGAGCTTCAAGAGAGACCAAAGTGTGTTTTACCACCTGAAAGATTTAATAGTTAGTAAAAAAGATCTCTCTTTGAAGACTTCTTACTTGGGACGACTGTTATATGGAAGAGAATTACTATCAAACTCAACTTAGTCACACAAGGCCAAATAGAGAAAAAGAAGGATTGGGAGATAGTGTTTTGACAATGTTCCTAGTGGTGAGGGCATGCCTGCAAGAAACATTCAAAGTTCTGGCAATTCATCATCATCATCATCATCATCATCATCATCATCAGTCTTTTAGCGTCCTTCGTTGGACATAGACCTTCCCCAGGATTTGCCACACTTCTCTATCATGGGTGTTGCGGAGCCAGTACTTCCTGAACTTGTCTAGCTCATCTCTCCATCTAATATTCTGCTGGCCTTTGTTACGCATGTGATCTCGGGGGATCCATGTCGTGAGTCGTGATGTCCATCAGTTGTCTGCCATTCTTGCAACATGGCCAGCCCACCGCTATTTGAGATTTCTAATGGATTCTATGATGTCCCTGACTCTTGTCTTTTCTCGGATGTACTGTGCTGTCTTGTGAGGCCCAGAATTATTCTTTCATGTGCACGTTGCATGGTTCTCAATTTACGGGTCTGTCTCTTTGTTAGGTTCCATGTTTCAGCTCCATAAGTGACTATTGGGAGGATTGCATTGGTTATACACCCTTCTCTTTAGGATTACTGGGATCTTCTTATTTTTGAAGGTTGAGCTAGCTCTGCCAAAGGCTTGCCATCCTAGTGTGATTCTTTGTTTGATCTGAGCTCAAACACAAATTAATGTTCATAAGTATCATGGACTAAAGCAGGGGTTAGCAATCCATGATCTGTGAGTCAGCTAGAGACCCACCAGAAAATTTCACAGCCCTAATAAGGAAATTTAAATTTCTTCTCGTAAATTTATTACCCAAACTATTATGTACGACTATTAAATTTTTGAAATAGAAATATATTGATTCCATAGAGGTAGACCATGTACAGCTGTACTGAATATCACCGGTGATAAATTCTTGTTCCTGAACCAATGTTTTGCAATATTTGATTCAAATCATTGGAAAATGTAGTATTTGTATATCATCATTTTCAATACTACATTTAGCTCTTGGAAAAACAGACAATTTTTCTCAAGCTTTTTTTAGATATGTTTTTTCAATTAGCAGTTTAAGAGCTAGTTTGCTGAATCTTCAAATCTGAATATTTTATTTTCATTTCTCTTGAAAATCTTCCAATTAGGCTGTTAAATGGGTTCGTATATCATGATATATTCGATGTTAAACACTGACCCTCTGGCGAGAATATTCTGAAAAAAATAAAAAATGACCCACGGATAAAAAAAGAGAATCAAATTTCTCATATCAGCAATATGTTCCACTGTTTAGGTGTTCTATCTTCATTGTGTCTGGCTTTGTTTGATGTATAATTCCTTTTTGGAAATTTACGGCCCAATTATACTTTTAAGTACCTGATCACTGATTTCATTGTTCAAGTTTTATAACGCGTGCAGTCAGACCTCACAGTATTCAAGTGTCTATTTCAGTAATTCCCCTCTGATTGAAAATTTAAAAGAAAATTGTTTTCCAAATTAATAAGTTGGAACCTGATATTTTTAGAAAATAATTTTTTGAATTAATTTCTTAAGATCCTCTCTCCTAGACTGGTTTATGGAGAGGATGTTAAAGCTTTCAAGATGTTCAGCCCTTGGTTGACAACTTGTTTGATGCTGTCATTTTCCAGCTGCGTGTTGAGAACCCTTATTCACTGGTTATAAGAAAACCTGGTTCTTGAAGGTTATTTCTATGTTGGGACTTTTCTGTCATTTTATGCTTCTTTTAGAGGCAGGGTAAAGAGCAATTAAATTTTTTTTCAAAATATCAAAATAAAGAAATTTTATAAAAAAAAAAATTCATTTTGTTTTCCGTTTAATTTAAGTAAAATGTTTTCTATCTTATTTTTTTTCAATAAATTTCTTATCTATTGGTTTTGTGGTAAATATCTTATGTTTTTTACTATTCACTCTGTCAATTCAAGTTCTAAAAAGTTTCAGCACAAATGTAAGTGAAAAATGCTGGATCACATGTTAGGTTCTTGTTTTTCATGTTTGAAATTTGGTTTCTTTTTCATGGATTCATTTGCAAGAATAAAATTTTACATTTCGACCCCACCCTGCTTAAAAATCGTTGACCTGCCCCTGTTTCAGTACCAAATTTTTTCAAGTTTTCCTTCTTGTAAATATTTTATTAGTTTGATTACAATAGTTGATGGGTGTGTCTGGCAACAAATGCATGACAGACCTATCTATGTACTAATGTGTTTTGCAAGTATTGGGAGCTGATGAGGAAGAAAATTGAAGCCAATAAAAATTGGTGGGATAAGATTTGAATACTCATTAGAATATGATCAAGCTATATTACACCAATCACATCAAAATGTATAATTTCAAGATTGAAATTAAAGTTTCTGTTTTTTCCCTAAAACTGTTGAAGTAAATTTTCCAAATAAGCTTGAATTCAGTCCAAAAGATATTCCTAAACTGTGCTTCTGTTTTTACATTTTGTTCGACTTATAGTGCATTTGATAGGCTCCCAAAATGCATTGGCAGATGGGATGTACCCCCAATTCAGTATGAAATATTCAGTATATGCTTTGGTTTATGGTCATCTTAGCTAAATATTGGTTGATAAGAGAACTTCACTTTCAGAATGTAAAGCAATTATCATTTTTTAAAGATTTGAGCTCATCCTATAAAGACAAAAAGAATGGAATTGGTGAACCAATTTCAAACTCTGGCTTGAACCATTTAAGTTCATTTTACTGTAATGCTCTTGAGAAAGGCTTGAATCCACTTCTAAAGTAGTCCATTTTGGGTTTTGAGCTAGCACCCTGGTCCTGTAAAACCACTATTGCTACAGAAACTATGATTGTTCAAGAAATGTAGACAAATTCATTGCCTCATGTATTGCACAACATGCAAACAATTGAGTCTGAGTTTGAGTCATTCCATATGCCATCAGACAGTTATGGCTTGAAACTTTCATATTGGTTACACCTGAAGTTGACTACCATATGATACTTGTCACCAAAATGCGACCTGTATCTTGAAGTACTCAACTATACATCATCACCTTTTCAGTGTTTTAGATGTTTGTGTCAGCTGATTATCACATATCTTACAAGTATATGAGTGTATTGATGAGTATGAGATTGCACAAGTGTAAATGTCCACTCATTGGCTCAAACCAACCATGTTTAATATGAAAATGACCATCTATAAAACAAGACTGTTTCCATGAATAACCATATTTCTTTCTGGTTTGTGGTCAATAGTTATTTTTGTCATTTTGTTGGAGGCTCACCACTTGTTAGTTTTGTTGCAAGCTGATTACAATTTATCAGAAAAAATATTACAGTTTCTGTCATGTATTTTGTAATCCACTGGTCTCATATTGCTAATCAATCTTTTCCTGACATTTTGTTACAATCTTTGATTTGAGCATCTAGGACACTCCACCTCACTGGCTGAAGTGTTTTACGTCATTATCAATGATTGGGTGGGGCTTAGTCAGAAAATTGGCTTTCAGTAACAATGCATCAGATGGACTATGTCCAGAGTTATCAGCTTTTAACATCTGCGTGCCTTTTCCTCTATTAATGCTTGTGTTATTGTTGTTGTTGACTTGTAACTCTTTGTGTGACACACGTCTGAGCCAATTTCAAACTGAAACAGTTGGCTTTTGTGCACAGCTATAATAAACATTCCAACATACCTTTGAAGTAGAAATTGCATGTAGTGATAGTTGTATTTCCTGACCTTGGACCACAAGCGGAAATAGAAAGGGTTTCTTTATATCTTTTACAATGATGTATTTTTTTCTTGGAATTTTTTTCATTTCCCACTCGGAAAATACAATAAAATGAAAAGAATTTTACTTTTTGTTTTCATTTTTCATTTTTTTGGCTGTTAAGCAGCCTAATTTTTTTTCTTTCATTTTTCCTGTAATTATTTGAGTAATCATAAAAAACTTTCTAAACTTGTTACTTTTTAAGAAACCTTACACCTATAAATTTGAAAACTTAAGACTCACCTATCTCCTTCTCCCACCAAAATGATTTCTGGAATACTTCCTCAAAATTGGACTAACTTAGGATTTTACTTATATAAGAATTTTTTCAGCTTTTGTATAAAAGTTCCATTCTACAAATATAAAGAAAAACTCGCCATTACTGTCAAATAATCGAATGGCCGTGGTATCAAAATTCAAAGTCATGTGAGAAAAAATTCTATCGAAGAATAAGTATGGTCAGATTAAATTCTACTTATGACAACACTGGCATTTTCTACTGGAAAACATCTGGAATAGAGTAAAAAAACATCCAGAAACATTCAAATTCTGCAGAATCTAGATGTTATTAGTAAACCCGTCAGAATAAGCCCCCCCGCCGGTCAAAAAGCTTTTCTTTCAAAAATCGATATAAAAATTTTTAGAAGGGGTTTAGTGGAATACTGATGCCAATTTTCAAGTCTGTAGACAAAACGGTATGGCTAAGAGCACTTGAACACATAAAAACACATAAAAAAGGGTAGAACCTTTTACCGTCTTTGATGGCTGTGTTCAATTATAGCTGGTTAAAAAAAAAAACTGTATATTTTGTGATGATTGGTTTCCTCTTTCATTGTTATTATTTGTTCTAATTATTTCTGCAGTTTCTTCAAACTGATGATGTTTTTAATGTTTTAATATTTTTTGAGGTTCCTTTCCCTATTCCTGACTGTCTTACCGAGAAAAAGGAGGTTTGATATTTGTAATCTTTTAGTCAATAAGCAATAATGGTTAAATACAATTGTTTTATCTAACCCCCAGATCAATGTTCCACATTTAGAAAAATGTTCTTCTTGTTGTTGTAGTAGTAGTAGTAGTAGAAGAAGAAGAAGAACCATCTGACGTCTGGATTACACTGCAAATGGCGGTTGGAATGCCTATTGTGTTACTGGGTTGCCACTAAGATATATTGCAAATATACCCTTTTGTCCCCTCCCCTGGAATGCTCTTGTTCCCATCAATTTGATTTGTATAAAAATTGTGGCAGCAGATTCTATCAAAGACAGCAGGGAATTTCATTTTTTATTTTTTTGTAACTCATAGTTTGATTGATGCAAAAAGATTTAATTTTGAGACAATGCTCCGAAATGATGTAAAAAATCAATAAAAATTGAAAACACTAAATTCAGTTCTATTTGTTTTGAAATTTTTATACTGATTCCTATTGAAAGAAATATACACCATTGTGAAATTGCTGGTATTACTATAAAGATAAAAATAATCCACCAAAAGTTTGTCTTACAGATGCCAAACACCAAACATTTGCTTGTATTCTAGAGATTTCAAAGAGATGAAAACTTATAGTATCTATGATTTTTAATGAGAAATTGTCCAATTCTTTTTCATAGAAGCTAAAAGTGGTGGAAATCACTTGATTACTATCAAATAAGTGTGTGTGCTCTTATTAATAAAGTGATTCTTGTGGATAGTAAAGTAGAAACATGAAATGGTTTATTGAGTAAGCTATCAAATAAAATGATAACACTTGAATAGTTATTAAGTATAATTACCGATTGCTTGTGTTATTTTATGTGAATGACTTTGAGAAATGTATGAACTCGAACTCAAGTATGTATTGAATTGATACTTTGTCACTTATCACCTTAATTTTATCTCATCACAGGAGCAAGATTTCTATAGGAGGTGGGGGAAGGCATAAAAGTTAATGGATCAGAGAATGGATTCAGCAAACAGAGTTCAAACTCTACCTGTGCCTGTTTGTGTTCACTTCACACCAATGCCCATGGGAAACGCTTGAATCTGAGAGGAAGATTCTGATGACTGGGCATCCCAGGATCTTCATACTCTTAGCCCAGGCATGCATCCTGGAGGGGACACTTCAGTGTCATTCCATTGTCTGTAGAGGCTGAACAGAGGCCATTCTATATATTTAGAGATGTTTCACTTATTGATGACGAGCTATTGACTTTCTCTCCTAAATGATCTACTTTGTAGCTGTTGAAAAAAGAATGTCAAAAAGAAAGATAAACTTATAAGCAGCAATGAATGCTGACATTTCTCTCTAATAATTACTCTGACTATTCATAGTAGGTTCTCTTGCCCAGAGCCACTGTTGAACCAATTACTGGATAGTGCTGTTATTCTTGGTCAGGCTAAAAGTTAAGGATGGCCAAGTAGCAGTGGTTACGATGGATTTGATACATCCTTGGCGGGACAGCTCACTATAGCTAGCTATAATTGATTACCATCTATTACACTTCTATGTCACCATGAGAATGAGCTGATTATTTTTGGCTTCACCAAGGCACAACAAGACCTTGGGGATAACTGACGCCATTACTACCATCACATAGTTTTATCAGTGGTTTTAAAAGGAGTCGTATTTTACTCATCTAGCTTTCACACCAGTCGTGTCTGATGGTTATCATTTGAGATCAAGTGACAACAACTGTCCTCAATAATCCACTCTGTTCTTATTGGTTTAAGTAATGCAGCCATTTGGATGCTTTTGATTCTCTCTCTGATTTCCAATTCTTCTAATCTCTTTTCAAGGCTTTTTCTGGACTGAAGTGATATCAATAGTTACAACTGTCACCTTTATAACAGAAACTGTTAACCAAAACTATCAACATAGGTTTCTTCAGTATTCAAGTAGGTTTGTCTGACTATGTAGGTATGTATGTATCATATGTACAGACCACACCAATGGAGCTAGAGGGCTGAAATTAAATATTTACTCCTTATTATGTTCAGAAAAAAGTTTTCTTTTTTTGTTTTTTGAAAATTGCCCTCATGATAAATTTTTAGTGTAACATTCAATTCACTCCTTAGTTTGTGTCAGGCAGCATTCATACTTGTGTTTTGAAAATTCTGACATTTTTAGTGATCACTGCCCAACAAAAGGCAAGGGAAGTAACTTGCTCATCCATTGATCGCTCCTTTTTCCAACACGGCATGCTGCTAGCCATGTGATGGTTTTTATTGAGTGACTAACCAAACTTGCTTTTATATCATTGAGTTTTCAAACCACTTGTATCCGGTGGTTCTCACTTAAGATCAAATGATAACAACTCTCCTCTATAATCCTGCACTCTCTCCTTGTTGATTTTACTAATGTAGGCGATTTGGATAGTTTTGATTCGTAACAGATTGATATCTCCTGGTCATTCAAAATAACACATTTAATGGACATTGAGATATTTGTTCTAAAGATAGCCTCATCTGAGACACAAAGTCTAGAAAAAAACTAACTTTCTTTTTAGAGATGTCAAGATTTTGATATAGACCATCCTAAAAGATAATGAATTTTGAATCTCACACTCCTACCTTTACCCTCTTCTCTAAGATAAGTGCTCAAGATTAAATCCTCATTCAGTTCTCATTTTGCACTGACCAGGATGTAGGCTGTTCCAACAACTTTGCTCAACAACCATTTTACTTATGTAATGTATGCATTCAGACGCACACCAACTTATAAACCAACACTTTAGTTTCTTTACTTCCTGCATACACATGAGAATTCTTAACTACATTATGCATTTATATCTACATTGAATAACATTATTCTAACAAGTAATAAAACAACTTTAAAATCACATCCTCTTCTTACTTCTTCGAATACAATCGATCGTTACATTTTATACACATTTTAATAAATACATCTTTGTTATTTCAAACCTCTGTTCTTTATCTTATTCCAGTGCATGCAAATTATGAATGCACCATTTTCAAATGCATCACAACTTGCATTCATTATTTTGATTGGAAATCACTAACTGGTCAGCTGCCTTCCCGTTTTTGTGCTGACAGTTATTAGGGAAAGAAAAGGTCTGATCTTTCTCCTCTTTCTCACATATAGAGTTAACCCTTTCTTCATTCATCAGTAGCAGCCAGCCTTAAGGAATTAGTCTTCTGTAATGGATACTACCACTGATTTTACATTTCATGTCAAATGGTGAGATCACTATTCAATAGTAGTTATTTAACTAAGTAACCACTACAGATTCTTCCTCTGATTTCCAATCCTACTAATCTTTTTGAAAGGCTCTTCTGGACTTCTGTAATGAGTCTGATAACAATAGTTGAATTTGTCACCTTCATATTCAACAATTTTTTTCTCAATTGTTCTTCTAATTCTTTTGTTGGGACTAGATATACTCCAGCTCTTCACTCTCTATCGATTAGTAGTAGTATCATTGTTGATTATTAATGTTTGTCCCATGAGATCACCTTTCACTCACCTCTGCTTATTAATTCTTTTGTCTCTCTGTGTTTAATGTTCTGTTTTGTAATAACTTGGAAAGACAGATACTGAACATAATCAAGTCATTTGCTATCCACAATGGGGGTTCAATCCTGGACTGGAGCTGTTGATGTTTATATATGTCTTTGTCTACTGCATCCGCAGTGCCAGTTAATTAGCCTTGATATCCTTCCCTGTATTAAAATCTAATGAAAGTTAAAAATGGTTAGAACAAGTGATGAGATGTTTTTGGTACCAAACACTTATTTACTTCTTTGAAAGAAATAGGCGAGTGACCCTTAAAATGGCATTTGCTCCTCCTCTCCCTATAGGAGTCTCAGAATATGACTTGATACCATTCACTTAAATTCGTCTTCTAAAATACATAAATGTTGTGGGTAATGTGAAGTGTAAAATTTTTTTTTTTTTCACTCAAGTAGAGACTTTTATTTCTATGTGAAAAGTTTAAGGATATCTTATAGTAATGGAAAATTGCGTTAAGTGGTTAAAGTGATCTTTCTCCCAGTAAATTGCATTTAACTCTAAGAGAACAGTTTTAATGCAAAAGATATTTCACTGAGATAGTTTTTAAACTATATTTCCAAAGAGTTCTGTGAATCTGGAACCATTTTAAGATAAAAACTAATGTCCCAATTTTAAAGTCGAGAAGCCTAAAAAGGGAAAAACAATTATGTTGCATTTTCTTTTTTATTGTTGACTAGAAACTACTAATTCTTGAAAATATAATAGCATTAAACTATTGAACAATATTCATCTTCTACCATATTTGGGATATATATTGATAATTTTACTACAATGTGATACATCCAAATATTGACCTGAAAAAACTTGTCTGTTTGCAATACATATGTGACAGTCTTTGTTGAGCTTCTTTTATTTTCTTCCCAGTATTATGTTGCTTACTTCACATACCTGCACCCTATTACTTCAGCCTGAAGAGGCTCTTGCTTCAAATTGGGACATATTGATATTATTGACAATGTTGGACGTCTCAATGTTTTGTTATTGTGTGCATAGTTTAAAGGAGGGGAAAGTGCTGTCATTGACATATTTCTGCATTTATCAGGCCCTTCGGCTATCATATAATAGAATTCAAAGATCTGCCTCCAGCCATAATGTACAATTCCTTGTCTGTTTTTCATTCAAACAAAGGTTGTGGAACAATAAACATTCGTTTCTTCACTACAACAAATAATTTTTCCACACATTGATTCACTTGTACGGTTGTATATAATTATCCGTGAACATATTTTACTTCCACAACCTGTGACTTAATGCTGAAATATTTATAAGTTCTTTCAATTTTGATTTTTTTGTATGTGTTTGCACATGTATGATTAATAGCGCTATGGTGGGTGATTTCTGTTATTTTTTGTATTTTTCCCATTCTAAGCTCTGATAAAATATTCAAGATAAATTCTCTAGTCTGTTTTTATCATAGAAATAAAGCTTTTCAAAAAAAAAAGAATGGCAGAGGGAGCTGTTTATTATAATCACAGATGATGTTATCAGAGGGTATCGCTTTAAAAATCAGTTGATTCCATACACTTTATTTAAAGTGATCACAATAAGCCGCTTCTAGTACATATCCATCGCTTAATGTTATCAGCTGGTTATTGTTATCTAAATGAACCTGTCCCCAAGTGATAACAATAAGTGAAAAATTTTTTTACTACAGCGTAATATCTAGATTTATAATTATCTTTATATTCTCTCTAACACCAGTGTCTTTTTTTCCTCTCATGTTGATTCAATGGAAAACCTAAGTCTGTGAGTTTATTAACTATAGCATGCATAGATATGGGGTTTGTTGAATAAGATGCCAACTAAACAGGTCTGGTGAGTCACCCAATAGAAACTGTCATGTGATCAACGTCTTTTTGCAGCATGCCATGTTGGAGGTGATCAATTAAAAAATCGGAAAAGAGGCGATGAATTAACATTTTGTTGACACAATATAAGGGATTGATTCAGCATGAACTCATTTTGCAAATTCAACCCTCCGATGAAAACCTAGGAGATTAAAGAAAAAAATCCATGAAAAAATGTTGAAATTTCCAGCCCTCTAGCACCATTAGACTGGCCTATATGCATGATACATACATAGCCAGCTAGCCAAACTCAAAAACTGAAGAAATCTGTGTTGATAGTTTTGGTCGACGGTTTATAATTACTATAGATGTAACGAGTTCTCCGATTTGCATGCTGAATTGAACCTCAAACCCAGTGACCAGTAGTTTTGAAATTTACCTCTTGGTTGTACTTGTAAGTTTTGGTGGATGGCTTGAAGAAGCAGTTAGTAGTAGTTAGCTTTGTAAAAGGTTAGTTAAAGCCTTGGCAATTCGATACTTTCATTCTTGTTGTATTTCTTCTGCCAGTGCATTTATAGAAAAGTCTACGTTAGCGAACTTGCCCAAATTAATTTTACCCAAGATGTAGTGTGGAGTGTTTATGTGCAAAATTTTTCACAACCTTCTATTTTTCTCAATTGGTAACCTGGCCACTTTAGAGAAATCAATAGAATTCTCTACAAGTTGAGTTGATTGTTGTGTAGCTATGAATCCAGAAACACTCTCTGCCTATTTGCTATCCTTATCTGTGTCAGTGTATCCTAAAATACAGATATAATCTTTGCCAATACTAGCTTTTTGCATTCATCTAAAATTATGTTTTTCACACTCATGACAAGTAACTACTACCTACAATCAATAAATCAACTAGTTTATATTTGTTTCTAGGTCTTATATCATAAATACACATTAAAACTGTAAGCAGTTATTAACCCCTTTAATAATGGTCATGCTTAAATACTTCATAGTAGTCAAGGATATTTTGCAGATTGAGGCATTTTGGCTTTATGAATTGAGTTTTTTTTAATTTTTACAGAAAAAATTGTAGATTAAGTATTCAGATATGTGTATCAGATGTGAAAAATCGTTATGATGGTATTACATATTATCTTTTCTTTTCTTTTTTTTCTACTGGGGTATAGAAATAATAGAAGCTAAAATAGTGAAAAGATTTAAAAGTGAATATGATTATTATACAACTGACAAAAAAACAAAACAATGTATTGAAAAATTTTGAAAAAATAAAAGTAGAACTCTCAAACGGAAAGTAAGATATGTGCAAAAATTTTACCCGCTGTGTACATCTTATCTTATCATATTGGCAAGTTCAAAGAGGTTTTATAGCCAATTGTCTGCCAGCTTGTCTGTGATTCTGGGATTGGAACTTTTATTGAGTTGGAAGAATTCTCTTCTTTGGAGAAAAATTCAATAAAACCTAATGGATTGAATATACTTCTAGCTCAGCTCTCATCATCATCATCATCAGCCTTTTATAATCCGTTGTTGGACATAGACCTTCCCCAGCATTTGCCACACCTCTCTATCATTGGCATCATGGAGCCAATATTTTCTGAACCTATCCAGTTCGTCTCGCCATCTCATATTTTGCCAACCTCAATTCTGCATTTGATCTCAGGGGATCCATGTTGTGAGCCGTGATGGCCATTGATCGTCTGCCTTTATTGCAACATGACCAGCCCGTTACCATTTGATTTTCCTAATGGTTTCTATGATGTCTCGTACTCCTGTTTTTTCCCTTATATACAGTGCTGTGGTTTCTCCATGTGATGTTGAGCATGATTCTCTCATGTGTACGTTACATGGTTCTCAGTTTGCGGGTCAGTCTCCAGCTCTGTTGCCATTTAAATTTGTACATTCTCTTTTCATTTGTTCTTTACAGATATAGAATAATGAAAATTTGGTTCTTCAACAGCCTTTGTGAGAAAGGAGAAAACATACCATGTTCTCCTTTTTTGGTCCAGAAGAAATTATAGCCTTATTGAAATATATAGTCAATCATGTATATATGCTAATATTGATATTATTAGCATTTTTATTATTGGTAGTTAAAGCAGGAAACTACATTGTAGGAACAATAATAGCGCTGGTTAGAGAAGCTACAAAAACTAGTTTCTTTGGTTACAGAACAAAGAAGAGTCGCCAGTAATTGTAGAAACAACTGAATTATCAAAAAATAGTATAATTTAAAGAAAAAATCTTTGTCAAATTTAATATTACAAATTTTTCATTTGTTGTCTATTTATTATTTTGATTGTTTTGGGATTATTCCATCATTTTTCTTTCTTCTTTTTTTCAAAAGAGAAAGCTACAATGTTCAATTTGAATGGATAAGTAAAAATGAGAATTCATCAGACTGTTATTAAACTATAAGATTAAGAATGATAGTCATAACTAGAATTATAGCCATGTTATTAGTACTTAAAATAATAGCATTATCTTTAGAAGCTATAATATTATCTTGAATGATGTTAGTTTTACAATCAATGGGCAGAATGTAATAACTTTTCACTTTTTGTCTTGATAATAGCATTTTGTACTGACAATTCTGTCACCAAAAAATATACAATTCAATAACAATTAGAAACCGTCAAACAAAACTGTCACACAAACTGTCAATACAGGTTTCTTCAGTTTTCAAGTTGGTCTTCCTAGCTGGCTGGCTATGTATGTATACACCACATGTACAGACTGCACCGACGGAGCTAGAGGGCTGGAAATTCAAACATTTACTCCTCTTTTTGTCTAATAAAAACGTTTTTTTTTGTTATGGCTAAATTCCCCATCTGAATAGGTTTTTAGAGGCGGGTTCAGTTTGCAATGTAAGTTTTTGCTAAATTGGTCCTTTAGTTTGAGTCTGGTAGTATTCACTCTTGTTTTTTGAAAATTTGGATTTCTTTCTGTTATCACTGCTGAACAAGATGCGAGAAAAGTAACTTATCTGTTGATCACCCCCTATTTTTTTTTTTCTTTTTATTGTTTGTCACCAACGTGGCATGCTGCCAAAAGATCTTGGTCTCATGACAGTTTCTACTGAATGATTAAGCAGACCTATTATTACTTACTTTTAAATAATATTATTCATTGGTTGAACATGATTTCATCAGTCCTTTATTAATCTAATACTTGGAAATATAACAAATTCATAGGTTAGCAATTTATCATTTATATAACATAAAACTTGATTTGAAATCAATTAAATACTAAACTTTTCACACATATACATTCTATCACAAAATTAGGTTTGAGTGTTAATGCAAATCCTGTGATTGAAGCCCGAGTGAACATTCCCAAGAGCTATTATATACACCATGTTTTCTTTCCATCAATTGCAGATCAGACCTGGGATAAAGATATGTTTGTAATGATATTTTACTCATAATGATTGTCAGCAGTAGTTCTATTGATATTTGTTATGCTTGGCTTAGAACAGTACAAGGCCCAAACCTTGGAAAATAGGTCTATGAAGATTGTGCTGCACCAATTTCCCAAGTGGGGAGGGCCTACTTTTATCAGCATTCAAAATCCTGGCTTTCACTTGGGCTCTGATTCTAACCATTAGTATCAGTTGGAAATAGTATATATGCTCGACTACAAATAAGATAAAGGGTTTACGAGGATATTTGATGGACTACCGTTCACTGAGATTCATCAAAGTTCCCTAACTGTCCATATTGAGTTTTGGTAGATGTGCAATCTACCTAGAATGTAATATTTTTGAAGTTTCAAAGAAAATTTATGGATCATCTCATTAAATGACATATCTGGTACATTACTACATTTTCAGATTGTGATAACAAGCCTTGCATATTAAATGTAAAAAATGACCTAATATAAATTTTTCTTTTCTTTTTCAGGTGAGTATCTCTGATGTGCTTCATAAACTGTGAGTCTGATATTTTTTCTGATACATCTCCATTGTTATTCTAATTTTGCTGGGTAACCAGTCCTATTACTAATGGATCGGAGGTAAGGATATGTAACCAAAATTGATGCCGATAATTGATGTTTGCACATCTTTGTATATTTTCTTCATATTGTATGTAAATGAATAGAGGTAGTGGATTGTAGATAAAAGGTGATGATAATCTGTTGATAATAATCGACTGTATGATAAATCATGTTTACTGTTGATATTTCTCAAACCTGTATATAATTATTCTGTATTTTATATAAAATATGCAAATGACCTATCCTGAGCAAGATGTCATTAGTCAGGCATATACTGCCATCAAAAGTGCTTTTCAGATCCACTCACCTTGGCAGTAAATATATTAAAATTGTTAAGATTCAGAAAAGATTAGCCTGGCTCTTACGCAAGAATGACACACAGATTCATGAAGCATTCTATATTTTACTGTGGGGTCTGTATTTGCACTCACTAGGATGATAATGATCTGTTTTCTATGAATCTTTTATATCCTATCTACAATAGATCTAACATAAGAATATGTAACCAAAACTAAGTTGAGGAGTACATTCTCTCAAATGGTGGGTATGAGATATTTTCATCAATAAAATTGTTACCTTTGAAGAGTCCATTGTTTTAGAGAGATAAACCTTCAGAAAAGAATCACTCTGTTCATCATATATACTAGCTGAATATTCCATTCGTAGTAATGATAATTTTAAAATTTTGAAATCTTGTCCAATATCAAGTGATATGATATGCTAGAGAATTCCCATGAAAACCTCATTTGTTTTCAGTATATATCTATGATCTGTGTAGTTCCTAGATACAGATAAGTTGTACGTGTGTACGTAAGTTAAAAAAAGTCTTTGAAATGTGATTTTTGTATTAAAAATTGATAATATCAACTTGAAGAACTTGTTCAGTACTTTTTGCTCAGTTCCTTATTTATACACTATATTTATTGTCATATGTTGATTAAGAAGTAAGAGTCCCTTGAACCCTCATCAATGATCGAGATGTTGTTTTTTATCTCACAAAAGTAGTTCAGTGGTAAATTATTGGTATTGTAGCTATAAAGTATCAGTCCAAAGTTTGATTCTAGATAAGTGAAGCATAAGTTACAAATTTCATAGAAAACTGATTTTCAAAAAAGATAAAAATCTCAATTCTTTTGTGGACAATTTTCTACTTGTACCACTCGTAATAATCAAGTTGTATTATAAATAGTTACTCTTATTACTGTTCTTGGTAGTTTAAATAATCATCTTTTTCTCAGCATAGAATAAGTATTACTTTTTATATTATAAATACTACTTTCATTAAAAGCCATTATATTTATTGTGGTTGAAGTTAATTCATTTTGAGAGTTAAATTAAAACTAATAAAGTGTGAACAAGCACATGGTAACATTTGTATAATGAACACATAGACTACCATTCACAGAAAAAAAATCAAATTGAAATTTATACCAAATGATACTTATGTTTTTTCAATGGGGTATTGATGGTTTGTTGTTCATAATTGTGGGTCAAGTATATTTTACAACTCACCAGTATCCCTTCCCTCTCCATGTCTTCTTAACATGAGCTACTTCCTGTATAATTTAAAAGTATTTTGCCAAAGCTTTCCATTCTGGAAAAAAAAACTAACTTTGTTTTTAGTTTTGAAGTCAAGTTGGTGAATTGTGAAAAACAAGCCCTAACCTTATGTTTTTACAACCTCACAGTTTGATGCTCCGATCTCAAAGCCATATCTGCCTGTATAACATTGATATGATTTATTTTCTAATAGGCTGTGATTACAAAGTCCAACTCCTGGCTTTCTTGTCTGGTTTAAGTCTGGTTTCTACTGACAGCAGCAGGGGCAAAAGCAGGTCCTGACACCATGAAACCATTGCATTTGATGGAACTCATCATGCTAGGAAGATTGTCGATATAAGTGGGGGAAAACTCTGATTTCAAATTTCAGCTGCCTTGCAGCCATACCCACTTCTGGGAAAGAAGTAAACCCTGAGGACAAATTCAGAGCTGGGGTCCCAAGGCAGTCCGACATTGTCATCATCCTTGTTCAGGAATTGTTACAATGACATTGGTGCCAACCCTTGCCCTTCCTTTGGACAACATCGGTGGCTTGGAGAGGGGAGGCTTGCTGCATGTCTTCCATACAACCTTGCCCAGATGTGCGCCCTGGAGAGGACACTCCTATGTTGCCTCCCACTACATCACTACCCACGGAAATGTAATGCACAAGGCTTACTGCTAAGAATGTAATTTTACTTTTTCTTGATTATTTTGGACTGGAACCACATAGCTCTTTGCATCCAGTCCTCTTCTTGGCAATTTCAGCCAACCTAACAAGAAAAATATGATAAACAGTTCAAATTTCTAAATATCTTAAAATGGTTTTGTTTTGAATATGTTCTCCTAATCTACTGTGAAATATAATCGCAAATTAGTTATATTTGTATTCAGTGAAAACTATTCATTAAATATCATCCTGTTTATATGCTATTTGTATGATGTATAGAGGCTGAGCTGAGGAGTGTCTATGTTCACTCATCCTTGTAGTGAATTACTGCAATGTGCAAAGCAGACTGAGAATCACTTCCACATTTCAAGAATTTCTTGGAATCTGGTGCTCATAAGTTAGTAGTTAATACTTGTAAAACTTACTGATGTGTTAATTATTTCAGACACTATTTGTTTATAGTAGTAGTTCTGTCTTTTTTTTCTTTTTCTTTTGAATTAATGTATTGCAGCATGATATTGTAAAAGCTAGTTGTAAGAAGAAAAATAGGTTGCTATCCTGAAAGAATTACATGGATAATCAAGACTTCATTTAACTATGAAAAGGATAAAGATTTCAAAAGAGAACTGCATTTCTACTTTTAAAGAAGTTGTTGTTAGGAAGAAAATAGGATTAATGTGTATTTGTAGGTGGGAAATCAATCTTGCCTTTTGTCCAATTAGCTTAGGTTCATGTATTAATCTGCAAAGAAAGAGGGAAGTCTCTTTTTTTTTCTCCAGAAATGGTGGCTGATTTTCCAACTGGCTCAATTCACTCCCAACTACACAAGCTACAGAGACAATTCCATTCTCAGCAATCTATGTAATACAGATAATTCAATATCTATACATGAGGAATGCTCTCCAATTCTCCCCAGCAAAGAAATTCACACTATCCTAACAAATACCTGTTTGTCGGGTATGAATCAAGCCATCGTGAAGAGAGCCGTAGAAGCCTTGTGGTAATAATAAAAGCAACACAAATGTACGAACATGGAATCATAATAATTCTTCTCAAAATCACAAACGGTATTTAAAAAAAAATTCATGTGGATAAAAATCAATTACTGAAAATTTCATATTTTCTTTCTCTCAAACTTCATATACACTCAATTTTCTGACATGATTAAATCTGAAAATATTATTATGAATCAAAAGGTTTATTAAAAGTTATTTTTAGGTATCTGGCTTTTGTTATAATTTCAATCTTTATAGAACATTCATACAGGCACAGGGAATGAAATAACCAAATTATTTTCATTACTCTAAATTCCTTTCAAATCCCTGATAACATCATTTTATGTCATGCTCTGAGCTCTTTTCCTCTTTGTTATACTTTTCATGCTTGTGTGCTCAAATTTATACAAATGTAAGCTTATAAACATTATATCTTGATTTTCAGGGAAACTTAATGAAAAACATTGAAAATAACTGAACAAAAATCTATGGTCCTGTTAAAATACATTTTTAAATGTTACACAAATTTTTCAGCGTGGTTTAATGGTTTAATAATTTTAAAACTGTTTTTAATAATTTGAAGAAGCAAATTAAGAAGACTTTTGAATAATACTGATGAAGACATATCTACAGAATCTCAATTCTGCTAAGTGTAATAATGTTCAAGTTTAGGTGAAATAAGAACCTACAAACAATAGATTCAAGGTTTATAAATATTTTTATGGTTTAGTGAACAAATGCATTAATTTACTTTTTACAATGCTTCAAATTGTGATGCATGGAGTCAAGAGTTTGATCCCTTGGTCTTTCAATGATTTATCTCATCTTGTTGTTGGTGCAACTACTGCATTGAAAAATTTACTTAGGGCAGTATGAATGATATGAGTCACTTTGACAGATATAATTCATATCAGCTAATATAGAATTTTCATGGAGTGTATATAATTTTTTTAGCGTGATTTATAAAAGATTTTTGTAAATAAAACACTAAATTTTATGTTACTCTGGTAATTTCTCTATGGTTGTTTTCACAAATACAAGAATTTATGAAATCACAGAAAATAGTATTATTAAGCAGAAAATATAGAATGAGCCCATTGAATTAAAATATCTATATTGCATGTGTGTGTTTGTTTGTGTGAGCGTGTATATAGATATCCTTAAATGTATTTGAGTGTCAAATGCTTGTAAATATGATTGCACAATGCCTATATAGATTTATAAATAAATATATATACATGTACATACACGTGTATGTGTGTGCTCGTATTGAATGCTAAAAGACCTTATCTATAGTAGATTTTTCATTTGTTTGTGCGTACTTGTTTTATCCTACGTGACTGGTTTTGTTTCATATTTAACTTTTAGTTGCTTTTTATCCCGACTCATTGAGTGAATTCTTGGAAGAATATGAGATGGGTTCAAAGTTGAAATTTGATCTGTAGAGTTCTCGTAGTTTAGTCTGTTAGAGCAGCTGATACGTGTAATCAGACTTCCTTGAGGCAGGAGGGATGCAATTTTGAATATAACTGACTCCACAAAAGTTTGTCCCTCATTTGCGATCTGTGCTGTTTACTCACTATTATGCATTGACTGCCTGAGTGAGTTGTGATAAAGAGCAACTGAAAATAAGATGAAAGAAAATACTAGTAAAAATTAATAATGATAATGGTTGACAATGCTTCATCTGATAAAAAATAAAATAAAGATAATAATGCTTTGTTCGCAGTTGCAAAGTCTGAGCATGAGAAGAATCATTTTTCATTTTTCTCAACTAATAATACTGCATAACTAACATTAACAACAGTTGTCAAGAATAAGTGCATTTGTTTCTTTGGGTTATTTTTGTCCTTTTTGGTCATATTTCAAATATCATGAAGGCTATCTTCGAGTGTCAACATGGCGTATGCTTTGTAAACAGATTGACAATATACTTTCTATTATTGATTGCATTAACATAACACTGGTTACAGAAGTTGAACAAATTTGTACTTTGTCTGTACTGAATAATTGAACTTTAACCCGGAAAGAAAAAGAAATCAGCATCACTTGAATCCAAAGTTTTAATGTGGCTACCTTCGGAGTATTCTGTTTATGACTATCATTGGAAAATTCTGTTTATATCTGTATGACGTTTGGATAGTAGAAGAAGGCTGTAGAGTGGCTTGGCCAAAATGTTGTGTTAACAACACAAATAACAAGGAGTTCAATCGTCCAAAAAACTCTTTGAATAGTAATTTCTCATATTCAACACTAGCTCAACTCGACTATTTCAGCTTTAGTATTTCAAATTTATAACTTTTTGAAACAGCCTTGAAGAAAATTCACATTTGATAATCGAGATTAACAATAATTATGACTTAGTTAGTGACAGTTGTCCCTATGTAAAGAAAACAATTAAAGAAAATAATGAATTATTGAAAATTATAAATTTAACAATAAAATTGGTTGATAGCAATGATTGAATGTCAAATATATATCTTAGTAATAATAAGAATGTAATTTTAAATGCAAGTATGATCTTAGCAAAACTCAACCTGTTCACTGATGGAATAATTTGTCTTAGGAAGTTGTCAGTCAAGTGCCAGAGACTAGATAACCTGTCTTATCATAGTGTGTTATTCTTTCACAAGATGGCAGCATCTCTTCGTGCAAACAAGTTATCTCATCTGTGTACTTGACTGATGACTTGCTGAGATGAAGCGTCTCATCTGTGGCAGCAAACAAGCTAAACATGCAAAGAATTTCTATTTTCATGATTATTTTCATGAGAAAAATCTAGCTTGCCAGCAAAAATGTCCATTTTTTGTAGTTATTTTTTTTTGTTTTTTTTCACCAAATATTTCTTTTTAATACCAGAAAAATGACAGCATTTTTACTTTACATGGTGGTAAAAACTAATTACCTCTCTATTTCAATCATTTTCTACTGGGACCTTTATACTTTCATTTTTTGAAAAAAAAAAATTACACAATTATCTCAATTTAATTTGTGACATGTGTTTCCTTGCATCTATTTCTCTCATTATTTCTTTGACCCATGTACTCAGTACTCTTTCTTTGATATGTCTCTCTAAGGTTAATTGCATAGAGATTATCTTCTACTCATGAACATTCAAGTTTTTTCATTATTTTAAAACATAATGATATTTCTTTCTTGTAAACATCTCTGCAGTGATTCCCGAAGTGGAGGTAATTACCCTCAAAGGTATAATTTGTGGTTTTTCTATTACTTGTATCAGTTTTCACTTCTCTTATACCTTTTTTGTGCTTAAATGTTCTTTTTGAGGAAAAATATATTATCTATATACCTGAATGTTTTATTCAATTGTTCAATTTTACTTGTGGGTTATGACTTACTGCAATCCTGGAAAAAAGTAATCCTATCTAAAATTTTAGAAGTCTCTGTTCTAGAGTAACACAATAAAATCCCAGGCTTCTTTTGAATATTTTATCAAAAATGTGTAATAATTTTGCTTATTATAATGATTGTTATGAAACATGCCAATGTAATAAACTATTACTTCATTTTTTCATAGGCAAATGATCTTCTTTGTCTTATGGTTGAACTGTTGAGAATACAACTCAAACTTGACTTTGGTTGAAATCTTGCTTTATTCAAAATGCTCATCAGAAAGAGAATGAAAGGTTGAATTGGAGATGAACTCTCTTTTTTAGCAAGGAATCTGTTTTGTCTGACCATCTTCAACCAACTGAATAGAATGGCAGAAATATCTTCTGTTTCTGTTGATCTGGCACTCTACTTTCCATGTCTCAAGGGTTGCTTTTTTCTTATGTATTCATTGACAAAACCATGTAATCATAAAAATTGCATGACCTTATTACATGCTTTTCTTCGACTGGTCCATGTTTAATGTTGATGTTTTACTAACATAACCTTTGGAGATCAAGCCACTCATTGAATATACCACAATAGCCTGTAGGTTTCTGCTCTTATTTTTCCTACCTTCAATGTGTATGTTGTGAATATTATTGTATATAATTGAGAAAGGAATTTATCTTAAACAAACATTATTACTAATTTGATAATGTCTGTCATCTTTTGATATAACTGACATTTTTTGCTTCTCCTGACTTTGTGATGTTGCAGATTCCACCCTGAATGTCTGTTCAAAAAGAAAATGTTGAAAAATAGTACAATGGGGAAGTGGCTGAACCATATGCCCCCACTGTGTGGACCAGGACACCTGGGCTCTCTACCCAGTCCTGTGGATTGTGATTACAGATTACCTCCATATGGTAACATACAGAATTTGCCATTTTCTGCACTTGTGGAAATTATGTGCTGAAGTGATGTTGATGCTTTTTTTTTTGTTCATATTTATTTGTTGTTTCTGTGGCGCCTTTTGCTTCTCATAGTATTTTTATTATCACTGCATGAGTGTATTTATCCCATAGAAAAAAACTTGGATTCATATTTTCATTGCAGATGCATGTATTATTCCTTTTAATAAATGACTACATTTGAATATCATCTTGTCCATGGAATTGATAAGAAAAAAACTATAAATTTCTATAATTCATGTTCCAAACTGTGAATAAACCTTGTCAAGACTCCTGGGACATATATATCTCAAGTTTTCTATGAGTGCTCATTTATATATATATATATATATATATATATATATGTATATATATATATATATATAACATTGCTCTTACCATCGAGCTAAACAGCCACTGGTAATGCAAAGGTCCAAATAACTGTCTCAGCTCCAAATTTCTATCTTGCTTATTCACAGTCTATATCTGCTCTTTTTGTTTCTTTCAACGCAACAATTATGCTATCAGGAAATGGATATAAATTGCATTATGTTATATAAAAACTCATTTGAAATGATTACCTGTTATTTCACAGTGAATGTACCATTTGGCCAAGCCAACATAAATAGAATAAACAATTGAAGAAAATGGGGCTGCTGCAGGAAATGAACCTGCAACTGATAGGGTAGCTGCTCCAAAATAGCGTTGCCCTTAACATTGAGCTAAACAGTTGTTGGTACAAATATATATATATATTCATATTATATATATGTATATATGTATATGTATATATATATATATATATATATATGTATATATATATATATATATATATATATATATATATATATATATATATATATATATATATATATATATATATATATATATATATATATATATATATATATATATATATATGCATACAGACATTTTAATTCAAGCAATAAGCATTTAATAGGTTCATCTTGAATGTAATTACCAATAAGATATATGGAATAACATGTTTATTTTGTAAGTTTCCTAATGGAAATAGCTCATGTATATTTGTTTATTTTCTTTGCAGTAGGAAGTATAGGATTTGAAGTATATTTGTTTTCTGTCAGTAAGAATAAACATATATAGTGTGAGAGAATAAAAGTCCATTGTGAAGCTGGTGTTTATGAAATCTTTGAGGAACAATCCTGACATCATATGCATTTTAACTTGCCTCTGTAGCACATCTTTGCAGTCTTTGTTACTTCTCCCCAGGAGGAGCAAAAAAATATTTCATGAGTCAGAATTTTGTTATTTTTTTGGTAACCGAATGATCCTCAACAAATGGCATTTTTCGTGTGTGTAATTTCATCTTCCTCTTTTTCTCTCTTGTTCTTCAAAATTTATTTACTTTTTTAAAGATGTATATATGTTTTCCCCATCTAACCAGTGTTTTGTTTGTTTTGATTGTTCCTGTAGACTACTTGTGGGGTACAGGGCAGTAACCACCCTGCTGTGATTTCAGGAGAAACTAGGCTTTTATTGGTTGGAATTGCTAGCCCCACACTCAACCCTCCTCCTTTACCCCTATTTGGGACTTGGCAACTGCTAAGCTCCACTCAGATGAACTGTCTTACAGGGATAAAGGGCTCTGCCTTTCTGTTTACCAATAGCTGGGGGTAGAAGTGGATTCATGCCTTTCCTAGAGACATTAGTGGAGAGTGAACGCAAACATCCTCAGCTGAATCTTGAACTCTGCCCGCCAATTTCATTTTTTGTGCCAGTAACTGTTACCTCACTCAACACCTCCTGTCTGAACAGTATTGCTCTACGATTTCTGTTTTCAATCGAAAGATTCTTACATTCTGCAAATAAACTGATCCCTATGGAAAACTTTGCTCAAGGTCTCTTTATTAATGGCTTCAATTCAATTAAAATTCCTGATTGCCTATGTTTTTTCTCTTTTATTTGAATAGTTCTCTCTGCTTCTGATTAGAGACCGTCAACCAAAACTGTCAATGATAGAGACTTTGTTTTCCCCCTCTGTAACAACAACAATCCTCACCCCATTCAAGGGAGTAAGCTGTTTGCCTGTCCCTTCACGTTAAACCAAAGCGATGTATAAAATGAACATTTTCCTACTGTGATTTGAAATCAAAACCAAATGATTGGCAGGGGGCTCAATTACCGACTGAGCCAAACTGCCATCTTACATATGTAGGAAAAATTTTATTCATTATGTAAACAATACAAAGAAGATGAACTTTTGGCAGTATCTATCTAGGGGATTTTTATCCAGATTTTTATCCATTTCTGTTGTTGTTTTAGGTTTTTATGGGGTCAAGGTGTGGGTTCTAGCTGCACTGCTATTCTACTCATGGCTTTTGGGAGACATAGATTCATACCTTTCCCAAGGGCAAAGTGAAGATAAGCAGTCTCTGCAGCAACTTTTTTTCATATTTGTAACCACTAAGTCTCTCTGTACATCCTTTTCTTTTCACTTTCCTCTTTCTTTCTCTCATTTTCTTTTTCGTTTTATTAAATCAGATAAAAAAGAAAACTTATTTTTTAGCTCTTAAAAAATGACGTCTATTTCCTTTCGATTGTCAGAACATGTCTCACTTAGGATTACATCAATTCAAAAATAAGTATGGCTGCTTCCAGACTTCCATCTAGAAGTTAATGGGAAGAATTGATTCTTTCTAGAAGTTGAGCCATGCCCTCTGACCACACAGATCCAACCATTGCATTTTTGTCAGCAGTTTATTGATTTTCTTCCTGCTGACCTGTGTCTGTGGGTCAAAAGTTGGCTGTACTTTGATGGTTTAAATGCACTCTATCATAAACGCACTCCATCTGTCAACTTGAGATTAGCAGAGTCATTTTTGCCTTTGGCATTGTTTGAAGTGAAATGGAGGAATTCATTATGAGACAAAAAATGGAAATTTCAAATCTTTTGCTCTTGGTTGTTGATGTTACTGTTACTTTGCATGAAAATGATGCTGACTCAGCCTTCAGTAGATTTAGTTCCAAGCATAGAAAGGGATGTAATTTATATCAAATTGGAAATTTCTGAACAGAACAACTTGACTGAATTTTTTTGTTATTATATGAAGCATTATCTATCTATCTATCTATCTATTCATCTATCTATCTATCTATCCATCTATCTATCTATCTATCTATCTATCGTCATCATCATCATCATCATCGTCATCATCATCATCATCATCATCATCATCATCATCATCATCATCATCATCATCATCATCATCATCATCATCATCATCATCATCATCATCATCATCATCATCATCATCATCATTATTATTATTATTATTATTATTATTATTAAATTTTGACAGCATCTTGGATTCAGTTGCTCTCTATCACAACTACCCAGACTGTAATTCTACAGCTGTAAGTAAACAGTACATATTGGGAAATGAAGAATAAACAACATTTAAGATGAAGAAAATACTTGTCAAAGATTAAATAATAATAAAACTTTCTTTATTGTTCATTTTTGATAAGTTTTTCTTTTGGCTATTGCTTTTTATCACTACCCTCAAAAGAAAATAACTTATGATTTTTCAGTTGAATTATTCCTCAATCATCCTGTCTATCACAACACTAAGGTCTGCTGTTATCTCTCATTTATATAATTTATTATCATCTTTTATCTTTATCTTCTGATGCAGTTTTCCTTATTCTGATTCTAATCATATTCTTTTTACCTCCATAATTATCATTAATTTGCCTGTTATTTCTTGTAAAATGGTATATTTCACAATCCTTGTCAATCGAGAAACTGTCAACTTTTTGACTCCATAATCATTTGAATTGTCCACTTGTTATTCATAGATACATATTAAAATATGCTTCATAGTAATACAGGTATACCTTGATTTGTGCAGTTAATTTGTTCCAGAGTTTTCTGTATTATTCAAAGCCTTATTATAATCTATGTACTGCAATGCCTTAACTCTACTACATCGAAACCTGCCCTAATCAAAACCACACTATTCAAGGTACTGCTATATAATTGCTTGTGATAATGATTATATACAAAATATTTTTGGAATTTGGATTCGACTGGTATGGACATAATGGTTGAGAAGAGATTTTTTCAGTTAGATAATGTATATCTATTGGTTTGGAAAACAACATTGGATTTAATTATGGATATTTTTCTATCTGCCATTTATAATAGAATATAGGCTATTAAATATCTTAATTGTGTTAGCCTATATTTTCTGCTTGGTGGTTCCTTTAAAGAGAGAAGACAATTGTTTGGGATTGGTTTTGTAAATTGAGCTTACTTTTGATACTGGCATTATATCTTTTCCTCTTTTCTTTGCTTTGAACATCCACTGTGTATTTTTATGTATTGCTATGACTACATATAAAAACATTGCTGATTTCATTTCTAGTTTACTGAATATGTGAAGATTTTTGACAGTTTTTATGCTGATTTCATCTCCTAAAATGAAAGAAGGATGTTGGCGGAAAAACAAAAAGAATTATGTATGCAGGCATCACTTGCAAGTCCAATAATTCAACTGCTAAACACCTAATGAAAAAGATTGAAAGCCCAACTGTCTATAATATGAATATGTCTAGAAGATGTTGGAAGAATATGCCATCAGCACTTTTGCAAAAGTTTTGAAAGACACTCCAACCTATGGAAGAACATATAAAAAAAATGAATTCAATGCTGTTACAAAAAATAATGATCAATAATACTTAATAAGGCAAAATAGGAATATGTATTTTAAAATCTGCTCTTTATTTTTAGATTTCTTGCAAAAATATTGTTCTTCTTGTATAAATACTAGAATGGCTCTTAGTTTGAGAGGTATATGGTATGGATGACTTTAATTTCTAACATAGTATTGTTGACTTATACATTTCAAAATGGAGTTGCCATGTACGTATATGTAGCTGTTAAATATATAACTATTTTGTTTTGCTTCAGGATTCACTCACCACATTCTAATCTGTATGGTAATTGTATCATTTACAAAGCAAAGAAAAACATTTCAAGAAACAGATGTTGTTATACTTTGAATTATAATTGTTGTATTATCTACAAATTTATATTCTCATGTTTCATTCCTTATCAGTTGGTTTACAGTTGTATAGTTTTTTGTCACCGAATTATGCATATTTACTCATGAGGGCAAAAGCTTTTTATTCCTTGGAATAAAATCATAATAGAAAATGCCGTAATTAATTTTTAAATAATCATTAACAAATGAATTTACTGTTTTTAGTTCAAGTTCTAAGAAATTGGAAACCATATAATTTTTTTTTTTCTCATCAAGGTACAAATGAAAAAAAGTTCTTTCCATTTATACCTTGATTTAAAAAAAACAAGAACCAAGATTATTTGATAATATTCCGTACCCTTGTTAAAGTATAATGATTTGGTATTTTTACACACTATTCCAATCCATTATACCTTTCAGATGATAGAAGCAAGAAGAGGATGTAAGTTTTCTCTCTCTCATAATTGTATTCTACAAAAAATATTTCTAAAGGTTTTTGTCATTTTTTACCAATTGCTATTAAAATGTTGTCTGCTCTGGGAATGTGATCTGCAATTGCTGGATACTCTATGAGTATTGAAATGTAGATTCCACTTGTCCAAAAAATATGTATATATCATAAGATACTAGTTCAAGAGAAACTAGGAAGGTTTTATAATGTTCATGTATATGTGTGTACATCTTTATAGATGAGAATATTTGGAGGTTCATGTATTTCACAACAGTTTTTTGAGGTATTAACACCATTAATCAGCAACTAAGATTTGAAGTTTTTACCAGTTTCATTTCCTGATTTTTTGTTTATTGAACTATTTGTTGCACTAGTAAAAGAAATTAGTTTGCTAACTTTATATTTACACATAAAAACAAATGGATTAATGCTTTGTCTTTATATGACAAAATCATATTGATGTGCACCACATTCGTACCTGTGGGTAAAATGAAATAATTAAGGTTTTCTCTTATGTTGGATTTCAGTTTGCTTTACTTTTGAATACCATGTTGTATCTATACTCTGAACTTGAAAAAGATGATGACTAAGTTAACAAACAATATGTATCAAAGTGAATATAATCATGATTTACTGTATTGCATATCTGTCTAGATATCTCTTGAAAGAATATCAAAGATTTATTGATAATAAATTTGGTATATGGTAAGGCTGTGTTTTTCTTAGGCAGAATATGAGGTTCCTTTTTTTGAGTCAGCTTTTTGTAAAGATGAGTAATTTGTTGAGAATGTAACAATTACTGATGATGAAAAGCTCATAAGCTCAGACATAGTAATTTATGTGGTTATATACTTTTCTATATAGAAAATAATGGTTGGTTATTTGATATTTACCAATATTTTCTGAGCAATAATGTTGATATGGACACAGCATGTATTTATGTATGTATATATTACATGTATATGTATATTCATACATTCTCAAAGATCCCTTTCACAGTACTATTTACAGAAAGCTGACTCCAATGAAAGGGACCTTATATTCTTTAGGAAAATACTTCTTTTGATATTGTATTCCAAATATCTTATCAAGTATTTTCAATTTAAAAAGATATATCTATAGAAGTATATTACTTTTAAAATATGAGATAGCAAAAATAATTAATGTATGACATGAAACAAGTCCAAGGGCATCTGTAAACTGAGATGTTGTGAAAGGGGGCCACTGCCCACAGATGCTTGTGTGGGAGGGCGAAAAATTTCATCTAGCCTATACTTGTTAATTGATAATCATGGCCTCCCCTAGGCTATGGCACAATCACCTCCCGGAATGCCAAGAACCCTTGCTATGCTACTGTCTGTAATTAAGAAGCTGCTTAAGTAAAAGTCAGTTGAAGCTGTATCCATGTCAAAATGTCAATTTACATCAATCTCTTCATTTATTCCACCAATAAATTGCTGATGTTGATTTTAGGCTCAATCATTTAATGACAAGTAGCCATCTAATTTTAATATACATCAAATATGAAAAGAAATGCCAAAATTGAATGACTTCTGAGAGTAAATTTGGCCATTGCTGACAGGTCTGATGCTTATCATTTCAGTGACTTTCACTCCTCACCTTTATATGGCTGCCAGTACCAAAGAGTAAGTAAAAAAATAAACCTTTATGGACATGAGTGTTCTTTAAGCATACAGTCACGCTGAGGTATGATAGAAATTCTAAATATTCTCATCAATGAGTCTGTCAGAATGTTGGAAATAGTAGGTATAGAAATCCTTCAACAGTTACTAAATCCAGTACTTGAATATGTATTTATTGCTTTCAACATAGCATTTTCAATCATGTGTGTTAAAACCTTATAATGGGAATCTGAAAATGTTTATACCAACTTGATGGACATCCTTACTAGATAGACTATGATTAAATATTCAAAATATATTATGGAACACCATCCATTCATTTTTTACTTTACATAACTTGTAAAACTTGAGCATACATTTGTAATTTATGAACATTTCTGTAACTTGTATAAAAATATGTCTGATTGTTGGCAGTTTATAAGTTTATAACTGACATTAATTTTCTTTTCGTTCTGTATTATCTATCTTACTCAGTTATATCTGAAGAATAACCTTGTGATGGAGTAGGAATTTCAACTATCTTGTCTGCAAAGTCTTTCTTTCCTTGTTGTAATTTTCATTTCTCTACTTTTCACTTTACTTGTAAGTTTTGTTTTAGAGTAGACCACTGAATTTGATACCATATAGCTAGTGCTTCACTGTAAAAGGATAAAGTGTTACTAATAAGGTTTATGAGCCAGTCAGTATATATGAGCTATGTACATTCAGCTAGAATTTCCCACTTCAGCTATCTCTATAATTTAGTTTGAATTTCCATCGATAATGTTTTGTGCAATGTTCTCATACAGGTGAATTGAATCTTGGGATTGTGAGAATCAAATAAAAAAAGGATATATGACCAAAAGCTTAAACTGTGAGTTTATGGCTGACATTTGCCTACTATTTCAATTAAAGCTCCAATGTTTGTAATGCTGTGAAGGGATTGCCATCTTTTGGCAAGAGTACAAGTTTGAACATTGCTCACAGTTCAGTCTTTTTTCTGTTTCTCATTAAATTGGGAGAATGTGTATGTTTGTGTGTATGTTTCATGTATGTTGTTATTTTATCACTAGCTCTTCTGCTTTAGAAACCAATTTATTTATTCATTTGTTTGGCATGGCAACAGTAGTAGTAAACTGCTCAAAAAAAAAAAGAAAGAAGACAAACTCAGAAAATTGATAACTTCTGCCAAGTCATAGCTATATCACATAAACAGTGAACATAATTGGCAAGTCATTCAAGGTTGGACTGCAAGCAATTGACTCATGAAACTTGAGAAAACATTTGGGTATTAGTGTGTGTTAGTACACCTGAGTGTATTCCTACTTCTGTATATTCTCCAAGAAATTCATTGATTTGTGGAAACATTTATTGAAATGTCAAAAGCAAAGTAGATTGATTTTTTTGGTACTTGATTTAGTCTTCCTGTTGGTGTGAAACAAACAAAAATATTAACACAGGTCTAGTTAGTCATTTAATAGAAACCGTCATCTTTTGGCACATACCATGTTAGGGTGATCAATTGAAAAATTGGAAAGAGGGGTGATCAATGAATTAACTACTTCTCTGAGTGAATGCTGACAGACACAAATTAAGAGATCAGTTTAGCATAAATCTAAATTGCAAATTGGACTCTCTACTAAAGTTTTTTTTAGGCATAACATGGGGTAAATGTTTAAATTTCAATCTGTCTCTTTTAGTGTGACTTGTATGTGCATTATATACATAACTATCCAGGTCAACTTGAAAACTGAAGAGACCTATGTTAATATTCACAGTTATGGTTGATGGTTTTTTAATATTTAATCTTTAATGTCTCTGTTATATATAGTAAATACCAAGCATATTCAACCTTATGCGAGATAATAGCATTAAGGGCTACCACACCTTTTCACTATTGTAAATGGATCAGGCTGTCATAAATATATACAGTCTGATAGATGGCCAAATGAGATTAGATCTTATGCGATCAAGTTAGAGAAGATCAGTTTCAGATTTTATGAAAGATCAGTTCTGAAGTAAAGAAAACTAATCATTACAGTCTCTGGAGCATGTTAACGATTATATGAATCAACCAACTATGGTGTACAACATCAATTATCTATATGCATAGTTTTTTTTTTTTTTATTGTTGTCCTTATCTTGATTTATCTTTTGAACACAACATTTTGGCTGTTGTTCTTCAGGTGGGTGTCATAAATGAGGAGGATTTGGAATGCTAAAACGAGGGGCCTCTCATCCTACCTTGAGTGACTTGCTATTTGTTCAAGTTGGGGTAAGATACAATCTATTGTGCTGCCAAAGTTCACAAACTAACATTAATATACAAGTCTCTTTTCTTTGAAGTCTTAGCTTGGGTAAAAGTTGCTTTAGAAATTTCTTTAGCCATATTTAATAACATACAAGGCCATCAATTGTAGGCCTTTTTTGGTTTTCAAAATTAAACAGCTGCAGATTGAGAAGTATGTAACTTGTTGATCCTGTCCAGCTGTTATCACCATCGTTAGCATCTTAACGTTCTTCATTGAACGGAAACCTTCACCATGATTTACCAGATTTTTCGATTGTGGGCTTGTCTATGTTGTAAGTTGTGATGTCCAGCAATTGTCCGACATTATTGCAATATGACCAGTTCATTGCCATTTGAGTTTTCTAATGGTTCCTATGATATCTTTGACCCCTGTTTATTTCCTTATATACTATGCTATCTTGTGATCTCTCCATGCAATGTAAAGCATCATTTTCTCCTGTACACGTTAAATAGTTCTCAGTTTCAGATCCAACCATTTATTAATAATGGAAAATAGCCTACCTCGGGCAATGGCACCTCAGTCTCTTTCAAAGTACTTCTCAAAGTAATGGAATCTATGCAAAAAATAAGAATCACACTTGTTAAGAAAAAAAATGTAAATCAAAGAGAAAATCCGAAATAAAAAAAATATATCTAATTAGAAGTAAAATTTCCAATAAATACTAACAAAGCTAGAAAGCACTCAGAGAGTGCATTTGTCAGCTAATGCCATTGTCAGGGGAAGTAATCAGCACCCAAATTTGATGAATTCTTCCATTGCGCATTGTCCATCCTTCTATGCCATGTCATTGAAATTTAGAACTTTCAGAGATTGGTGGCAAATTTTGGAAAGACAGATTGAAAGATGTAACCTGATATATCTACCTCTCAAATTTCATTGACAGAGGTAAATCATGGACAAAGAAACTTGCAATAAAGCTTTCCCATAATCAATTTGAGAAAATAATCTACATCAACAGAACAAATTGCTTCACAAGAAAAAATAACAATGTAACTCTCCTCACCAACCACTACCACCATCACCTCCACCAATGATAATAATGGTCACTGATGCAGTAAACTGATGAAGTTTGAAAAGTGATGAAACTCAGTAGTTGATATATCTTGTGGGTAATTGCTAGCTGATAGTAGACTGAAAGTTAGTAATTTTGAGCTGTCACACTTTGGCACTAATTCTACAAATTGGTACTTTTTAGTCCAAACAAGTTGATAACCCATTAATTACATATCATTAAGCTCTATTTACTGTGCTATCTATAAATACTTGGTCTATTGACATCCTTTCATTTTCCTTTCATCACCTACAACTTCAACCTGCCTGACTCTTGGAACATTTAACTTGAATTTGTCATCTATTAAGTGAGGTAGGCTTTCTGGATCTTTTTTTTAGAAACCATCAACAGGCATGTAACTTATTCATTGATCACCACCAACACAGTATGCTGCCCAAAGATGTTGGTCATATGATGGTTTCTCTTGTGCGACCAACCAGACTGGTTTCCTTTTTTTTTTCAATCATTTTATTTAACATTTTTTTTCTTTTTCAACATGACTTTAGTGGTGACTGAAATATTGCTAATCAGTCTTGGTTATTTCCGTTTAAAGATTAACAAACGTTGATGCAAGTCTAGTTAATGAGGAAGTACCCATGTCAACCAGAATGATGTAAAATTATCTATATGCTTCCAGAGGAATTTCAAAAGCTACAAATATTGAATATTTTTCATCCTGTAAAATATCATTTAAAAGAAAATCTCTTCTCAAAGAACTAATCAAATAATTGTAGACACAAATTTTAAATATTCTCTCACACAAGAAACACTAATTGTTAGTATTCACTTCAAATTCAACTTGGGAAGAAAATTTTACTAATATTCTCTAAGTCATATTAACATTATAGCAGTAGCATGCAGTGAATTATGCATCCACACATTTCTATAAGACACTTTTCAGTTGGTCTGTTGGTCCCTAATATGGTGGATATCAATTTTCTCAGCTCTATCATGTTTGATTGATATGAAACTTGGTCCAAACCTTTTTGGTTGGTCTGTTGGTCCCTAATATGTTAAGTACCAATTTTCTTAGCAGTGACATGTTTGATTGAAATGAAACTTGATCCAGACCTTTGGGTGAACTATTCTTATTTTTTTCTTTCTCCTCTTGCTACCGCAATTAGTAATGCTAATTGTTAATTTTCTCAGCTGTATCATGTTGGATTGATATGAAACTTGGTCTTGACATCTTTGTGTGAACCATCCTTATCCTTCTCTTTTCACTCCTTTTCCTCCTTTTGCTACTACTATCACATTTAGTAATGCCCATCAAAAATGATTTTCTATTGGGAAACTCAATCGCGCATCGTTAGATGATCTTAAATTAATTAGGTGTATCATTCTCCTCTACCTCGGTAACTCAGGAAAGTTGACGACCAAAGACATAGAACTTAATAATTCAAAGGTGCAATTCTCACTCTCTTTCTGTGGCTTCCTTTTGATACAAGTGCAAATTATCTCAAAAAAGAATGAAAAAACTCTTCACATTTGTTGGAAAATATCTGAGAAAATGTTTACATTTATATTTGTTTATTCTTAATTACATTTATTTTTGTTCTTTTTTCATATAAAGAAGTAAAAATACTGGATATTGCTAAATAGTTCTTTGCTAAAAGGTTTGTTACTTACTGTAGGTTGCTTATAATTGATTTAACCACATGGACAGATATTGATGTAAGGATGTTGGATGCATTATTGAACTCACAGTTATTGATATTTCATTATGGAGGATATAGAAATGATAATGATTTAACAATGATGACTTCTGCATATTTATTTTCATTAAAAAAAAAAAATGATCACTTACCATTTGTCAGTGTAATTCAAAGCAAACACTTTTTATCTACCGTGCTCTTTATTTGAATAAACTGCATATTTGTGTACTATCAAGCAGCTACCCGCAAATATTTTCAGGAATTTCACCACTTTTTTTCTCACTTAAGATGTTTCATCTCATTCCACTGTTTGCATGCAGACTAAATTCTTTGCCCTCCTCCACTTGTAGAATGAACTCAGCCAGATAATGTTTGTGTTATGTAATAGGTGAAGAGGTATTGTAGCTGCGGCAGCCATGAAACACCAACAAAATCTAAATCTGACTGTAGAATGATTGTTGAGGCCAGAAAGTTGGGGCACTCTATCTCTGAGGTGGCAACTACTCTAGATCCATCTCGGGAACTGGTGGCAACAGTGTACTAGGAATATGTGAATTCCAGACAGACATCAATGGCTTGTAAAAACTGCTGGTACCTACAGTTGATGCAAGAATGGGACTGCCAGTAACTGACAAGGATGGTTACCACCCAACAAAGAAGAACATTGTATTAAATCACATCCTAATTCTATGCTGGTGCTGCTCAACCTATCAGTCAATGCATTGTACAGTACACACTGCATTTCATGAGATATCATAGCCATCGACTTACAAAGGTATCACCAGGACATGGGTTACTGTGCTTTACCACGGCCAAACCACATTACCGTTGGATCATGGAAGATTGGGTAGCCAGTTGAGTTGTTGTGTGGAAGAGCCCACATGAAACTGTGGATCCAGCCTGTCAGCAGTATATTGTGTAAGCTGGTGAAGGCTCTGTAATGATATGGGGTGTGTTCTTTTTGAGTTTACACAAACCATTAGTGAAACTGGAGACCTGTACTGATTTTGTTGCAGACCATTTGCACCAGTCCTTCGCTATTTTTTCTCGTTATGATGGTTTGTTCCTACAAGATAATGCAACCACCATCATCTATGAGTGACACAAAACTAGTTCTTGGAACACTCCTTCCAAGTAATATATTACCCCACGCATTCACCAGATTTAAACCCCATTGAGCATGTTTTGGACATATTGCAGACTTTACTAAATTCCTTGCAGCCACACCTAACAAACATAACTCAGTTATGGACAACTTCGCAATATGTCTGGGTAGATATACCCACACTACAACTCCAGCTTCTCACTGATTCCATGCTATGTTGTGTAACTACCTTTATTCAGGCGATGGTAGGAGCTACATGTTATTACGTAGCTATCTCTAATTTTTTGTAAATTTTTAAAAATATTCTTGAGAAAATGAGAGAATGTTGGTGATTTTCAAGCTCTATAGAGGCTCAATGACTTTTCCAGCAAAGTACTGTATTCAATTACAAAATGATCGAATGAACCACAAGTAAAGTACAATTATATGGTATACCAACCATAATTGCCAATTACTTGCATAATGAACAATCATAACTTCTTGGATGTGCAAATGTGGGTTGCTGTTGTTGTCTTTGGCTGTTACACTGGTGAAGTAGATCTACTTTGAATCCTATCTCATATATCCCTTCTCCCCAGCTCTCTTTATAGGCTTGATCTATCTTTAACCAGACTGACAAGATTCCAAGATTATATATTACAAATTCTCCAAGAACTATATTTATCCTGAACTGAGCACTGACTTTTTCTCTACCATTTTACATTTCTTAAGGTAAGAACTCATTTTATCAGAATTATAATTATTTGATAAGATGGACAGATTTCTTTTGTTTGAATCAGAATTTTAAAAAAAGCTTCTATTGACATTAGTAATATGTACTTTTGATTTTGTTGGTTTCTTTGACAGCTGGACTTTTGCTTTTAACTTTTTGATTTATCTCATGTTTTCAACTTTCTCTGTCATTTATATGTTTGGTTATACTATGATAGTGAATTTTAATCTGATGAAACTTACATGAATTCAAACATCCTAAAAATCCAATGAATGGCATAAACTAATATGAGAACTTGGGCAACAACTTCACATCATAAAACAATTAGTAAATGTATTACTTTTTGGTACTGAGATATTGACCAAAGTTGTAAGGTTATTTCAATGATTATTGAAAAAGTTTTCATATGTTTATCAGTTATCTCCTAAAATTTCCGTTTCTAAACTAAAAACTACATGAAATTATTTTCTATCATATAAACCCCTAAGTAAAGGCAGAAGATGATACTAGTCAGGTGTATATCAATTTCATGATAATATATGAATAAATCTTTTGTGCAAATTACAACATATTTACTATAAAACTTATTTTCTTGTGAAATTTTATTGAATTCAGGTCGATCTCAAAAATTAAACCGAATAGAAAATTTCTAAATAAGAAAAATTGAAAATACAGCTATTTTCAACAGGTATATCACACATTTTCAAATTTAGTAGAGTTGTCTGCTCCTGTTCACTAAATGCACATTATTTTCTTTAGAACTAAGCTTCCTTTTTATTACTCCCCTTTTGCTTCTCTGTCAATCACTTCTTATTTGATTGTTGATCATCACAAATGCATAAATATGTTTTTATGCAATAAATTTGAATAATCATTTATCTTTGGGATTGTTGCTTTCCACATGGTATGAATGCATTTATGTGCCTGAACACAAAAATGAACATGCATCCAAAACACAGTCTTTTAAATATGAGTGGGCTCCCCCTACCCCTGACAAAGTCTTGATCACTTTATTAGATAATGAAAATGTTGAGTGATAAAAATGATTAAAAAAGAAGAAACTGTCTGAGAACAACAGCTGAATAATCCACCCACCTATATATAACTAGTTTGAACTGTTTAAAAAAAACAAAACTTTCTGCCTGACATATTGGTAGCATAAAAACATCTACCTACGCACAACACTTAAAATATTGGTCAACCAAAATTGTTAGCATCGACATAGATTTCTTCAGTTTTAAATATTTTATTTACTCCTTATTAAGTATAGGAAAAAAAAAACCGTTTTTTTTTCTATACTCTTCATTAAGTATATATATAAAAAAACAGATTTTCATTTGGAGGGTTATTGACATGTTTGTGCTTAATTGGTTCCTTAGTTTGTGTCTGGCAATGTTCATGTTTGTTTTTAGAAAATTCTGGCTTTTTTAATGATCACTGTCCAACAAAAGGTAAGAGAAGAAACTAATTCATTTTTTAATTGACCACCCCAAACATGGCTTGCTGCCGAAAGATTTTGGCTATGTGACGGATTCTATTAAGTGACTAACCATGCTGAGGACCGGAAAGTAGAGTCATGCCTTCCAAAGGGAATTAATGTGAAGTTGCTGCAAACCTCCTTGCTTGCAATTTGAACTCGGTCCTCTGATTCTATTTTCCATGCTGTTATCAGTTGGACCACTCTTCTAAGCAACAAATTTTGATCACTCCATCAATGAAAATAACATTTACAAAGAAAACACTCGATGAATGAAGGCTATTTCCTTGTTCAAAGATTCAATATACATTTTGGAGATAGTACTTGTCTAAATATTCTATAAAAGAATCGATTGTTTATTAATGATTCTTTTTTAAGACGCTTTGAATATGAACTATGCCTTTTCTGCATTTCCTGGGTAAGGTGTTAAAAAAAATGCTGGATTACTTTGAGGGAAAATAACTTTTTAAAAAATATGGTAATTCAAATCCATGATGGAAAAGTCAGGTATCATAACTCATTTGGTTTAAAAAAAAAAAAAAAAATTTGCCACTATCAGTTTTGTTTTTGTCATATAATGACTTACTGATCATAGATTTTTATATGAAATAAATTGATGGCTTAAATTTTACTGCTTAGTTGAAATCAACTCAAGTATTTTTGAAAAGACACACTCACACATGATTTTGTGGCAGTATTATTGCATTAATATTTACAAAAATGTCTCACTGAGAATTTATCCTCTATTTCCAGTCAGTGCTGTTCACTCACTGCCGTAGACTGATGGCCTGAGTAAATTGTGATAAAACAACTACTAAAAGTTCAGATGAAAGAAAATATTTGGTAAAAATGAATAATAGTAATGGTTGACAATGAATTATCTAATAAAGAATGAATAAAGATAATATTGTTGCTACTAATACTAATAGTGTAAAGACAATAACAAATATGGCACTGAGAGAGATCAGGAAAGAATGAAAGGTGGGTTTAAGGTTATATTTTTATCTTTGTCCCACCTTGGGGTTCTCATAGCCCTGTCTGTCAGAGCAGCTGGAATGGTTGATCAGGCTTCCTTGAAGCAAAAGTGATATGAGCTTATGTATCAGTAGAAGTACATCTTTTATTTATAACTCACTAGTACAGATTGACACTCTGAGTAACTTGTGTTAAAATAACCACTAAAAATGAAGATGACAGAAAAATTATAATAAAAAACTATAATAAAATATATATAATTAATTTGGTCGTTATGCTCATAAAAGCAACTGGACCAGTTTTTAAAATTTAGGCATTTTCTCAAAGATACTTATATTAAAATATTTTAATGTTTCTGTAACTTGATACTCAGGAACTTTATGGGTTGGGCAGAGAGAAGATTGAACAAAAAAATTTTATTAGATGTGGTCTGTGTATTCAAAAACGTGTTGAACAAGTACGAACAAATGTTACCAACTGTGGGCAACAGACACTTTTTTCTTTAATGTGCATTTATACAAAGGCGGATCAAATTCAACAGAAACTGTTCATACTTTTATACATGAATGCATTATGTATTTAGGTAGCAGTCCTTCATTAATACATGTTTAATCAAAGAACATTGACAAAGAATGTTTTTTGATTTTCTAATGTTTTTTTATTTAGAAGAGAATATATAGTGTACATTCTCTGATAAAAATCAAATTATTGTGGAAGAATTGTATATCTCATACCAGTTGTAAAAGAAATGAAAACATATCAGCATACCATATGCACCAGACATTTAATTAAAGAAAACAATGCTAATATTACTCTGTATCCAATGTGCTGATATTATAAATAGGGGGCCATCAACTGAAGCTTGATATCGGGCATGGATGAGGGGCGGTGAGGTGCAGTCATCCAAATACCCTTGTAAACTAATAGCCTTATAGTCTGGCGTGGTAGTTTTTCAAGTTGAACATATGTTGTAGATTAAAGTCTTTCAAAGGGAGTTTTTTTGTTTTTGTTATAAAAACAATTGTCTTGAGTTGTAAATTTGCCTTCCTGTCTGCTTGTTGCAGTCATGAACACAGATGTTTATTTTGCAACTTGGATGACAGACTTGACATTTAAAGATCTTGGTAGATCACATTTCTAGCCTTTTTTTTCTTTTGTTCTTTTGTGGCCCAAGTTATTGTGGGAGCAAACAGAACTGACACAGCTGAAAGATTAGGCCTTTAAACTGACATTTTTCATCTGATTTTATATCGTAATTATTTTATCTTTTAGTCACAATAACTAGCAGAAATACTTATCTTCACTCATTTATGTAAGGACTGATTCAAGAGAAGTTTTGGATATCATATTTTTCCCCAGTTCTCTGAGTAGTTTTTTTTCTTTTTCTATGCTTCATCTAGTTTTGAGTTGTAGCTGAATTTTGAGACAAACAAAATTCTAAAAGAGTCAGACCATAAAAACCTGAAATTCAATGAATTGTCAGACAAATGATCTTTTATACGTGTTTTGGTTGACCATCATTCCAAAGATGTTGGTGGCTATGCAGAGATTTGCATAGCAATGTGCATTTTTTGTCTTTTTTAAAGTGGGAGGGTCTCAACACAGGGAAGATCCTACTCTCTCGACTTTCCAAGTTGTTTTCCAGTGGTATGATGAGGTGTCACAACTGGTGCCCTTTTTTGGCTGCAGGAATTGCCAGAAAGGAGGTAGAGTTTACCACCAGTCTGGCTTGAGTGCTTCATTCCTGGCTTGTTTATTTTCTTTTTTGTCAAAGTAACCTTTTCTTATTATAGGGCTAAAGGACTCCAACTGCCCTACAATTTATTCATTACTGGGACAAAATGTGGATTCATAACAGAATTAGTATAAAGTGAACATTATCAACCTTGTACTTCATCCACCAATTCTGTTTTCCATACTGGTAACTGTTATGCCACCCAACACTTTCATAGAAGAATTGTCTGATTCATAAATTTTAGATTGCCAAGATATGCTCCCATCACAATCCCTAGTGAGTTTTTCATAATGAGTTTCACCTATTTTGTCATTTGTAGGCTGACTTCAAGTTTTAATTTTTCACATAATATCATCCATCTATTTGAAAAGAAAGTATTGTAAAATAACAAGTTTGCTTTTTTGCTCAGTATACGATACATGGACTCCTCAAGTTTTATTCTCATAAATTATCACCAGCTTATGGTGGTCCAGTATGTGCATTATGAGATTTCTAGGCTGTTAGTCTTAGTTCTACTTCTGAGTGATGCCTTGTAGTAATGGATGAATTATGACTGATAAAAATAAAGATGGTTCTTATTTAGTGTTCTTTGTTTTTTGAAACCATTAGCAGACATGGGTACTCACATTTATGCAAAAAAATATGAGCAGGTCTTGTGATGAATAGTGAGTTAAAATGACATGAGGTATTGCAAAAATGTAGACATGCGCCTGACTTCTTTCTGTCAAACTGAGTTAGAAGCCATTTATAAGAAGAGAGATTTTATTTATCAAAGTCAAACATTTGGCCCGAATATATATATACTAAGCTTAGCTTAGTTTGGCACAAAGCTACCAGTGTGGGGAACTCAGTATGGATAGAAGCCACAACATAATAGTCATAGTCTGCTAAACTAACTTACTAATCATTATTTTACAGAAAATGTCCGTTTAACCTGTATAAGCCTGTTCATTCAAGACTCAATCTTATACTTTTGGCCTAAATACCTTTTGGAAAGGCACAGATCTCAAAATTCCTACTGAATGCAGTTTTTTGTTTTCAAATATTACAAAAAGCAATAGGAAGCCATGATTGTAAATTTCTAAAAGTAAGTTTTGGTGACATATGAAGCTACCGTAATCATAGATAATGGTTACCAATATCCATTTAAGAGTATGTATGATGTTATTACATCTTAAAAGTGCTCGTTGAGTATAAATTGAATCTTTTTTCCTCACAATTGTCATATGTATCACCGACAATTGGTCAAATGCTGATAATAAACATGATAGCCTCAATCTTGTTGAATAATAAAAGAATATGTAATACTTGGAAGTTTATACCTTACTGCTTTCAAGCTTTTGGAAATTCAGATTTTAGTTTGGGCTCTCAGTGGTACTTCTAAGACATCGGATTAGGAATCCTTGTATTATGTAATTGATATTAGTATCAGTGTTTCTGTTATTGATTTACTTATAATTCAACCATTAAAGTCAAAATTCTGGATAAATCTTTTTAGTATCAGTTGTTTGCTATTTCTGTATAAAATTGATATAACATTTAGATAACATTTTATATCTAATTTTAAAAGAGATCATTTGTTATTGATAAGTCATGCTAAACAATGTTAATCTCATCTCAAAGTTTTTTTATCATAAGATTAACACATTAACCCACTTCGTATAGAATCTGCATTTATCATAGCTAATTTTAACTATTCAGAAGATTTTTCTTATATTAGCTCATGAGTTATATCGATGTACTTTGTAGCTCATTTGATAAAGATTGTTCTTTAACTTTGTTATAAAGCAAGAATAAGCAAGAAATCCAAATTTTGGACAATTTTTTTCTTATTCTGTCAAAGCTTTAGTCAAATCATTTTAGCCCCTACAGGTATCTTGGAAACATTAACAAGAAATATTAACACTCATTTTGTGAAAAAAATAAATCAAATAATTTAAATGATTTTATCTTATTCTTTATTATTATAGCTCTAAACTTGATGTGTAATCCATGTTGAAATGCCAACTCCCACTCAATCATATAAGTTCAGTAAAATTTTTCCATGTCATCTAAGAACCATTCAAGAATGTTTGGTTTGTTATTATTAGTACCAAATTTTTTTTATCACAGAAATCTGTTACATTATCTTATACGACCAAGTATATCCTCTTAATGAGCCATTTATAAATAAATACATTAACTAAATGATATAGAATTTAAAAGATTTGCTCCATGCCTAGATGCATTCTTGGTAGTCAGGAATTAACTATTCATATGTGAATATAACTAGTTAAGAACCAATCACTTTATCAGACGAGTCACCATGCTTCCATTTCTCAAATTATAAAACCAAACTATGATTTTAGTATTATTGAGAGTATGATGAATAACTTTTTGTTAAGGGTTTAATGAAATTCTTGTTTCTGCTATGAAATGTGCTGTTAAAGATTTGTCCCAGTGTTGTCATTACGAAGTAATAGGAGCAATCATTGATTCATCTTATTTATCACTTGTGTGTCTCTTTGATTTGCTCTTGAAACCATTGCTAAATACCTTTTTTTGTCCAAATTATAGAAGATGTGTTATTTGACTTCCCTGTGCAAGTCATTGATTTCAGATGTTTGGTTGGAAGCAATTTCCTCCATCTACTTCCCAATAGTTTAATTCAAGAATTGGATAACCATGCCAGTCTGAAAAAGAAACATGCTATGCTTAGGAACTGTTGCTGAACAACTTGTGATCACCTCATCATCATCATCATCATCAGTCTTTTAACGTCCGTCGTTGGACATAGACCTTCCCCAGGATTTGCCACACTTCTCTATCATGGGCGTCACGGAGCCAGTACTTCCTGAACTTGTCTAGCTCGTCTCTCCATCTAACATTTTGCCGGCCTTGGTTGCGCATGTGGTCTCAGGGGATCCATGTTGTGAGTCGTGATGTCCATCGATTGTTTGCCATTCTTGCAACATGGCCTGCCCACCGCCATTTGAGATTTTTTATGGATTCTATGATGTCTCTAACTCTTGTCTTTTCCCGGATGTACTGTGCTGTTTTGTGGTCTCTCCATGTTAGGCCCAGCATTATTCTTTCATGTGCACGTTGCATGGTTCTCAATTTACAGGTCTGTCTCTTGGTGAAGTTCCATGTTTCAGTAATTCCAGTTGTCAGTAGAAAACTTATTCAAACCAATATCTCATTGTTGTTCTTTAATGAGAGCTATCTGATTAAGCTTTTAGCTGTTTCAAAAATAATGTTGGGAAGATAATTTATTTATGCAAAATTTTAAAATGTAGTTTTGCCAAATCTTTAATATCCAAGTCATGTAAATATTGACAGTTTCTTATCAAACTGTATAAGGATATTCATCTACTGGTCTTTGTTCTACAATATCATTGAAGTCACGTTTTTATACACAAGCACACACCCATTGAAACTTTATTGATACTACAAATAACACAAACTTACCCCATACCATCAGATTTTAACTGAGCCGTGAGAACTGAACGAGATTTTTTTTCATATATTACTTGTGACTACAGCTTTCTATAAGGCAGGTAATCCTTTCCCAGGCTTTTCCTTTAATTTCTGAGGAAGTCATTCAGTCAGAAAATATACACACAAAGGGGGAAATTTTGTTCAGTTTGCCTGCTTTTATCCACATGTTTTGTACTTATTCTTTTTGTGTACTCTAAAGACTATGATTATTTTTCCCCTTCAGAAGTCTGCTTCAACTGGATGAGTCTCTCCTTGTGTTAAATTATTATTCAATTGCAAGAATAGATGTAAAAAATATTTGGTTTGACAAAATAAACACTGAACAGACAGATATTTACTCATTTCCAGCTTTTATATCCGTAAAACTTGGTCAACGGTTTGTTATTATTATTATTATTATTATTATTATTGCAATTGTTTCATTTCATTTCATGCTTTTTGCATGTTCGCAGATGTCTGGCATTCATCGCTGAAGATTGAGTGATAGCAAGTCTTCTCTAATCTCCAGCATCTTTCTCGATATCTTTGCTGACCTCAGCCACTCTATGGTCTGTATTGTCTTAATCCTTCTTCTACTTTCTAACATCTAATCTTGATTCTAGTGTTTGGGGCACAATTCCAAGTGTGCCAACTATTATGGGCACAATTTTGATCTTCATATCCCATACCTTTATCAGCTCACAGCAAGGTCCAGGTATTTTTCCAATTCCTCGCTCTCCTTCAACTCAACACTGCGGTCCACTGGTATTACTAGATCCATTATCTGGCAGCTTTTCTTTTCGTTATCCATGACTATCAGATCCAGTCTTCTTGCTTGGATGGATTGGTCAGTCAGGATGTCAAACTTCCAGTATTTTATGATTTTTATTTTCCTGGACAGTCTCTACTAACAGACGTACATATTTTCTGAATTTCAGGAATATGGATGACTCCAACTAGATATTTATACCTTACCAGTGGTCAGACTGTGGTATACTTTTAGTATGTTATTGAGTTCAACTGATACCACAGGTTGGTCAGTCTGGATGTCAGTATGTTATTAAGCAAACCTGATATCATAAAAAAATGTGATGATTATAAGAAATACTGCAAATGATGATGTCATGAATTCCAGTCTGTAAACTACCCATTTCATTATTGAAAAGATTGGCAATATGATCTTTTCGCATCTGCTTTGTACGTGCTTTGATATTTCATCAAAATATGGCTTGTAACATGGCCCAGCAGTATATGTATTAGCAAAAGAATAGCTATTTAAAATTTTTTCAAAATCTGACCCTAATCAAATGCATTTCCCCTTGGTTATGGTGAACTTAAAAGTATCACCAAATGAATGTGTATTCTTAACTTAATTAGAAATGTCATTTTGAATGTTTTTCAACACTGTTTGATTCCTAAATTAAAACTCATCTCAACATTAGATCCAGTTGATAGGTGGCCATCTTGAATTTGACCTCTCATGGTTATATCTGACTTCCTTCCACATCTGAAAATTGATGTTATTGTATGTATTAACTATGTTGGAAATTTCTTGCTTTTTCCATAGAGTGCCCAATTGGTCATAATTTGAGAGCTTATTCACTGTAGTACTAAGCAATTTCAAAAAGAAAGGAAAAACAAGCTTTGCTGCACTAGAGACAAAATCTCTTCCTTCATTGAAATCTAAAAAGTAAACAAAACAGAATTTATTTCCATGCAATATTATTCCAAACCTATGTATAACATTACAACTCCTTTATTAGTCCCTTTAAATTGGAATTGGAAACTTTAGCAATACAAGTTGAGCTGAGTTGAGAGATTGAATTTGTCACTGGTTTTTGCATTTGTCACTCTTATTCATGTATGATGTCTCTGATTTTTGGTGTTGTCATTGTTGGGACGAACATAAGTAAAGTCAAAACTCAAGAATACTAGGAGTTTGACGATAATTTAAAACCATTATTACTAGGTAGTAAAATAAAAAAATGGCATGAAGTAATGCAGACGGTGGCAGAATTCTTGCAAATTTGTGACCTGCTTAATTACCAGGATTCCAAAGAAGATGCTCCCAATGCGTTTGATGTGAGTCTATCTTATTGGAAGTTAGTTCTTAATTTCTGATTCTGTGCAATCTGTATCATAAAGAGTATCAAATGAAGATACATCTAGCAGATTTAAGGTTTGTGCATTTTAGAAATCTTTATACTTGTGTGGTAAACTAGTTTCTATGACTGGTTGTTTTTGAATAAAAATAGTTTACTGTTTTATCTGAAAGGGAGTTCCAGTATGAAATGGATCTTTATATCATACTTCAATGATCAAAGAGTACATTAACCCCGTGTTGTGATTGAAAAAAAACAATAAGATGGAGAAAGATTAGTAATGAAATGATGATAACAAAAAAAAGATTTGAAACATTAGATATAAAAATAAAGAATAACAATGATAATGAATGCTTGCAAGCAGTTTCTTCTCTCTAGTTTATTTTTCCTCTTTTATAGATTTGTAGAATCAAATTTTATGCCATTATGTCTTTTGTTTTCTTTCTTAGATCCAGGGAATTTATGCTGTACATAGATCATACATAGAATTTTGTTGTTATGAGTACAGGCATCTTGAAAATGTAGACATGCCCAGAGGCACAATAATTTTGTATAGATGATATGCTTTTTCTCCTCTTTGATAGTTCTTCTCTCTTTTTAGATCTTTTGTTTTGCCATCTTATATCCAGAAAAATAATTTTGTAGATGGTGGCCTTTTGATTCTTGCTTGTTCTAAGAAAATGAATACAAGGCAAATAAGAGAGTAGCCATCAGCATTGGTATCAAAATAAACCAGTAACTTTTTAAAAAAAAGCATGTTTTATGTAAATAAGTCTATTTATTAACATTCTCAGACAACTTAGAATGCATATATTCTTCTCCTTGAACTGGAAACCATAAACTGAATACAAGGCATATCAAATTCCAAACAAACTTCACACTATTTTAGAGGAAAGTAGGAATGTCTGAATTCTGTCTAACATGAAAAATTTCAAGTTAAATTTCTTGCTGATATGTGTGTGTCTGAGTATATAATGTTGTATTGAGATATATCTATGTACACACACATGTAAACATAGACACAGATATACAGATGTAGATATCAATATATCATTCTGCTTACATATATACATACATAGTGATTTCAATATGCACTTGGATATATCTATACATGTTACTTGCCAGTTTGACTCCACTCTGAAGACTTTTGACTTGTTTCCTTCAGATGTGTTAGTTGATATCGTAGTTTATATCAATGCTGGACTGAAGGTCAATTCTAATGTTTATAACTCATTCAGGCTTGGGTATCAAGGGTTACAAAGCAAGGATGACAAGGACTTAATGGATGGGAAAGCATATATCATTTTGAAGGTTGTAAGATCTGGATTACATTTATAGAAAAATTATACTGATATAATGGTCATGTGACCTCATTATGTATTCAAAATGACTGCCATATTCAGACATTTCATTTAAGTGTGTCCCAAAATTTAAACTGCACCTACGTGCGCTCCTAGCCTGAATGAGTTAAATCTTTTTTTCCTGTAGAGCAAGTTTCATTATTTATATCTTGGAATTCAAGATAATTTAGAATAATAAGTTAGAGGTAGTGTCAGTTCTCTGAGAACAAGTAAACTATAGATGAAATCCAAGAATATTGTATATGTTAGAAAGATATACACGAAGTTAAGTCTAGCCATGAGCTTAAACCACTAATTATTACTAAGTTCTTTATAAATTCAATATGCTGAACCAGGTTGACTGGTATTGTTAGTTCAGTGCTGTGTTTCTTTCGTTTACTGACAAACATTTATTTTGGTCATGTGTCTCCAGATTTCTTGAATCTGATTGGCTGAGGGATTTTGAAGCTTTTCAGTCAGGCATTTTAGTTTGGAATAGAACATTATGTTGTAAAAGCAAAATCCACATCCCAAATGATAATAATATTGGTTAGGTTTTTTCTTACCTTATGTTTCAGGGTAACATATGCCAATTCTATCCATCCTATGACCTATGCCACTGGATCTGAAATTTCATTTCCAACTTCCAGATGTTGTTTTCAGAACATTGTTATCTGTCAGTCAAGTATTTGTTTCTATTTTCTCTGGTAATTTTGATTGAGTGCCAAGACTTAGGTCACTTCCAGTTCCTGCTGAACTCTTAGAATAGAAAGATTTTTATTGTGGATTTTGTTTGAAGGTTATGTGCTTTTTTGCATGTTTTGCTTAGGGTTCTAAAATAACATTGTCTGCTTTCGAGTTCGGAATTATTGTTCTATGGGCCAAGGAAATAATCTTTAAGAGGCAACCTGCACCCTTTCGGAATAAGGTCAGTCTACAATTCTTATTATATGTAGCACAATGATGGGACTGAAAGATTAGATTTATGGGTTCTGTTTTCTTTTCTTTATGAAATTTCTTATAACCACACTATCACTGAAGTTAGAAAACAGTCTGCTCGGTCAATATCAAAATATGAGAATTTCTGGCTCTGAAAATAAAAAAATAAAACTGATTTTAAATCTGGGTGAAAAAACCCTAAAAAGTAACTTATTATCTTGTGTGATTCTTGTACTACTCAGCTCACTACTTCAAGAATCAAACACCAGTTACTATTTTCATGAAAAATTTGGTAATAAAAGTTTATTTAACCAACTAGTGTAATTAATTTTTATCTGTTTCAAGGCTGCAAACTTTCTTGTTAATAAAATATCAATAACCTACAAAACCTATGGAGCAGAACTTTCTTTTGACTGACCGGTAATATCATATCATAGTTTCAATTTTTATACAGCTGAAACAGTAGCTATTACACTTGAATGATGTTTAATCTGCAGGTAATATTGCTAAAATATGATATGAATTTCCCATGCTTTAACAAGCAAGTAATGTTACCTGAGAGCAGTCTGATGGGTTTTGAAAGTAGGTAAATAGCTGAAAGGAGAGTACTGTGTGGTGATAGTATTGGAAGGCACATGGGCATATTTTTCATTTGTGTGTATTTTGAGTTTAAACTTCTCAGTGAAAATATATTTGAATTCCATGTTCATTTTTATGAAGATAGAAAGATAAAGGAATAAAGTTTTTTTCATAAAAATTGTTGTTTTCAAGAATCTCTCTTCTTTGAATGGTTGAAGCGAATGGGATGAAACATCGAGGTTACTTATTTCCTGACTTTAAAATATCCACATATATAAAACACAGTGTGTATCCAGATATTTTTTGTATGTGACACTTTTCATTGAGCACACAGATACTACCCTCTGATACTAGATAGAGGGCCAGGGAGTGACACTCTGGTCCTATGCAAAGTGCACAGATACTCTGGTTCTAGGTAGAAGTGCCAATCCGTATGTAAATGATCCCAACTTTCTTTATGGTTACTATGTTAATTTGTATATCTGGGATCAAAGATTGCAAATCTTTATTCAAAACTTTGAATATTTATAGAAAAACATTTCAGAAAGAATGCAGTGGAGAACAGCATTTGAGTGTATTTTACAGGCTTCGTGTCCACAGACCTGGTTGTGAACTTTGTACCCTCTCAACTGACACTTTTCATTATTGCCCCGAATTTTGAAATGACTTATGTTCTAAGTTAGATTAATTTATTAGCAACCAGATTATTTCAACGGATGCTTTTATAACATCAAGGAACTTTGAAAAACATCCTTTTGAGTAGTAAGTATTAGTTCACGAAAAGTATAGTTGATTTTGTGGTACTTCTTGATTATCTGGTGACTGGTCAAAAAGCATCAGAACAAAAGGACAGGAGTGTTGTATAGAGTAATACAAGACTGTCAACTCTGTAGTACGAATATTTGAACTGAATTTTTACTGATTAAATGATTTAATTTTGTATTTCTATTGTAAATTTGAATGAAGTAACACTTTTAATGAAATAAGTAATATTTTTGAACAATTATTTACAACTAAAATAAGTAATATCTGTTGGTCTTTGTTTTGAAGTAGCTCCAAAAATTATTCAAAGTCTCTAAAAAATTATATAATTTTCAATTGAAAGGCATAATTACATCTCCATTAGATTCCGTCACCATATCTTAGAATTGTTTTGTAAATTTAAATGAATAAAAACGTTTTAATTTTATTTTTGTGTTAATATCTTGTGAATATGTTGTGTGGTTATAGCTTTTACGTGAAAATTATTCCTTATTAGAACCTTTCTATAATCGTTAAGTAAAATTTTAATGGAGATGATTTTATTATAAAAACCTTTCAAATGTTATGTAAAGAGACCTGTGGGGTAAAACAGATCTTGTGCATGACTTTTCAAAAAGAGGTTTTACAAAGATAAACCAATCTTAGATTCTCATACAAAATTATTCATACCTGTTTTGAAGATTGAAAACAAACAAAATGACATTAAAAACAATTCATTTATCCAACCTTTGAATAATCAAGATTCTTAACAATTTAAATGACAAAAAATTGTTGAAACCCATTATACCCCGCTATTGTCGTAATTTGTTGATAAAAGGATGATGTTATAAGAATAAAGTGAAGATCAACAGCTTTTGAGCGCCTTTTTAAGGCAAGGAAGAAGTTACCATTAAATCAATAATTTGAAAAGAAAAATCATTAAATAAAAACTTGAAAAAAAGGAAAATTTAAAAAAAAAACTGTTGACAACCAAGTTCTTAAGTGAAGAAAGAATCAACTCATTAATCGTTAGAAAGTTGATCTTAAACTCAATTCATTCACTTCATTAAGTCACACATTGGCTCTAAAAAGTGAAATTTTTAATCAAAAGCTATAATCAAACAACATACTCATTGGATATAAATGCAAAAATAAAATCAAAACCTTTTTATTCATTGAAATTTACAAAAAAAATTCCAAGATATGGTGACAAAATCTGACAAAAACTTGATTTTGTCTTATGATTAAAAATTATACTTTTAGAGACTTTGTATGACTTTTTGGGTCACTTCAAAGCAAAGAGTGACAGATATTACTAAAAATATTACTTATTTCATTTCAAAGTATCACTTATTTTATTATCCAAACTTTTAAAAATATAATTAGAATTTTTTCCTCCTGTGACATATGGTACAGAATAAAAAAATAAAATCACATTAAAACCTCTTTATTCATTCAAGTTTACAAAATGATACCAAATCAAATCACTTAATTAGTACAAATTCAGTTAAAATATTTGCGCTGCAATGTTGATGTTCTGGACTGATGCATTTTATGACTTGTATTAGTCTGTACTATGCTGTTGTCCTTTTGACTGATGCCTTTTATTTTAATATTTTTAACTTGGATTCGGTTATTTTTAGGCCACTCATATTCCAACTCTAACCCAAGCCCTCACGGTATTTCCTCTTGGGTGTCACATTTTTCAGCAACAAAAAGGGAACAGCCTCTTCCTCTGTCCTAGGCAAGCCCCATATCTTCATGGCCATCGGGGGGGGGGGGGAGATTTTGAACTTTGTCCTCACTTACTTTATCCACATAAACATCTGATAAGAGTAAAAGTAAATTACTGAGATTGCAAATGGCCCTCTCTCTCAGTTTTTTTTCCAGAATGTCACACTGACATATTGGTGAGCTTGTACATGTGCAATTTCAGATAACAAATAGCTAACGTTACTGGCCAATTTTGCTGGATCAACAGATGTCACATAATGATAATTCAATAGTATGCCTTTAACCCACTATCTATACATTCTCATACCTTTAAAGCATTAAGAATGTTAGAAACTTAATTCAAACAGATATAAAATATGAATTAAATGCAATCAGGTGTACAAACCAGGGATTGGACAAATCTCTCCCCACATTTAGGCAAAACTGTAATTCAGGCAGAACAGTGTAAATTTTGATTCACTAACATTTTTCATTTTTAACCTGTGATGTGTTTAGCTTTCTGTCAAAAGTCATTTCTTCTAGGAATTTGGTTGCAGCCATTAATCAATCTAAGAATTTCACAGTTAGAAACTGTCAACCAAAACTGTCGACGTAGGTTTCTTTGGTTTTTTGAGTTTGTTTCACTGGTTATGTATGTATGATGTGTGCAGGCTGCACCAGTGGAGCTTAAAAAAAAATCAAATATTCACTCCCTATTACGTCTAGAATAAACGTTTCTTTGTTGTTTTGAACACCCTCCCCCTTTTTAATTAAGTTTTAATGGGCGGGGGGAGGGCTGAATTTACAATGAAAGTCTATGCTGAACTGATCCATTAGATTGTGTCGGGCAGCATCCACACTTTTTTTTTGAAAATTTGGACATTTTTAGTGATCACTGCCCACCAAATGAAGAGAGGAGTTACTTATTGACCTCATTTTCCAATTTTTTCAAGGGCATGTTGCCAATAGACAATGTTCATGTGACAGTTTCCATTGAGTGACTAACCAGACCTGTTTGATTAATAATTAAGGAAGGAAGTGTGACTGAACATTTTAAAAAAAATTGATCTCATTGATAACATTAAGTTGATAGTTCCTTGGTTGAAATTATAGATCTACCGATACTTTTTGGAACAAACAAACTATTTAGCTGTTCTATGTATTTATTAGTTGGAGAACTGATATTATGATTATTTTATTTATTCTATTTTCTGCATGAAGTGAGGTACAACAGGGACCTTCAGTCAGTATGAAGTAGATTGAATTGATTATTATATCTGCACAAAAAGTTTAACTACTTTCAATTACCACTACTAAACACTCCTGCTTTAAACTAACTCATATGAAATGTATATATAATATTTTCATGGTGACATAAGATATACATACTTCTGAAATTTGAAACATTGTGCATTTTTAGTACCAAAGGCTTGGTTCCAAGCAACTCCATATCTCTGGAATGAACTATGGTTTTTCTAGAGCAAAAGCAGTAGGTGCAGAGTTGCCAAGTGGTTAATGGAACAGAAAACAGAATTGGCAAATTAAGTTCAAATTTCTCCTGAGGCTGTGTGTTCATTCCACACTAATGCTCTTGGGAAAGACATGAATCCACTTTTTCCCCCACCATGGCTAAATAGCAGGACAGTTTACTAAATAAGGCGGTCTATCTAAGTGTGGAGCTAGCAACTCCATCCTGTAAAATCTATATGCTACTAAAACCCCGTAAAAGTGACCATATAGCCCACTAGGATTCTACAAAAAAAAAAAAGTAAAAGCAGTGAACAAATAATTATAGGGCCTTTGATACCATGATAAATATATAGTAGTTACTTTTTTTTATTAATGTCATCTGTAAAGTGATCAGGATTCTTATCTTTATTCAATAACAATTTCTGTGATGAATTACAGATGAAGGCCAAAAACAAAAGGTCAGAAATGGCAAATTCACTTATCTAAAACCTAATTAGAAACAATAAGGGAAGATAGAATGACTTTCCAGGTTTTCATAAATGCTTCATTGTTTTCACTGTGTAAGAAATGGCTAAATTGCCCATTAGTAATTCTCATTTCAGTCTGTACAAAAATCTTTCATTTCCATATGATATATTCTTTCTTTTTTAAGTTCAAACAAACTCAATTAAGGTTTTGCCTTCATCTCCTTTTGTGCACCAAGTCAAGTGTATGTGTAAATACAGTGTATGTGAAAATATGGTCTAATATAAGAAAGATGTTTCTTTAATTAAAGCTACAACTGAACATAACTTCCAGCAATCTTGGGCCTCAGAAGCCAAGATTGCATTCTAGGGTCTTTATTGGTGATATATGTAGCTATTTGTGTAGTTGTTTCAGTACTTTTAAAACAAGTTTTATATTGTTCCTTACTTAAAAATCATGATAGTCTTTCTGAATGCTGTGTACCTTCAATCACAAAATTTCAAAAAATATTCATGATATATATATATTTCAAACATGTTTTATTAAAAACGACTGACAGGGACTGATTGATTTTTTTGTAAGCTTTTCTTGCTGGCGAGGAAAAAAGAGATTAAACAATCCATGTCAGTCATTTTCTATAAAATGTGCTTGAATGAAAAACTTTTTAAATATACATTGTTGTGTGAATGTGAAGTAATCTGAATAAACAGTGGTGATAATTTGACAGTGTGGAAAGAAAAAAATTTGTGAAGGACAAGTGTTGCATTACTAAAATTTTTATTATTGTAAGGACAAGGTTGATGCATTTTGCTGGTTCTGCCAGCTTTTTCAAAATTACAAAATGATGGAGAAAAACTGTTGCAAACGAATGTGTAGCTGTTTATGTTTTTGAGTGAAAGAATGAAATGAGAAAAGATGATGCATAGAGTGTTTCTTTCATAAGTACACACACACACACAAACACACGAACACACACACACACACACACACACACACACACACACACACACACACACACAAACACTCACACACACATGGTTAGGTATTCATTAAATTTAATGCGACTGTGGGGAAAATGTTGAAAAGAAAACATTCTTTACATTTATATGATGCAATGAAAAGACAATTTCATTCTTACTTTAATTGCATTTTTAGTCAAAGAAAACAGGCTTTAAAAAAGATCCTAAATTAACCCTATGGGTATTGATATACTAAAATATTTTCATGATAGTTCATCTCTGAGAAAGATATATTTTTCTCCACAGAATTTTCTGTAATAATGACAACTATAGGTACAACCAATGTATCCTACCAATGGTCATATATGGAGCTAAAACATTGAACCTAACCAAAAGATTGACCCTCAAACTGAGAACCATGCAACGTGCACATGAGAGAATCATACTCAACCTCACATGGAGAGATCATAAGACAGCACAGAAATAAGACAGGAGTCTGGGTCATCATAGAAACTGTTACAAAACTCAAATGGCAATGGGTTGGATATTTGGCAAGAATGGCAGATAACTGCTGGACATCACGACTCACAATGTGGATCCCCAAAGATCAGGTGGATGGAGGCTGTGGCTGACAGGAAGTAAGATGGTGTGACAAGCTAGATAAATTCAGAAAGTACTGGCTCTGCAATGCCCATGATGGAGAGGTCTGGCGAATCTTGGGGAAGATCTATGTCCAATAACAGAGACTAACAGACTGATGATGATAATGATAGATGTTTTTTTTTCCTTGTATTCCAACTGAAAGAATACTGATGACTAAAGCTGCTCCCTGACCAGAGTTTTCACCCACGTTATTCTGCATTCTCAAATATTTACCCATTTGATATTGATCAATTACTCTGTTGTTTGCTTTAAAACTGAAACCAGGGTAACCACTGTTCTATAGCGATGAACTGTTGACACTATAATTGGTATATACATAAAAATTTGGAAAAAAAAAGGAAAAGTACTTCATTATTTCTCTTACAAAAGCTACAACCAAGCCATTTTACATCTCTGCAACGAAGTCATTATACAGTTGGTGACCAAAGAATGCTAGAGATTTATAAATTTAAAGGACAACACAGCTTTATAAGAAAAACTGATAACCAATTTTATAGTCGATACGGTTGAAGAAAACAAATAATGGAGAACTACAGAGCATTGAGTTTTAAGTCTCTCTTTGAGCTTGAAGTCTCCTTTCTGGAGGCACTGGTCAAAGTCATTATGAACAGGGGTGAAAGTGAAATCATTCGTTAGTGACATGTTGTGAACTGGAGTAACAGTTCATGTAACCAGAAGCTCAGTATGACCAGAACAACAGAGACACAAATATATACAAAAATCGGCCAACCAGGATCACTCTAATATAATAGAAGCTACTTGAAAAAAAGCAGGTATAACAGTTTGTTTTTTTAAATACTGAGTGAAATTGATTCCGATGAAAAGAGAAAAGCCTTTCTATCTGTCAAGTCTAAAATAGCCATGCAATGTAGATAACTGAATGGCTATTATTTTCAAGGCAATGAAATAATGAGTTCCAGTAATATTTGATAGACATAAAAATTTGGTAACTTCCAATTTTTCCTCTTGGAGACACAAAGTTGCATATCTATGAGGTCCTTAAGACTCAAGTTTTTCAGTTTCATCCCTGTTTAGTGTATTGTTTCTTGGACACTTGAGATAAGCTGATAGAATTTGTTAAAAGCCAGTGCAAAATGAAAGTGGTTGATCTTTGGGTTACAAAATAACAAACTTGAGTTGTGTTTGTTAGGTGTTGCCTTAGCCTTTAATTCGGTTATCTTTATCTTTTCTGTTTGGTCGGACTCTCTTCAGGATGATTTGCAATTCATAATATTTCTAAAGAAAGACAAGTTTTCTTTGTAAATAATGATTTATATTAACCCTATTTTATTCTCATTTTTGTAATGTCAGGTTTCCTGGCTATTGCCATGATTGATTTTTTCTTATGATTATGTCAAATCAATTTCTATTTGTTCCTCCTATAATTTGATTCTCATGTATAGATGTGGATTTTCTTTCTCTTATTACCAGTTCAGTAACTAGCGGGTTATTATCTTAGAAACAATAGAGACATTTCATTCTATTTCATAAAAAATAGCCTGATTTTATGTTATGATGTCTGAATAGTTTTACAGACTCCTGAATAGGAATGTTAGTCTTGCTCATCACTAAAGTATATACTTCAGTTTTTCTTCTTTCTTTATTTTTGATTTTTGTGCTTCTTGAGAAATAAAAAGATGAGAAAACATTTTCATTCAATTCCTCCTTTTAAAAATGAATTAAAACTATTTACTAAAAATTTACAAGACTCAAAACATAATTTATCATCTATTTCATTGTGTTGGAGTTTTTTAGATTTCTAAATTTTTTGTTGTTGAATTTTTTCCAGAAATTCACTTTGCTGAGTTTGATTAAAAAGAAGGAAGTATAAGTGGGTGTACGAGTTATTCTACACTATCAACTCAACAGCTGGAATTTATGTTGACGGTCAATATTTGAGGGCATAGATAGGCATCGCAGGCACTTGGTAACTGAAACCATCTTCGAATCCTAAGTGGAAAAAAAATGAATAGACTTACATATAAAAGATGTTAATAAATTATATACATATCCCCCACTTTTTGAAAGTTTGCTTTACGCTACTTTCTTGCTTTTGTGAAAAAAAGCGAAAATAAAAAGTTTTCATAGGAATGCTCTATTTCTAGATATTGGAGAAAACTTTATTATATTAGGTTGTCCCACATGAAATGGCCATTTTGGGGGAGTGTGATTTCAACAAATTCTAAAGTAAAAACTATAGTTGTACGTATTTAATTGATTATATGACATTAGCTGTCAATTTTCAACTTATGATTCATCGTATCAGTTATGATAAGATGATCCTTCACTCTTTTAGATGCTGTCCTCAAAGGAAATAAGAATAATGTTCAAACTCAGTGAAAATGCTGTTCATGCTCTCAGGAACAGCATTTTCATATTTGGAATAGGAACTTGACCAGAAAGAAGTGTACAATGTTTGCCCCCTGAAGTTTTATTCCGGAAACATAAGACTGGATAATGACCATTGAGGATGGATCAAACAGTTGTTGATGATGAGAATTTGAGGGATGTTTTTGAAACTGATCCAAGCATAACCATTCGAGCTCTTCATCAGAAATGAATGATTTCCAAAACAACAATGGGGCATCTATTGGTGAAGTGAAAAAAAAAAAAATGGATGAATTTGTTCCTCGTGAACTGAGCACTGATGAGAAAATGCATAGTTTAACAATCTGTTCCTTACTCATGACGCAGAACGCAAGGGAAACATTTTTGAAAAGAAATGTCACTTGCCATAAAAAATCAATTCTTGACAATTGCAAGGAATTTTCACCATGGCTAGATGTGACGGAAAAGACAAAACAAGTTTCAAAACCTCCATTACACCCCTGAATTGTTATGCTGACTGTTCGGTTGTATTGTGAATGAATCAGCCACTAATCATTTTTGCAGCCTGGAGAAATAATTACAGTTCAATCATATTGCCAACAAATTGATAAATGCATTCAAAATTATCCATAAATCATTCAGCATTGGTACACAGACATGAGCCCGTTTTGTTACATGACAATGCCAAATTCCACATTGCCAATCAAACCAAAAGAAAGTCGCAGCAACTTAATTATGAAATCTTATATCATCTTTCATATTCATCCGACTTATCTCCAATGAGTTATCATCTATTCTGGCACCTCGAGCTTTTTGTTTGCAATAGAAAATATGCCAACAAAGAAGTGATAATGACAGCATTTGTACAATCTTTAGCTTTGAAAGAGACTCATTTCTATAAAGAAGCCTGATGGAAGAAAGTTATTGAAGCAAATGGTGCTTATTTTGATTAATGAACCAGGCTTGTTTACATTTCTAAGTTGCTTTTATTTTCCCTTTCATTAATGGCCATTTCATGTGGGACAACCTGATAATTGTGAATTTTTGTGTGACATTATAAGATGAAAAATTAGCAGATCTTGTAGGTTATTCAGTTGAGACAAGATAAAATAATTATAAAAGTAAAATCCACAAAAATTATCCATTGTGTCTAATGAATATATACATAATTTATTGATTTGACAATTTGGAATAATGACTCAATCATGAATTTTCTATTTTTTATTTTCAATCATGCATTTCACATCAGTAGTATTGTCAAATCGGATAAGGATAATTTTAGAAAATATATGGCAGCAGTTTTTCATCAAGATAAGTCAGATTAAAGATTAAGAATATCTTAGAGTTGACTCTGTTATTGCAATTATTCAGATCTGGAACTTAAGATGTGTGAATTTCAGACGTGAATAACAGAGAGAGAGTGGAAAAGAAATAGTGATTCCGTGATATCATGTCATGTTAACTTGCATTTCCAACATTTTCTTTCTTTCTGTCTTGCTTTCAATGCTAGTGGCAAATTAACCAATAGGCTGAGTAGGCTTTTTCTTTCTCTCTTGCTTTTGACGTTAGTGGCTAATTAACTAAAAGGCTGAGTAGGCTTTTTTTGTTCTTTCTTTTGTAGAACTCTTACTGCTGAGTTTTGACTTTATTTTCGTATGTAACAATGATGGATGACAATGACCAGAAGAAAAACAAGTGACATCATACACAAAAAACAGTGACACAATGATGTACGCAAAAACTGATGAAAAATTTACTTCCACTTCTAAGGCCTAATTCAGGTTGACTTGTTCTGCTAAAGTTAGCAAATCCCATTCACAGGAAATATTAATAAAGGAGTTGAATTGAGACACGTGGTTTTGGAATAATATTGTATGGAAAAATGAATACTGTTTTGTTAACTTTTTAGATTTTAATGAACATGGGAATTTGACCTTAGCGCAGCTAAGCTTGTTCATTTTTTTATTTTTAGAAAGTTTCAAACTTTTCATTGTAGTGCTGTATAATCTCCATCTATTTCTCCACGTCTTTTATTTTTTCCCCCTTTTTTGCTCTCTTGGCTCTTTTTTTTTTCTCTCCCTTTATTTCTGGTTTGTCTCCGTCTATCTATTCCCTAATCCCCACCTGCCCCTGATCTAGTTGCTAACTGTAATTACCAACCAAAATAAAACGAGAGTTTCATGCAATTTGAGAAACAATAGTCCCTCCCTCTTTCTCCATCTCTTATGTATCCGTATGCATACACATACACACACACGCGCACACTCAAACAGATACATGTGTATACACAATAAACATCTGCAGAGAGAGGATGTATTATTGTTTATTGGGTGTCAACGGTGTGTACATGGGGGAGGGGATTTATGTTGTGTAAAATTGGAACAACTGTCACTCTTCCTTTTACTCATTTCTTTCATCTCATGTCAGGTTGAATTAGAAGAGCTAATAATGTTCTGTTGTCAGTATACGATCAGTGCAGACAATTGCTTGTTAACTTTGGAAGGAAGAGGAATGGAGATGTGCTCATTAATACACTTGTTTTTTTCTTGACATGATACATGTGTACATACTTAATAACACATGAGTTCTTTGGTACATGCACAACTAAAACATACATAGTGTATGATATGACTGGACTATTTTCTTTGGCTATACAGTGCATTTGTTTACAATGTTGTGGCCAATGAGGAAAATAGTCCGACTATGTCGTGCATACTTATACGTACACATTACCAAATGCACTCACTCACATGTGTACAGTTATCTATTCACACAACACACGCTGCAAATCTTTTGTGCTTAACAATATCTTTGCATTTATTAAGACATGTTCTTGGCATACGTGTATGAGATGTATGTATATTTACATTTCTGAATATTTTGAAAGGCTAACGTTTAGCTGTTCATTGGTGAATATATGCACCTGCAGTTTTATGTATGTATATGAGAAGGAAAGTAAATGGATTCCCGAGTTGCAGTTGTTTATTCTAAGACATTGGTCTTTTTTTTTCTCCAGTACTCCGACTTTTATACTGGTACCCTCCACTTTTCAAACATTTGCTTTCGGTCGCTTTCACAAAAAAATACAAAAAGCAAAAATAACATTCAATGTTTGTTTTGCAAACTGTTATAAAGGCATCATACATCCTATTTCTCTTTCTCAACCAGGTCTCCTGCATTGCCCATTACCCCAACCTCCTACAACTCAGCCTAACATACCATTAACACCATTTTAGGGTCATAGAATATTCAAAAGTTTTTGCTAATATGAATTAGTGCTAATTGTTTCTTTACGCCATTTTAGCTTACAAAAGTTTGTTTTTCATTGGAATGCTCTACTTTTGAATAGTGAGATAAACCAGTATTGAACTCAGGTATACCTAATTTATTTAATAAAATGTAGCCACAATAAAGCCTGAAGTGTAATTATAAATCCCTACAGCAAGTTGTAAAACCTTTAGTTTCAGGAAGCTTATCTTGTAAAATATTCATGTTCAATGAGATTGGCAAATCCTTATCATATATGTTTGAACAAAACAATTTTAGAGTATAGGCTATGTAAATTTCATTCATGATATTCTAAACCTATAATAGTTAAGATTATGACCAAGCTATCATGTAGTATACAAAGATACAGCAAGCAACTTGTTTTATTATTTCTGAGTGGGAAACCATCACCTTGCAACATGGGTACCACTTTCCAAATCGGTTGGTTGGGGGTGCAAAAGATATATTTCAGGAGTGGCTTTCCAAAAGATATATTCAGAATATAACTTGGCAGCAACCCTGGATAATACCATCTTTTTATATTGGTACATCAAGTTGAGGTTATATAAAACAATTGTCTTCTAATATCTCAATACTTTTTCTCATCTCTACTTATTTTTTCATTTGGAAATTCTCTCTTTTTTGCACTCTTCTTTTTTTATTTAGTGTTCTTTCTTTTCCTCTTTTCTCTCTCTCTCTCTCCGTCCCCCCCTCTCTCTCTCTCTCTCTCTCTCTCTTTATCTCCTTGTATTCCCTTTCTTTTTAGGCTTTTCTTTTTCCATTACAGAGTGGAATCTTAGAACAGAGATCAAATTTGGGCTTGGACAGTTAGCGTTCACTTCGCACTAATGCCCTTGGGAATCTATTTCTCCCCCAGCTATGGGTAAATAGCTGGGGGAGAAATAAACTATATTAGTCCATCTTGGGTGATGGGCCTGCACCCCAGGCACCATAAAGAAAAAGCCTCAATTGCTACAAACAATGACTGGGTCTCCATGGATTGTTTGAGAAATGGAGATGAAATAATTGACTCTTACATTATGAAATATGGGAGCAACTAAGCCGAGCTTTACATTCCATTCTTCCCTAATCTTTCTTTATCCCTCCCTACTTTTCTCTATTTTGTCCATAAGCCTTCATTCTTTCGTTTAATTTTCATCCCCTCTTTTACCTCCATCAGTTTCACCTGTCTCAATCCAGTTGAGACATTTCTTTCTCCCTACCATTATTTCTTGTTGCTCTAAAACCCTAATCTTTGTTTATCACCAATTTCCTTGGTTTCACCTTCCACATTCCTTTTTCTTGTCACATTTTCAATCTTCTCTTTTGTAGCTATCGTGTCCATTTTGTTATTTGTGGAGATGAGGAGGCATTGTTTAGTCTCCTCCAAACAATCCCCTTGTTTTCTGTTAGGAGCTGTTGTAATCCATGGAGAATGCAAGCACAGATTGAACCTACCTGAATAGAATTGATTATTTTGCCTTATTGAAAAGTTCTTCCCACTAATGGATGCAATAATGCAAATACATTATGTGACATAAATGCCGGTCCTCAATTCAAATAAAGGATTCCATTTTTCTGATGGTTACCTTCTGGAGTTCTGCAAAGCATTCAAGACAGTGCGAGAAAAAAAATCTTTGACTTAATGCATTCATCTAGATAACTGAAGCCATAAATCTAGTTATTTAAAAAGAAATTATAACTTGAAAAAAAAAAACTTGGTATTTGTAATTTTTTCTGTTATGTTATATTAATTTTCATTTCTATTCTAAGAAAATACTTATTTTTTTTCATATTCTGAAGTCTAACTCACTACTATTTAATGCTGGAATAATAATTGAAACATTTATTTATTACCATGGCAAATGATATGAATTGGATCCATTAATAGTTGTATCAAAAGACAATGCACTAACCACTATTTATAAATGAAATAGGTTAGGAAAGACACAAAATATATTAAGGGATAAGAAGGGTTCTATCAGTTTTGTTACTAACTATTTCAGGTGAAGATTGAAATGTATTTGTCCCTTTTTTTATGCCAATTTTAGTGTAAATATCAAGGGTTACCAAGTCTGGTATATTTTAGCTTTGTCATTGTACCAAAGTTGAATCTCTCGTGTCTGAAGTATACAAGGTGTATTGGTTTCCAATAAATGTATGTAGGGAATTCTATGACAATGAAAATATAATAGTAATGTTGTATAATTAAAATATGCAATGGTATTTGAACCCAGTATCTCTGCCTATTGAAACTTGTGCATGCTCTCTAACCAAATTACAACTACACTGAAGTGCTTCTTTCCCATGAAACAAAATCATAAAACCAGTGGTTTCTCTATATTTTATGACAATATTTTTTCACTTCAAGTTAATTTTCCCACGGTCTGTCCAGCGATTAAATCTCTCTCTCTCTCTACCCCGCTCTCTCTCACTTTTAAAGTGGCATCATATAAAACTAGCAAGGATATTAAGTATCTTGTTGTTTGTTAAATTTCAATAGACAAAGATTAAATAAACTGTTTCCGAATTTTTTTAGATGAGGAATCATCATAATTATTCACATATTTGTTAGGACTGTTTCCTCATCCTGGTTGTTATTGCTGCAGCATTTTCACAACTACACCTTCAAGCCTTTTTCAAGTGCCTGTCGTAATCGGTAGGTAACCTTCTGGGACTTTTAAACCAAACCCATTATTGGATCCATGGGTTAAATTAATCTAATTCCATTGACCATGCTGGGGGATATCTTGTATAAGTTATTTCTTGTAGTCAATTTATGCTTATGGTTTTGCTTGTCTGCCTCTTCTTCCTCTGAACAAATCTATATATTTTTTCAGCAATACTTGACCCAGGGACAAATGGATGAGTAGATTGATGAAGCATATAGTAACCTGCTTGATTGTTGCGTGTTCAATCCCTGCGCCAGGTAGTTCTAAGATATCATAAATCAATAATAGAATTAGAATAGTAGGGAAGTTACAACTTTTGTGGCAAATCTGCAAAACTGAGAGATGCCAATTTAGTTCTGTAACTGTAAAGATATTTCAAAAACATTTAAGAAATAAAATGATAGATAATTTTCATTCAAAGAAAAGCATAAAGTTCTTGAGAAATGAGGTGGCTGATTCAAAAACTCTCGGCATACAATTAATACCTAATCTTTTATTTTTAGTGTTTCCCTGAATTTTTGAGATGAGGTATTATTATTATTTCTATTATTATTCGGACCATCCTCATCCACATGGACACACAGCATAGTGGTTAGAGAATCAGACAGAATTACTGCAAGTAATCTAATGGTTCTAGGTTCAATCCCAGTGTGGGACAATAATAGTTTGAAAATACTAATACTGCTAAGAGGGGAGTGTCTATAAATAGTTGGTTAAATAAAGGGCTCGGTTCGTTACTTCCCCCACACCTACCAGATGATACCTGATGAAGACCGTAAAGTACAAAAGCCGAAACGTATGAAAAACAACCGAGATGAGGGTTGTCCGAATAATTATAGAAATAACTTTTATTTTCACTTGAATAACTCACATCGTTTTCCCATAAGCTAACCTTAAGTTTTTTGACCTGACTTCTCTGTGAGACAACAAAAACAAACTATGGAATTGAAACAATTTATTGAGATACAAAAATTATAATCATTTTTTAAGTTGAATTATTTTAGTGAATTAATTTACTTCTTCTGTTTGATTTGATAATTCATAGTTCGCAGGAACAAACTATCGAGTTGAAAAGATTCATTACAAAAATTAAAACTTTTTTGTGTTCGAAAGTACAGTCTGTTTGGCAATTGTATTCAGTACCTCCAAGATAGTTTTCTTTTCAAGTTGCAAAAGTTGGAATAATAATGGCTCTTCTCGAAGTTGAAGTAAATTCATTTAATCATTGTTTTTTTCTTTATTTGCTTAATTTTGTCCTTTTGTTTTCATCTATCTATTTATTCTAACTTTTGTTGCTTTCTTTTAAGTTGAGAAGAGCAACTCAAAAAGAAATATTGTTTTAGAAGTATCAAATATAATTAGTGAGAATTGCCAAGTGTATAGACATTTGAATGCCAAAAAGTTTCAATTTGTGCAATAAATTTTTTAAACTTTAAACTCTATAGTTTGTTTACAAACTGATTCCGCTATAAAACATAGTATTAATACTGTAGAGTAAAATTTTTTTATACTTTGTATTAAATTGTTTCATAGTTATTTTACAAACTCATTCACACATATAAATAATTTTGATAAATAGTTTTATAGTTTGTTTATGATTTTATTCTGCCATTGTGCGAACTAAAAATAATCAAAATTTTTGTGAAAAATCATTTAAACTGAAAAGTTTGGTCTCGCGAACTACAAAATTATCAAGTTGAACAACAGAAGTAAATTGATTCGTTAAAATAATTCAACTAGAAATAATTTTAATTTTCATATCTAGTTTTAATTTCATGGTTTTTAAAAAATGCTTTATTCTTGTGCTGAGATGCACTATATTATTGTGTGCTGAGTTATCCTGGCACCTAACAGTCATGTGCTGAGATGTCTACATTTAGATGTCATGCTGGGAAGACTTGCTCAAAGAATTCAGTGAACCCCTTAAATTATTAGACAATTTCTTCTGAAAATTTTTACAATTCTTTTTAATTAATTTAGTAATTGAAATGTTCTTTTAGCATATTTAATTAAGCAACTAAGTGAACGAAAGGAGAGTATTATTATCATTTGCAACAAAATCGCCTTTTGTTAGAAAAAGAGGAAGGCAGCCGATAAAGTAATTAAAAAGAATTTGTTTTGGACGCTCAATTTTTGTCTTTAACACTGAATCGTTGACCTCAAGTTGGTCAGTAGAAGTTTTGACCGGGAGTAGAAAAACTCCTTGTTGAAACTTTTACTGACTATTTTGAAGGGTGGCTTCAACAAACATCATGCATTAGCAGATATTTCGTTGCTGAAGGGTTGTAGGTACTACACTTTCTATTTTGTTACAGTAATCATTATCCTTCTCTCTCTCATCGCGCCTCCTTCCTTCCTTCCTTTTTAGTGCTCTTCCTCTTTGTCATCCCTACCATTCAGTATTTCTAGCTGCCGACCGTAACTAATTTCTCTCTTCTTTCTATGCTCAACTTGAAATCTAGAAAAAAAAAAAGATATGTCACTTTTTACAGCGTAAAAACGTGTACTACCGATGATGTTTATGCTGCTTTCCCAGTAAAAAAAATGTTTGCATTTGTCGATAAACAATCTTCTGTGAAATGTTTAACTTTTTCCAACTTCAAGCCAGTCAAATAACTCTATATATCAACAACAACGTCAACAATGAGTTGTGTTTGAACTTAACCAGTTGACTTTCCAGAGAGAAAAAAAGGATATCGTTCAACTTGGTAGTGTATAGTCGGTAAGAAGAAGGCCCCTCTCTTATTTCAAATTGAACTCCTGGGCGAGACGATGTCTGACCGTGGAGACGGATTTTCAAAACAAAACTAGAGGAAAAACAAAAAAAATTAAGGTGAAAGAAAGAGGAAAGAAAAACAGAGCGGATAGTGACGTGAAGATGAAAACAATGTGAAGAGAAATAACCTGAAAAAAAACAAACTTACTATTGAAAAAGAAAACGTACTACTCTTTTTGTGTTGGGTTCAACATCAAGTGCCCCCTTTTTCAAAGAAATTCCCGTTATTCTGTTTTGTTTGTGATCGACAGAAATTCATTTTAATAGCATGAAAGAAGCTACAAACTTAGAAGATGAGGACGAAAGTCGTGCATCTTCACATTGTTGTTCTGCTTTCTGCCTTGGAAATTGCTGTCAACCAAACCTTTCCCCCCTCGTACCTGAAGCATCTCCAAACACTTTATCCCCAGGTAGGAAACGAGACTTTTTTTCAATCATTTTCTTTCTCTCATCATCATATCAAATTATTGCCTTGCATTGATAACTCGCTTTTCATTTTCCTCATTTAAGTTTAAAAAAAAAATGATTTGATTCAATGAATTTTGATTAATCAGTAATTTTTTGTTTACTTTGAGAACCAACTTTACTATGTAAGTTCAATTCCAGATATCAAAAGCTTATGCCCAAATATCGTATCATTATTTAAATTTAGTTTCGGGAAAATCGCTCGTGTTTGTTTTTATTTCAATTCTTGATGCATAATAATAACAACAACAAACTACATGTGAAATTTTTAATGGGCTTCATATGGGAAAATTCTCTTACCCTTCTATCCTAACTTTCTGATTTAAGAGGGGTTACCCTTACTTACTTTTTGTAATTTTGGTAATATTTCTATTGTTTATGTTTAGAACCTTGAGCACCACTTCGTTGAAACTTCGTTCTGGGTGTTATGATATCTTGAAGGAATGAATTTCACTGTACACGTGTGTCGGTTTGAAAGTCAAACTAACCTAACGTTCTGCTTATAAAAATACGTTTGTAAAATCTTTCTCTATCCTTACCGCGTGTGAAATTCCTCTCTAACCATTACCTGTGTTCAAGTATTGTGTTGTGGTGTGCCTTCGTATTGAAGAAGAAATTAATGCTCATACCTACACACATACATTCGTATACACAGAAGCACCACATTTTTTTAAATAATCAATGTTAACTACATTTTTCAGCGCCATAGGTGTGTGGTAAACGCTGTTTATTTCGTTTTATTCATTATTGATAATTATGGTAGTTCTGAGGTATGTGTGAACATTTTTACCCTCTTCGTGAATTAAGTAGTATGATACTTCTTCTTTACGAGGGTCTTAGATGTACGACAGGATGCTCAAGCCTGTTGTTCTTGCATTTGTATGTCCCGAAAATAAGTGGGATGTGATCCCTTTACGTGATGTGTTTAATTATTTTTTATTTCAAGACCACTTCTAATTTTGAATTTAAGTAATACCTACCTCGGTTAGCGCTCTAAAATCAGCCATTCTCAGCTCCCACAAAAGCTCTCTTGCAGTCCCCCTGTCAAACAGGGATGCAAAATGGATCGATAGAAATATATTTATCATTATTTCACCCCTAATCTGCTTGACGCCCCAACAGGGCCATACAGGCTCTGCTGAGATACAGCGCTCTACGGGGTCATAATAACATGTGTAGAACTTGCTTTGCTCCTAGTCTGTCATTTTCATTATTTTGTATTATGTCATTGTTAAGCCTCAACAAGATGGCATGGATTAGTGCTGTGTATTTCATTTGGTAGCTCCTTCCCGGAGCTGGCGAAAAATCGATTGTTGTTAACGTATATCTTTACATGATAAACTAAAGAGCACATACCTCTGCCAATACCATTGTCACAAAAAAACTTGAATGAAAATCAATTCAAATAATAATGATGCTATTGAGGTAACTAAATTTTCTTGGATCCACCCCCAAATTCAATCTAATCTTCCTAAACCTATGACCCACCCTTTGACAAAATGAAATTGAAATTCATTGAGAACTTCTGGCGATATTGTATAAACAAATATGAATTCATACAAAAATGAATGAAAAAAACGCTTAATTCCTGGATTTTCCATAAAATTGATGAAATTCATTGGGAACTTGATGATATGGTGTAGGGGAGGTAACTATACCTGAATCTGCCCCTAAATTTAATCATTTCCTCTGTAGCCCATTGTCCACCCATCGATAAAATTTCATTGAAATTCATTGAGAACAGAATGACAGAACAGCAAACATGGGTTATTATATATATCGCCTCCAACTTAGTTTGCAGAGGCAATCATTGTGTATGTATATATGCTCATACATGTGGCTCATTAACCAAAGTTTACAGTATGCAGTTATTTGGGATATCATCCCTGATGCTGTCTTTTTCCTTCTTTCTTTATTTCTAATTGCATCAAGCAGAGTACTACCCTTTTTTGTTATGCACTTCACATGGTTATTCTTGATTTATTTATCATTGGCAGTTTTTTTTTACGGCTAGTCAAGTCAGCATCCACCTCCTTTCCTTAGTTAAGCATACTTGCTAGAGCTTATGTGTACAAATATCTGTACAAATATCTATTATGCTATAGAAATAAACGCTGAATAAAAAATTTGTGGAAATGAAATTAGTTTTAACCTGTAAAAAGTTAGCAACAATCTAGCCTTGAATTTAACCAACAGTTTTAAATTATTCCTTCTCTTTCATAAATTTTCAAAATACCATTTCACGTGAAAATATTATTTTGCTTTGTGTAAGAAAATATTTTAGAGGTTTCTCCAAGATTGAAAAAATATTCATTGGTATGAAAATCTGTGAAAAAAAAATGTTCTTTTGAGTTTTTCTTGTATACCCAACTTAGCCCAGAATTACACCTCAGTGATGGAATATCCAGTAAAAAAGACTTTAAATCACTCACTACACTGGTGAATGGTCTGCACTTTGCAAGACTAGCTTGCTCAATCAATGAGCTGTGTTAAGCACCCTCCTATTTAATGGACATTATTTTTCTTGAGCTAGCCATAGAAATGGATTTTAAAGCATCATGTTAGTTGAGTTCCCTCGTTTGTTTAAGTGTATATAATTTAGAGAGTTTATTTCAGAGTAACTGCTTTTCTTACGATTAAAAAAAATATTTGACTAAACAAGCGAACATAGCATGTAAACATATTTGAAGAACTATTTTAAAAATGTTTCATCTTCTGCGAAATTCCAGCTGTGTAAGCAAAACAGAATTTAACTTATTTCTTCACTTTTGTTTTGTGAAGTAATTCAATTTTTTTTGTACTCGCAGATCATGTAACATGGATGCAAAAAGCTATGGTTTTTTTTTTCCTTCTAAATTTTAAGAAGTCCTCTTGTTTAACATTGTTATTTTTTTCATTGGAACAAATTTTGCTGTTTCAAATCTAGTCTGTGAATGTTTAGTTTCTGTTACATTACAAACTAAAAGGCACTCAGCAAATGCTTGTCCGGAGAAGTGATTGTGCATGGATCCACTCAAAAATTTATTCCTTTCTTCTACCCTTCCATTTCATTGAAATTCATTAAGAACTTTTGGTGATATTATGTGGTATGGACTCAGACGGAGGGGATGTAATTGTGGCTGAATCCACTGCCAAACTCTGGCACTATTTCCGTAGCCTGTTGTCCACTGAAATTCATTGAGAACTCTGGGGATATTGCGAAGTCATAAAAAAAAAAAAAAAGAAAAATATATCTCGATCAAAACAAAGTGTTATTTTGAAATGATTTAGGCCAAGAAGCCTGTTTAGTTGTTGATGTATCTGAAGTTTCTCTAAGCACTGGGTCAGTGACATTTGTTGAATATTCACTCTGATTTATTCATTTATCACAAGTGTATATTCATTTCACTGGTACTATCTAATGTCAAGGTTCTCACACTACTCTATATCATGGGGAAAATTACTCTACAAATAGTTCTTTTTCTTGTTTTTATCTGAATACTTTCTGCTTCAAAGTTGTTTGAAAACTGTTGCCTCTAATTAATGTCAACAAATTTGAAAAAAAAAAAGAGTCATTTGTTTGTCAAATTCAGTATGATGCCAAAAGGGTTATAAAGTATAAATATTTTAAAAAAGATATTTCACATGAGTTTAGGTTACTAATTTTTCTTTTGGAGTGCTTTCCTTGGTAGCATTACTTTCTGACAGTAGCAAGATTATACTGCAGTAGGTTCATAGTAGGTTTGTTTCAACCCCTTCAAGACTGCTGGGACATATATATATATATATATATATATATATATATATATTTATATATATATATATATATATATATCACAGTTCCTATTACTGCTGAGATATGTATGTCCCTTAAATTTCTTTTAGAGGTCCACTGGGAAATTTTAATTCAGGCATTAAGCACCTTAGCAGTTATTGACAGGGTCAATTCAAGCTTCATTGCTTTTTTCAACATCTGAAAATTGTTTAAAGCTCATTAGGGATTGTTGCAATATGGTATTATCTGGATAATTAGTTAATAAATGTCAAAAATAAGATTAAATTTTAAATGGAGAAACTTGAAATTTTGTACACACAGGAAAGTAGTTTTTTTTTTTTTTAAATTTCACCTTGGTGATAGCATCTGTTGTGTTTTCTATGTATATATGTGTCATATGTTCAGCTCTAACAGTTCATTGCAGAAACTTGAAATTTTGCCCACACACTCCCCTCAATGTGTACAAGGAACAGTTTTATTTTAAATATTTAGACTAGTGGCTGGAATAGTTGCATTTTTCTATGTATGTATATGTCACATGTACAGACTGCTCAAATGGAGTCAGTGAAGTTTGACCCTGAAGCAGCCAATCTTGTTATTTTGTATACTCACTTTAAGTGTGCCACTGGTAGCCATTGAGCCCAATGTCAAGTTACACATCCAATTTATAGAATTTTATTTTATGATTATATGCAAATAAATAAATACGGGAAACTACCTTATAACTAGCATTTGATATACCTGCAGTTATCACCTTTGAGAAATCGATTCCTTGTAATTTGGATTATCAGGGTGAGAGTGAATGAAGATCCTACACTATCGCTATCAAATTGCTAATTAGACAGGAAATTGCTTTATTCTCCAAGTTAGAGTATTTTAATACGTTAGCTCTAACAAACCTTTGGCTACAATGTGTACTTTTCGCTGTGTTTTGATAGCAAACGTGCAGAAATCTGATCCTTATGATATGGACAGGTCTGAAACCTGTCAATAGAAACCGTCATGTGAACAATGATTCTTGACAGCATGCTGTGTTGTGGGTGATTAATTGAAATATTGGGAAAAAAAGAGTGACAAATGAATAAGTTATTTTCAGGAAAAAAAAGAAAATTTTTTCTAGACATAAATTAAGGAGCAAGTGTTCAAATTTTAAGCCTTTTAGATCCATTGTTGCTGGTCTGCACACATGACACATACATACATAGCCAGCCATCGTGTCCGACTTAAATTGTGAAGCAACCTATGTTGACAGTTTTGATTTATGGTTTCTAATAGATCTTAGTTGTTTGGAAGTAATATTAGGGAAAGAAAATCTCGATTGATTTCAATGATATGGTAGTGATCTGGTTATTTTTTTTATCTTATTTGTCGTGTGACTGGCCTCCTAGTAATATTGTTAGGGTTTACACTTGAAGTACTTTCATATGAAGATGCTGTTGCCAAAGAAAGAATTTTGTTTTAATTGGAAAAATCAGTTGGTGTATGAGAACTTTTGGAGATATTGTGTGGACAGACATGAAATTTGGTGATATTATGTTGGTGAACGTATAACTATGACATAAGGGAGGTAGTTGTGTATTGATGAACCCCAAAGTATGATCATTTCTTCCGTAATGTATTGCCCACCCTTCCACAGAATTTAATTGAAATCCGTGGAGAACTTTTGGAGATATTGTGTGAATGGACATGAGCATATACATAAATGTATAAAAAGAAAAATGGAAAAAGATCTCTCAATGGAGAAAGTTTCCCTAGATCTGCCCCCAAATCAACTCTTCCTTTATCCCTTGCCCCCTTGCCCATCGTCCATAAAATTTCATTGAAAAATTACTTTCAGAGTTACCATATTAAAGAGACAGACAAAAAGATGGAATACATATACCTCTCCAACTTTGTTGGCAGAGGTAATAAACATTTTAACGTTTGAAATTGGTGATAAATTTTGCCATACACAAAATTGATTAAACCGAGAATTAATATCACACTTTGAAAACAGAAGGAAAAGATTTTGAGCTGAGCTATTTTCCTCTTTTTTTCCCATCTCATTTGGAAAATGTCAAGTGGTTATTTATTTTCTGTTGATGCATGAAAAATAGTATAACTCCTGGGCTCTATTTCACTCAGTTCAATGTAGCAATTGATTCTAGCTTTACTCATGTATTCATAATCGAGTTTCAAGCCCGAATTGTAGACATTCCTTGAAATTTTTCAGGTATATTTATCCAATTATATCATTATACCCAATTGATAATGTATTTTCAAATTTCAGCATAACTACACTCTTCCATTTCACATTTTACTAGGTTAAAAATGGGAATTATGTAATAGAATTTCACAGTAAAGATTAGTTTTGAAAACCATTTTGACCAGTGTTAAATTTAAGATGAAGGTATAGTTACATAAAAAGCAAAAAAAAATATTTTGTAACTATTTGATGTAAGCATATATATATATATATATATAATTTTTGTGCTTGTTCTTTGTATTGGGATTTGTATTATGTATGCAAAGAAATGGTATATAAATTCTCCACCTGTGACATTCAAGCCTGATTGCAGCATCTAAGCATCATGTTCATGTATTAAATGTCTTAATGACTTTTGATGTCACTGGCTCCTGAATTTAACGGAGGATTAGCTTTACAGTTAGCTTGTGGGTCAAAAACTAGAACATCTAATTGTAACAAAAAAGTAGGTAAGGAGTATCAGAGAGATCTTAGATCTGTTATTCTTGATTTTGCAACATGAACAAATGTCTATATGTTTCTATTGGAGATGATTTATTGTTCTCAATATGATTCTTAAAGGAAAATCTCTCCTTCTTTTTTATATTCTTATAGGAATATACAAATAGGATGTTCCAGAATAGATCTACCAAAAATTAATTCGCTCACTTTTTCCCATATTTAACCTGATGTATTTTGTGCTATTTGTATGTTTTAAGATCTTTGTCAGTTATAAATAATTTTGAATGTTAAATAAAGAGAAGTCTGGTTGCTACAGGGTAAAACTCCATTCCTACTTCGATTATGACCGATGATTACTGCAACTTTTGTATTGTATACATAATGAATGAACAATTTCTATTTATTAGAATAAAATAAGTGAGATCTAGATATCTTGCGCAATTATAGAAGTTGCTTTAGACTTGATATTCTAGAAATAACTTGCCAATCATCTAAATCCATGGTTCTTCACCTTTTAACCATCATAACCCCTCTTGCAGTTGGACCTTGCCCTACGCTCCATCTTGTCTCCAAGCAAAGGATTAAAAATTCCCTCTCAAATTAGAAGAAAAAAAAATGAAAAAATGTCCGTTTCTAGTCTCTTTATTGAACAAAGAACATAATACATATTTAATGAGATGACATTTAATGAGATACTTGACATTGCTTCTTAGCTACCAGATCTTGAATGCATTGTTGGATGACAGAAAGGGCACGACACAAGTCCCCTTTAATGTTCAGCCCATTTCTTTGACAGCAAAGAGCATGGAAAATGCAGCTTCACAAAGATATGTTGATCCAGACATTGTCAGAATCCCAAAAGCTTTATAGATCAAAGAGTAAACAAGAGGGTATTTGACCCAGAATGTCTCTTGATCCATTTTTTTTTTTTTTTAAAGTCTTCCTCAACTGAGGAGTTAAACTTCAACTTGGGAATCTCTTCTTGCAAACTATCCGAAATAACAGCCCATTTCACAGTGAAATGGGCTCCTGATGAATCTCCGAGCTTCATGCTTCTCATCTATAATTGGAAAGTATCCAATGAATTCTGCTTTAAATTTAGTCAAATGTGAAATTATGTTTCTTTAACACTGGATTGTTGTATATGCAAATAATGTCACTTCTGTTGCAAATAGACGTCTAAAAATTTTTATGTTGATTGTGTCACTTGATCCATAATCCTCATTATAACCATATAGAAATCAGTGTGGAATTTCAGTTTTCATGAAAAAGGAAGCATATATGTCAGGAGATTTGGTCAATGAGAAAGTCAAGTTCAAACAAGAAGTCACTATCAAGTGTAAAGTGTTTTTACTTCCCTCACTATCAGTAGTACTTGTTATCTTCTTAAGGTCAGACCTGCTACAAACCTTGCAAATTACCAGAAATGTCAGTAAGGACTTTGAAATGTGAAGAAAAATAGGGTAAAATTGTTAGTGTGTATGTAGATATTATGTTGCGATAGAAATAATGGCAAAAGTTAAATTGCAAAATTAATGAAAATTTACGCATGAAAAATTCTTACTCTTAGTTTTCTCAAATCATTCAGAACAGTCATGACTGAATATGACACATCTATCCTTATAATTTTTTTGTGATTAACAAAGGATTAATGTATTTAGTAATTAAACTCAAGTAAATGTAAATGGGTGTGTATGCTTCTGATATAAGCTTCTGGATGTCAATAGATCTTCATTAATTTTGATCTGTAAATAAATAGGTAATTGGGGATGTGCTGAATTACAAGTAAAGCCATAAAGTGTTGTCCTCTAGGGTTTCAATAGTAATAATACTATAAACCCTCGCTATCACAAACAAATTGGGGGAGGAGGGTTATTGCTGAAGCTGAAAGTTCGTTTTAACTGATGGTTGTCCCTTGCTTCGAAATTAAGAAATAAGTTTGGTAGTTAGCTGCATTTAAAGAACAGCGTTCGATAAATCCAAAAGCAGTTTGGTTGCCCCTTGTTCTATTTTCGACCTTAACTTACATCATTCGGTAAATAATGCTGAGAAGAAAGTTTGTGGCACTATCTTAGCTTTGTGGTCTAGCCTTTAGCTACATTTAATACCAGATCGAAGTGTAGTACCTGTTCTCACATTACTGAAACATAACATTAACTTCCAGTTCTCAATTTTGAATGTTATTATAGTTGTTTTCTCCATGAATTTCAATCTAATTCAATTTAGATTTTTTTTGTCAATTGATCAAAAAAATAAAAGTTATATTATGGTTGTATTTCAATAGTTTTCTTGAATTTTACAAGGCTGTAATTTATATATGAAGCAATAATTTAATCACAAAAATATAAGACAATAATTTATTCTTATAAAATATTTATGATAATTGAGGAGATAAAATTGAGATAAAAAAGATTTCTGAAGAGTTAAAAGATTCATTGAAATCAGATTACTTGACTCTTCTTCAGTGTGAAATGCTAGTAGGGTAACAAGAATGTTAAGTCACACAGTTTTCAGTGACAACAATAAATAAGATTCATTACAATTTCAGTTTTCTCAATTGAAAAAAATTGATAAAGAAAACAATTGAAATACAGCCATTGTAATGTTTAAAATTGAAAATGGGAAGTTGATGCTATATTTAGTTGATGTGAGAGGAACACTTTGATTTTGATCTAAAGGCTGCAAAAGACTGAATCACTAAACTATGATAATGCTATGCTTGTTATTGTCAACGTGTTCACTGCATTTACTAAACTTTGTTTTGTAAGTCCAAAGTCAGTACAAATGAATCCATATGTTTGTTGAAGCTGGAATTCGTTTTATCGTAGGTTTACTTAGTTTTATTACATTTTGTTAGTATGTAATCATTTTATATTGTTTAGATAATATTAGCTTGTTAGTTTGTTTGTGTCACTTGATTTTTATGAGAATTCTTTCTTGTTATTGTTAATATGACAATGAATATTTAATATATCCACACCCATGATAACTAGAAATGTACATAGGTCTCCTATCATGCTGAGGGATGCAACTGGTGTTGTAAAGTAGAATTTCATTCGTATTCTAATGACATAATAAAAATGTTGAACTTACAGGATGATATAGAAATAGAAAAAGGAATAAAAACAAAAATATATTAAAAATTTGTTTATGGTCAATAGAATGCTATTCTCTAATCTCTCTACAATGCAAATTTATATTATCCATGTACATGAAATGCAATGTATATATCTATATATTTCATATATGCTGTGATTTTTGATGGCATGAGTAAACTAGTATATATATAATTTCCACTCTGCTAGAGAAAAATTTGACCATTGGTCAAAATGAATAATAAAAGACTCATTTGTGTTCCACAGATATTTTACATGATTTAAAATTGTTTTTGTGCATATGAAATTGACTAATTTTATGAAAAAAGGTCTTTCAAAAACTTCAAAGGTTTTTCAAAAAAATATTTCAAAAACTTTAATTCCATTTATTATCAATATCAGTTTGAAAGTTTCAAGTCAGTGCCAGAAGACTTGTGGGGCTTGCCAATATATTTACAGAAAAAATGTGCTCCTTGTGAGAAGTGAGTACAATATTGATAAAACCTCATCTTAACTCTGTTGATGAAAAGTGTAAAATATTAAAAATTTGATGAAAATTCTTATTCTTTTTAGAACAAAACCACTGACTATTGTGTTTTTCAATATTGAGGGTATTTATTTTGCATTTCCCCTTGATGCTAAATATAACATGAGACCATTCGTTGCTAAGAGCTTTTGCAAAAAATGTCCTTGCACATCTTTCCTAATGGGTTGAGTTTCTATTAAGGATTAATGAAATGATATTCGTCCTTTTATCATTAGTATTAAAATATTGTCAGTATCACAATATTTCATGATTTTTTTTTTCTTCAAAATTGAATAGTTATTTTCCATTTTTATATCTGAGGCTTGTATTTGGAATGTGGGGCATGATTTATGAGATCAATGAAATGGGGAAAGCATAGAATTCAATAAAATAGCTAACCAAGCAGTTTGGATTTGTCTTCAGTGGCGTTTTAAAAAATTATATGGGCATAAAAATATTGGATTGAATGTTAATTTTTTTCTGACTCATTGATATCTCTATGGGTCAGGTAGTTCTAATTATCTGTATTTTGAACTGGTAAAATTTTCAATTTTTGCTTTTTGAAAAAATAATGGTAATAATAAAAAAAAACCCGATAGCACTTCGAAAAAAAATGTTGGCTGTAGTCTGCACAGTGGGGCATATTTTTTCATTCTTTTGCAAGTGAAATAATGGATAGAAAAATATTCCATTATTGAACTCTTGGAGTTAATAAAGAATTGCTGAAGTCAGCTGGTTAGGTCATGTATAAGCTAAGTGAAAATAAGTTTGTTAATTTAGCTTTTAAATGATTGAGTGATGCTATCTTATTATTGTATTTTCCCCCTTCCCAAATGGCTCAAAATATAACTTTTATTGTCAAGTCCCATATTGGCTTTGACTTGGACAGTTATAAAAAAAAAACTGGGTGATAAATGAGAGGAATTAAGGGAAATGCTTATTATTCTTAATATTCCCTGCTGAAATAAGGGGGTCCTAAATGCCATCAAATACAGTATGTTAATAAAAACAAATATCCTGCCAGTCACTGTCTATGCACTGGTGGTAAATTCTATGATTATTCACCTGCGTTTCCCATTATTTTACCAAACTTCCTGTAATCAGTTAACTATTTCCTTTCTGTTGTTGTCTTTTGATTCCTCCGTAGTTCAAGGTTTGTAGACAAACACATGACCCTTGAACACTTGAAAAAAAAGTTATCTATTTAAACCAGAATGACCCCGAGAGCCAATGAACCTAAAATCTAAAATAAGGCCATATGATCTAAAATATCTTTTATAAATAATACTAAAGGCGAGGGGAAAAAAAAAGTTTCTATTAGATTTGGCCTTATGTTCATCAAAAGGTTAGATATATGCTTGTAGAAGATTGTACCTGCTTGGTCACTGTATTAATCAAAATGTTTTATTTGTTGAATTCATAAGCTAGGCAGCATATAACCAATGGTATGAAGACAAATATGATAGGAAATTGATGGAAAAATTACCTGAAGGGTCCAATCTAACTATTATACAAGCTGAAAACCAACAATCAACACCCATTTTAGATAGTCTGTAAGCCATAAAATCTGGCTTCTGCTATCAGCATTGTTTTGGAGAAGAATAGAGGTTCTTAAGAAATTCAGATATCTCACTGGCCATTTACGTTTTTTTTTTTTTAAATTCTAAAGATTATTTTCAGAAAATATGTTTATTGCAATATCTTTCACAAAATTAGTTATATTTACTTTAGATAGAATGGTGTGCTCTAGAAAAACTGTCCAAATAGAAAAGAATCATATGATGAAATCAAACTGTAGAATGAACTGTGTCTTGTTTTCATCATCATAATAAACCCCCTTCTGTCTTGGAAGACAATGGAGTATTTGCCAAGGATTACTCTGTGATAGAGTTGCAGTTCCTGTTGTGACTGTACAGCCTAATTGTCGAATGTCAGAATTTGTCGCAGGTGTAGTCCTCACCTGGATCTAATTATTCCTGCCTCCAGTGTTATTTCTGACGCTGTAACCTCCAGAGGATGATGGCTCCTCTAACTGAGGCGAAGTGTATGGAGATCCTAAGATGCTCAGTTAACATAATCCTCCTCTTGGCCTTACTGATGTAATCTAAAGGAAAGCTGAGATGTACATATGGTATCAACTTGGCTGCAGGTGCTGCCGGAAGGGAGTTAAAGTTGGCATCCAGCTGCCTTTAGTGCTTCTCTCAGAATTTTTTTGTCTGCATTTATACCCAAAGCCTTCCCTCCTCCCAATGATATCCACAAGGCAGTGCAGCCGTCATCTAATGGCCAATGTGCGCTTGTTAGATGCTCGGGGCATCCATGGATAGAGTGTCTTTGCATAACTTTGTATCAATTGCTTGGTTATCATACGATTTACAAAAATAAAATGACTAGTAGGAGAAAGTGGTTTTTTTATTTGCTTTTTAGCTGTGTAAATATTGGAGCATTATATTTAGTTACACTCATCTTATCCCAAATTCTGAACTTACTGCTGAACTGTGACTTATCAGACTGAATCTTGAAAGATTGCTTCTAATTATCTTCTAACATGTCTTGGTGCAATATGTGTTTGCATTAGATATACCGGAGTGGAACTGATCAATGCTATTATGTTACAGGTTATAATGAAGTAAATAAAACCATGGAGTAATGCCAGGAAGCAAGGGAAAAGTATCAGTTCAAAAATTGCTATTTGTCCTGTCAGTAGTACCTTGTGTGGCATTTATTTTTTATTTTTGTTGAAAGAGGATTAGGTGGATGAGGAGAAATTACATGCACACAGTTTCAATAAAGAAAAATGCTATGATTATGTAGAATTAGTGGACTCTTTTCTCATAAGAGTTACTATGTGTGTTCGTGTGTAGGAATTTTCTCTAGGATACGTCAACTAAATTCAGCCAAAATTTCTACATGATTTTACTTTTCCACCAATTGATTAGATCATGTTTAGTCGGATTAAAAATAGACTGAAGTCACCATTTAGGTTATTATTTTTAAAAAATTATATCAATAGAATTTGCAATATAAAGCATGAAAAAAGAAAAGTTACCTATCTATTATTAAGCTAATTGTTATCTCCAAGTTTATCACTAGGAAAAAAATACACTTTAGTTGGATCTTTTTAAAGTGATTCCAATTACATTTAATCATTTTGTTTTGTTTTGTAAGATTCAACTGTCTATTCAATTTCAAAGTACAGTTTTTGACAATTTAAATCAAATAGGTATATTGACTTTAGTAATCTCTTAATAGTCTAATGATTTTCATATTTACTATTCATTTAAATTAAACTTTATCCTAATCATGAATGTGATAAAATGTCTACAGAAGCCTCGTGGAGTGAAAATAATAGTTCCATTTTTGCATTCGTACAGAAAAATTTATCTTATATTTTGGTGATCATATGCTAGCATTAAAAGCAAAAGAAACTTTGAGGTATTTTATGAGAAATGAGAACAAAATGAAAAAATTTTCACATCTGCATTATATTTATTGATTAAAACAATGATTTAGCTATCATCAGAGAGTAGAAAATGGACATAAAATTTTGGAGTACAAAGTAGAATATCATGAAATGTGCAAAAGAATAGTATTTGTTTTTGTTTGATTGATACTAACCTTATTTATGTACAGAATTTCATGAATATTTTTTAAATTTCTGGTGGAATGTGTTGCTAAAAATGAAATGAAATAAAATAAAAGTAAAAGCATTTGAATTTTTAAAAATATGTACCAAGATTAGTATTGAAAATGATCATTATTACTACTTTTATTGAAATTTAAGAATGTTGATAATAATGATTTGATGATTGTTGTTGGAATAGGGTACCTTTTGAATACTCATTACAATTCCATTGATGATTTTGTAAACAATTAATATCCTGTCTAAACTTTGTTTCCATTTTATAACATATTTTCATCTCCTTCAAAGATCTGTGAAGATAATTAACAATTTTATCATTTTCTAAGCATGTTAAATTGAAAAAAATTTAAAATGATTTATCTTTTCATTTTTTTTTTTTCTTTTGAAAATATTCTGTTTAGGCAACTACTTAATGAACAGTTAAAGATATTACCTCATTATTTTAATGATATAATAACATCAGTTAACAAACCAAAAATGAATTTTAAAAAAAATGTATATTTTTGGGGTGGGTGGGTGGGAGTAATAAAGCATTATATCATTGAATAATTAAACCCCTTCCAATAAAATTCCTTTCTTTCTGCATTTCTTTTCTTTTTCTAAATTTATTTATTTATTCCAGCCACGTGTTCATTGTTAGTTGTCCATTGGCAAATACCATAAAATGGTGACATCAGAAACTGTCTCTTGAAAGTATTTCCCCTGTGGTTTACTGCTTCATTTCTATGTGTATACATGTGTCAATGTGTATCTGTATGCAGTGTATGCATAGTGTTAAAACCTGCTATCTGTCCTAATCTTGTTCTCCTTCCCTACCCTACTATTAATCTTCATTTTTCCAAGAATGCAGCTGGGCCCCACAATCTGTAGGAAATAGTCTGCCATAGTTCTTCCCTCATCATTTATTCTTTGCTTCCTTCTTTCTCTTCATCTCCCCTTTCTCCTCTTCCCTTCCATGTCACCTCTAACAGTTCAACGACTACATAACTTCTAAGGCATTCTATGTTCTAGGTGTCTGTTCATCATTCTTTCTTTCTTTTCTTCTGTTTGGAGAGAATTCCTCTCCAAGACAGTGCCTCCACCCCTCGTCACTACCTTTCCTCAACCCCACCCCACAGATAAAGGGTTTTCATTTGTGTGGAAACAACAGTAAGACTTTAGATTCCTGACTCACAACAGCTGATGGAGCCGGCAACCACTAGCAGAACAAAATGATGTCTTCATCGAAATGTCAGCTCAAAATTTTATGATATTTATTATAACTCTACAAACCCTGGAAATATGGCAGATATTTTGAATATCAGTTTTGTTTCTTAAAACCAGATATTTGGCTTCTCTATTGGAGAAAGTCATTTCTCTGTGTGGCTTTGGAGAATTTTCATGCCTTTACATTTTTCATCACATTTCTGAAATTTTTATACCAATCGCTGTGATTCTTTTAAAGAATATTTTTTTGCCAAAATGTTCTGTCTGTGGAATCTCCCTGAAGAAGGTAAGATATTTCAGTTTGTTAAACTCTTGTCATCTGACAACCATAACTGAGCTCACCAGTGTCAAAATTTATCTGAGATACATTTTTGTGGTTCAAAACCAGCAGAGGAAAAACAAACTGCTATCAAAAATTAGAACAAAGGCTTTGAATAATTTGTAGTATGAGATGTGGTAAAAAATAGAATCATCAAGTCTTATTTTTTTTGACATTTTTATTTATTTTTTTTTTCCTCTATGTATGTTGATGCATTAGATTAATCACAAAATAGAAAAAAATATCCAGTTTTCGTTGGAAAAACAATGATAGTATAATATTTATTGATTAACAGTTCACCTTCCCCTTTTTTTAAAAAACTGAATGATCGATATCTTCTGATTGATAAATCTTCAATCATTGGAGTGTGTGTTCAGTATGGCTGGAGTTTATCAGTCAATCTTCTTTTCTGATTTAAATTCTGTTCACCTGATGAGAGATAGATTACCTGATAAAATATTTTGAACTTTCATAAATCAAGAAGAGTTCACTGCTATAATAATAAGCTTTACACTCTACTAAATCAGGAAGTTGAAAAAGAATGTTCACAAACTTTTTGTTGCTACTTGCCTGATGGAGATAGTTTACCTGATAAGATATATCAAACTTGCATAGATTAAAAGTAAGAAGAGTTTATTGCTGTAATCCATATAAGCTTTACTGTCTGCCAAAGTTGAAAAAGAATATGTACTTGCTTTTTGCTGCATAAAACAATGTTATCAATAATAGATATGATTATATGATTTCATACCCACGCTGCTGCAAAAACAACAACCGTGGCACCAACAAGGACTTCATCAGATGATAACTCTGGAGTCAGGCATGGTTTTTTGGTTGGGGTTAATTTGTCAGTGTCATAACAAGTAATAACTTTACAGAACATGTGACTTGATGTATGCCAAAATGCTGACAAAGAAATGCATTCAAGTCTCTTTTTATAATCAAATATTTAGGTGTTTATTCTGTGAGAATAACAGGTTTTACACGTTGATCCCAGGCAAAATGGTGGATGGAAAAGAGGATTTATTCAGAACTAACATTTCTCTAGATCAAGCTATTCATTTCTGTATTCTATTTCAAACCTCTCAAAAGTAGAAAGAGAATAAAATCAGCCATATTACCTTCAGACACGTTTTTCGTAAACAATGTTATTTTCTGAAAATCCAATGTAGAATTATTTGAATATTTGCATTCCCATATTAAATTATCAATGTGCAGCAATATAAATATTCTTACATACATAGTTACTATTTAAAAGTGTTTCTTTCAATCCATTGTATCCGAAAGGTGTGACAGGTGTATAAGTTGGTCAGAAGTGTTTTGTTGAGTTGTTAGTTCATAATCCAACTCCATGACCCAGGAAAGTTGAAAGTTGTCCTACAAGATTGGACCTTTTTACTAATGCCACTCAATAATAAATTATAATATAAGATAAAAAATGTTTTGAACCTGCATAATATTCAAGTTGTAAGTGGTAAACATTGAAACAGAGTTCTGATAACAAATCTGAAATGATACATACATAAAACTGAAAATTTTTCTATTTGAGCTTTTAAAAAAGTTTAATCTTTGTAAAATTGATTTATCAAATATTTGAGAATATTTTTTAAGGTGTATTTATATTTGAAAACCATTTTCAAAGTGAATGCTTCAATCAGTTATCATCAATCTTCAGGTGATGTTTTATAAGCATAAACTTTATTGGTGCATATCATTGAATAAAAGATTTTAGTTTTTTTTATTCAAATGTTAGATCATTGAACAATATTTTCCAAATCTCTTCTTGGTTGGTTTTATATGATTTTCAATCAGAATAAAAGAAAAGTGAACTAAAAGTTTCAACTTTGAAGTGATGTTTATGTATTAAATGTTTTATAGGTGTAAATAAATTTAGATTATTAAAGTTTGTTCTGTAGTTTTAAAGAATCTTTTCAAAATCCATATCCTCAATATTCATAATTGATAATCTGTTGAGCCAGGTAATAATGGTGATAATTCATATGTTGTTTACAGAAATGGATAAATATAATCTTGTAAAAAAAAGAAAAGAAAAAAAAGCTTGTTTCTACACTTGTACCGTCATCATCATAGTAGTAGTAATAGCAGTAGGGTTGGTAGTAAAAGAATATTTCAAGTCTTAGTAGGAGCAATGTAAATATTCTTCCAACAGAACTTACTATGTTTTCCAAAACTTTGAATTATTGTTGAATTTTTTCGTAGTTGAAAAATCTTTACCCATTTCTTCAAATATCAGAATATGAAAATTATTTATGATTATGGGAATTTCTATTCTGATAGGTAAATCTTTCCAAGGTTAAATTTTGTATAAAGTTTCTGAAATTAAAAATAAACCTATATTAGTCTGAATAAAACTTACCTTTTTAATACTATTTAAAAAAAAAAATTATAGTTTATACATGATTATATATAATCAGTTTATATCCATGATTTACAGTACAGAAACCAGTGTACTTGGTCAGCATTAAATGTGGCCATTTGTAAAAGTAGAATCTGACATCCGTTCTTTGTCAAGAAACAACTCTGGTATAAATCTTCCATCCTGTTTTATAGACTAATTCTTATGAGACAGCTACTGTCATTTCATCCTTCAACAAAATGTCAAGTAAAAGGTCATACTGAATGCACTTTTTGAAATAAAAAGTAATAAGAGGGACACCTGCACTTTTCAATAGGTAAAAGTAATGAAAGCATTGCATGAATAACCTGCAAAAAAGCTACAAATATGGTGATCATATTCCAAAACTGAACTAGGAGTAAAACAAAAAAAAACCAAACTTCTAGAGTTTCTCTTTTCTTTGTGTGTTTGTGTATTTTCCCTTGGTAATCGATCATTGGCTAATTCAAGCACACACCAACATGTTAACCAATACAAAAGAAGTTAATGATGACTTGAACTCCTCAACATACTTTTGATTATGATTTTTTTGTCTTTGAAAGGTTTAGACATATAATGAGTGTGATTGATTTGCCTGGTTGAGCTCAGCTACATATTTTGTGTCTACATAAACTCAATTTCAAGTTACTTTCTATTAGTAGAATTTATAACTGGCATATAACCCTCAAAATAACTACGTTATATCAACACTAAGGAGCATATAGTTAATTTATGAGGTAATTTATTTGTAATAATTCAGGTATTCATATTTTAAGCTTTTTAAAGTTCCAACTAACTCAAGCTGTTTTAAAGGGTGATAAAGTCTTATGACATTATGTTATATAAGAAAAATCACCACTGATTTTGAGCGGTGAAAAAAAAGTCATGGGAAGAAACTTATTCCATTAAAAATATAACTCATTTCATTACAAATAAAGTTGAATATTATTTTATCAAAAAAATAGGAAAAAGATATGGTCAAATTTGACAAATCTGGCATTTTTAGAAAGCATTTGACCATGAAAATTTTGGTTTGGCCATATTTAGATTCTGAGCAATTTTGACTTTGTTGCAGTACTATTTTTGATAAATTCTTTTTTGTGGGGATGTTTAGATTGTTGTGGTGTTTTATAAACAATCATTATTATTGTCATTTTTGTATTTGACCATTTTTGGCCAATTTTGTGAGTTTTTGGCTCAAAACATATCTAGCAACTCTGCTTCCCTGTCTGTAATGTTATCACAAAGTTGGCTACTTCTAAAAGTAGATGAAAGAAAAGGAAAGACAAAGAGAGACTTACTATATCACTCTCCTCTTCCTTTAACCCACTCTCACATTTACTTGTTTTTCTTTTCTTTTACTTTCAAACAATAAGTATTTCTGTGACACAGTTGTCTGTTAAGATTTGAAGGTATTCTCCTTTGTGATGGCAACTGACTCATTTTACAACCCTTCTAATTTTTTCGTTGTAAATGTATTTCACATGGACCCATCCATAGGTTATAATAGGCCTCTGAGCAGACAGACAACCAAACAAATATACTAATTTACATATTTGGCTTTAATATAAGATTACTTGCTAGTAAATTAGGGAAGCTACTTTATGCTTAGCATTTAATATACCTGAAGAAATATCCTCCCAATAGTCACTTATGGAGCTGAAACGTGAAACCTAACCAAGAGACAGATCCGCAAATTTAGAACCATGCAACATGCACATGAAAGAATTATGCTAGGCCTAACATGGAGAGACCACAAGACAGCACAGTACATCCGGGAAAAGACAAGAGTCAGGGACATCATAGAATCCATTAAAAATCTCAAATGGCAGTGGGCTGGCCATGTTGCAAGAATGGCAGACAACTGATGGACAATGCGACTCACGACATGGAACCCCCAAGATCACATGCGCAACCAAAGCTGGCAGAATATTAGATGGAGAGACGAACTAGACAAATTCAGAAAATACTGGCTCCGTGACGCCCATGATAGAGAAGTGTGGTGAATCTTGGGGAAGGTCTATGTCCAACGACGGACGTTAAAAGACTCATGATGATGATGATAATGATTAGGGTTTGCACAAACTAAGATCATATACTATTATCATTAAGTTGCATTGGAAACTGCTTTATTCCCTGAATTTTAAGCATTTTAATGGCATTGTGTTAACCAAAATCTTGCATGATTTGCTGTGTTTACTGTGTTATGATAACAAACATACAGAAATTAGTTCATTATAGAAAGATGTGTCATTCGAAAATAGCTACTGTGCTATTGTAAAGTTCATAGAAATTTAAAACAGTGGACTAAAGGCCATGTGTTGAGAGAGTCCAATTTCAAAATAGGGCAAAATGCTCTCTTTATTCTGCTTAACTAATCTTTTACTTACAGAATCTCTGATGCCTATGTTATAAATGAAAAGTTATTGTGTCAACAAGAGGAAGAAGAAATTGTATACAAAGATTTCATTATCCAGTTTCTTATTCATTCATTTATTTACTTTTGCATTTGTAAACATCACAACTCCCATGCTATGATGAGAAATCCGAGGTTTGCCAATCAATGAATCAATAATCTTGAATTTAGAATACATAGTCTATAGCCAAATTTGATTGTTCCAGTGAGGTATATCTGTACATATATAAACTATTAAACTAGAAATGAATATAACAAAGATGTGAGATTCAATGTGCCAATCAGATTTAACCCATATTATATCAACACGGCCCCACTAATAGACTGACTAACCAAGTGGGTTACAGATTCATCCCACTTTGTGTGTGTGTGTGTGTGTGTGTGTGTGTGAGGGCACTCCTGGTAATATTTTTAGGGCTACAACCTTGGAAATTTGCATGAGTACACCACTAGGCAGCCTCTGAAAATGTTTTTCTTGTTTTAAAAAAAAAGTGTTTTTTAGGGTTGCTATGCCCAAATCTTGTGCTGGTATTTTTTTGATGATTTTAGGTAAGAGATCTATATTAAAAAATAATTTTAGATAACTAGTTCTGGTTCACGCATAGGCTATGGTGATTTATTCGACCAAGGTATGGATATTAGTGATATTTTTATTATCTTACATGTATTAAGATTTGTATCTAAAATCATTTCATTATATATTTTTATTTGCTGTTTCTTTATAATATTTGACCCGAATCCAGCTAACTTTCTCTTAGTTTGAGTAAAAATTATCTTTATTATTATACCCCTTTAACTCAGAGTCTGGCTTGGTACATCAGATACACTGGATTTTTGTCTTGTATTCTCTCACTGAGTTATATCTATAAATTTTTCACTAATGATACTAACTTGGTGCCTGAAATTTAATCTAATAGTCTTTTTTATACCTTATTACTACCTCATACCAACAAGTCCTATTATTTTTTAATGACAACTCTCAAACCTTGCAGATTTGCCCTTACCTTACTGCTTCACTGTACATGCAAACAGATCGTCACTGATGTATCTTTTTCTCTGCTGGCAAAGTTGGAGGGGTTTATGTATTCAGTGGTGTCCATCCATCTGTCCACGCAACATCTCCAAATCTCCCTAGTTTATCCTCTGTTGTTTGGTTAATATCAAGAGGATTTTGTTAAAAAATCCTCTGGAAGAACAGAACAAGGTTTACAAACCAAGATAAGATTTGTGCCCCACCTTTGATGAATTTAATTTTGAACTGAGTATAAAATGAATGACTGGAAAGACTCTGGCTCATTTATTGAATATTCAATTCATTTTTGTCTAGTGTGCATTTGGCAGATTTACCTTGTTGGATTGCCAAACTTTTTGAACTTGGTCTGATTTTTTTTTATTTTTGACTTTTAATGTTTTTTTTTGTTTTTTGTCTCTCGAGAAAACTTGACACATGAGGCTCAGAAATTTCAAGAACTCAAATACATCCTTCTCTCACTTCCTGATATCCTAATAGGCATTTTCACACTGTTCCCTGAATCTCTGGGATGATACTGTTTTTTTTCATTGTTGACAATTACTTTTATGAAAGAGGCAGTAACTTTATTAGGAATTTTCAAATTCCATTGGTTTGTAAATTATGTTTTAAGAGTTAATGTGGATTTTGTCGGTATCAGTTTTCTAAAAAAGTCTGTTTTACAATTTTACCATCAGTAACTCAGTATTGAAATCCTTAAAACAATAAATGATAAGAAACAAACAAGACGGAACAGATTTTCATATCTGATTATGCTTCATGATATGTTTACATTTTGTTCCACAAAGCTCTCTTGTATTTTATCTCTTTCTGTCCTGAGTGTGTGTGTAATGGCCAGAATGTTGATGTAGGAGAGAATTTGCTATGATTCTGTTTATTTTGGTATGGTTCCATGTTACCAAATTGATTAATCAGAGATATGATCTTTATCACTTCATTCTAATGCAATGCTGATTTTCGGTTGGTGCTGATGTACTAGAGAATCGGATGGATATGATAGCACAGGATTTATTTCAAAGCTACATTCTGGTTAATGATGGTAGTGGTTTTGTCACACTTTGAAAAATGTACAAATTAATGCCTAGAACAAGCTTACTCTAAATCTATCAATGATATATTTATATTGTAAATCTATTGATCAAATAAAATATTTTTCATTTTATAAGTTAGGAGGGATCAATAGTCACTCAAATGAGTGGTTTAAATTCTGTAAAAATTTTGTGTGTGTGTGTGTGTGTGTGTGTGCATAGTAATACCTTGACTAGTGCTGTTTCGATATTGTGTGGTTAAGGTTTGCTGTGCAAATCAATATAACTGTTAACTGGAAAAAAAACATTGAATAAATAAGACCCTGAACAGTGCGGTTTGGGAACAAATTAACCATCCTAATCAAGATGTATACCTATAAAGATACAGACATAGATGCATGAAAATAAAAAGATAGTTGAGATTCTCATTGTTTTAGCTTTTGTGTGTCAGAAATGTATCATTTTCAACAAAGTGAACTATGGAATTCCACCTTTGATGAACTTTATTCCATAAAAACTTGAGTTAAAAATGTCATGGTATTTATCATAATCATACTTATTTCTAGTATTGAATTTTTGTGTTGGCAAGTTGTGAAATCATCATGCACAAACAAAAACCACATTGCTGCCAAAGGAGATGTCCGCTGACAAATTGAGACAAAATTTTGATCAGAATTAATTTAGGACTAAAAATTGTTTATAATGAAAAAATAATGAAGATTTAATTGATCACTACACATTGTCCTAAAAAATAAAGTTGGAATTTGTCTCTATTTGCAATGTAATAGTAAATTTCCAATTGTTTGTAATTGTTCATCTGTAGAATAACATTATTTATATCTAGTCAAATAAAGATCATATCTGTCAAAATTACATGATTATCTCAAAAAGCTATGTAAAGTTCATAGAAATTGATTAGAAATAATTGGAGAAAACCTCTTTATGAACTATTTTGTTATGGCTGTCTTATATTTTTTTTATAGCAATAAACATTCACAACTAAATGAAATAATCTGCTGCAATATACAGCACATTGTAACACAGGCATATTTTCTTGAATATTTCTTATATGTCATAAAATAAAAAGAAATTTTGATGGTTGTTCAGTTGAATTAGTAACTGCAGTACTTCAAGATCTTTCCTAGCACAAACCATGTAGTAATACTTGCATACATACGCCTCAAGTATGTGGGATCTTTTGTAATTTATTCTAAGATCTTATCAGCTTTATTTTACAGTATACAAAATGACACAACCAGAGCCCTAAGGGCTTGCTACAAATGAATACACAGAGTGACTGCTTGAATAAATCCTCTTATCAAACCAAATAAAACCCTGATCTTCTTGACATATTTAGTCTTACTTAATCAAACCGGGAAAAAAAGAAAACAGTTGACCAAATTAAGGCATAAAAGAAGATTTTTCAAAACATCTATTTGATAATTGCTAAACAAGTTTCATTACATAAAATTAAGACTGTCAGCACAGAATTAATACTGCTAGCCTTGCAGGTAAACCTATATGGTAATTGGAAGGGTTCATCACAAAGTCTATTCCTTTAATTATTTTGATGAGTGAGTATTTATAATTGATCAATAAAGTCTGACCTAAGTGAAACAAAGTGAATTATTTCTAGATTTAAAAAAAAGCCCTAATAACTCCTAGCTTCCTGTATCACATAGCACTGTACTTCATTCTTTGTATATTTGCCATGCAGACAAAACACAGAACTGATGGTATTCAGTTTGATCACTTTCAGTTAGAAAATAAGGACATGGCAGTTGTACATGACACTAATTTTTCACTTTTTCCTTTTAGAACAGCAGTAAGTAGCAAAAGCTTGCTTACAGAAATTAGAGTTTACAAAACTAAAGGGTTATAATTGAAGTAGAAAAACACATAGGTATTTCTGTATGTGTGCATATATTTATCTCCTGACTATGCTGGAATGTATTTAAGTGACATATGTTGCCTGTCTCTATCAAACATGATTTGGTTATCCTCTGACTGGTTCATTTATTGACAGCTTATTTATCCTTTGTCTCCTTCTGCCTTGACCTGCAGTTTCCATTTGTAGGGATATTACCTCTTAGAGTTGGCCTTTTGCTTGAGGTATGTGTGACACTTCCTCCTAAAATAGATGCTTAACATTGTCTCTACACTTTCATCTTTCTTCTTTTCTACTTATATTTTTGCTTGATTACTTTTGGTTATTGTGGTAAGTCATAGTCTTTGTTTCTGATCAACGACAATTTTTTATTACACTTTTTGATTCCTTGGTGCTATGAAATGTTACAAACATATAACAAAGTATGTTGGTTATGAAGAATATAATCACTGTTAGTGCATGTTCAACATTTGCTGTTAATTTATAAATGAATCCTTTGAAATACCAAGAGCATCAAAAGAAAAAAAGACTTGTATAGATTTTTATTGTATTAATTGCATTTGTTGATATTGACTGACAAGGTATGACTGAACTGTTTTTATGCTTTTATTTACAGTTTTAAACATTAATCCTTCATATTAGTAAAAATGAAATTAATGCTATGCTCATTATTCCAAAGAAATAATTAAGTTATTTATTTTTTATTTTTTTCAGGTAAGTAACTGAACATGCCCAAACTGGAATGGTGAGATAACAATTTATCTTTTAACGTTGGTGTGGAATTGTTTGTTTTTATGCAAGTTTGAAACAGTTTGATCACAGACTGAAAAGAAGAAGTGAATCAACTGATAATTTTTCAAGAAAAACATCTTTATCTACCAACTGCATTTGATAGTTTGAATAGATTTTGCGAAAGCATCTAAACGAAGACGAAGCATTTTGGGATAAAGTCTAGTGGTCTGATGAGATTAAACTGGAACTTTACCATCATACAAGCAAATGGTGCATGTGGTGGAAAAAGAACAAAAGTTATTTGCCAAAGAACACCATCCCGACAGTGAAGCATGGAAGAGTTTTCATTATGCTATGGGATAGCTTTATGGCAAAGGGTGTTGGTCAACTGGTGTGGATTGGAGTAACCATGGAGATATTCTTGAGGGTAATCTGAAAAGTTTGGCTTGAAAAATCCACTTGAAAAATTGGAAATTCCATCAAGACTTTGATTCTTAACTGAAGTCAAAGTTGGTAACTGAAAGGATTCAAAAGGAAAAGATCAATATTTTGCTATGGCCTTGACAATCACCTGATTTAAATCTTATGGGAAATTTGTGGCGTAAATTAAAAATGAACATTAGGAAAAGATATCTCCTGAATTTATCGAAATTAGAGAAGTTCAATAAAGAAGAATGGAGTGGAATTTCCATTGAAACACGTTAAAAGTATTTGGACAACTACCCTGAACGTTTGGAAAAAGTAATTGAAGAAAAAAGGTTCACAATAAGTTACTGATATCCAATTATCCAATGCATGTTGTCACCATACTAACAGTTTTTGTGTATTCTCCAAATAATATTACGTACCTGTCTCAATAATGAACATATTCACTTTATATTTTGTGTGTATCATTACCTATGTTGTATCTTAGTTGAGACATGATTTGAGTTTAGTAGAGAATGCTTGAAAAAAGTTATTGGATGAAAAGTTCAATTTTCCCTACTGTACAAATACTTACTTCCCTCCATTGTAACAGAATCTATCTACTCAACAACACTGATTATGTAACCAGTCTATAACTGCTATGGAGTTTCTAATCATGATTTCATTTTCCAATGTGTCAACGTCAGCTGATTCAAGTGATTAGTTATGCTACTTTTTTTTTTTGATTGAATCAGATATATTGATTAATGTGTCACTTGTTGAGACATAATCAATGACAGCATGTTGAAAGATTATTCTTTTCATTTTTTATTGCTCCCTTTTAATCATGAAATAAGAAAAATGTAAAATTTTGAAGTAATCCTACTTGATACCATTTGTTTTACTTCAGAAATTTTGATAAAATGAAGCTTAAACTATATATATATATATATATATATATATATATATATATATATATGACTTGTTGGAATGATTAGTGCCAAAATTTTTAGGAATGCATAATTCAAAGCTGGTCAAGCAGCCTTTATTACACATAAGAGATATGCACATATAGATGAAAGTTGAAAAGAATAATCATTTGGTGAATACAAAAACCTCTAATGCCTCTGGAGTATTAAAATCTGTATTGTTAATGATAATTCCCTAAAACAAAAATTTGATTTTTCAGAGGAATTGAATTATCTCAGAACATTTCTCCATTTTTATTAAATGCAAAATCCATAACACCAGGTTTGTAATTAACTAAAAAATATAAACCAATTACCAACCAGAATTTTTTACCAATAAACTAGTAAGTGGCATCAAATATTATAAAATATGAAAAATACCATACGATACTACATTGAGATGTATGTATTTTAATACTGACTCATCTGGGAGAGAGAAATCACTAGCATTAAATTCACATAATGTTGGGCCTGAAATTCACAGAATGTAGGGCCTGAGATATCAATTATTTGCAGGCAGGCAATGAGAAATTATAAACACCAATAGCAAAGTGGCAATTACGTTCTATTTAATCTCCTAATCTCCTAATCTCCTATGGCCTAAAGTCCTATTCACCTTCTCTACTAAAGATGATTAAGAAACAGGTTTTTATTAGAGTCCTCATGGAACATTCTTGTGGAAAAAAGCAAGCTTGACCTCACATCTGCTTAAGGAATTTATTTATCTTCCTAGCCCTTCATCTCTTCTGAGTTTCCTTTCTTTTAATCCAAATGATAAAAAACAGCTTGTGAGGCAAAACACGGTTATAGGGAAAGTGGGTCTCATGGCTGACTGTGCAATTACCAATTATTGACTGACAAGTGTTCATCTCTTGAGGAGTGCGGGGGTAGCCCCAAATATACAGGGAAGGAAAAGAGGATCATACAGGCATATTGTATCTTGAAGATACTTAAGAGGGGATGGATATTCATATCTTAGAATATGTTGAGAGGAGGAAGACCGTGTAAATTAAAAAAGAGATGGAGAGAAAGAAGGAGAGATTTGAATATAATGAAGAAATGGGAGAAAAAGTTGAGTTTCAATATTTTCATTTAAGAAGACAGAGGAGAGCAATTTTAAATGTTTTGAAGATGGAAGCAAGGGTAGAGTCCGTTTGGGATATAATAGATGAGGAATAGGATGCGGAGAGTTTCTTTCAAGTCAGAAATTATTCAAAGAGGGGGAAGTTTAAATATTTTAGAAGAATAAAGTTTAGATATGTCAAAGACAGAGAGCTCTCCTGGAGCTTGAATTCTATTGAAAGGAAGAAAATATTGTTTCTATAAATGTGTTATTGGGTGAAAATCATTCTATGGCAGGTTTTATTGTTAATATTGATTGAAGATTCTGACTCAAGCTTCTGGCTTTTTAGGGCATTTTGTTTTCAAATAGAACCTTACATAAGATTGGCCACAATAACAGTCCAGGGCAAATGTCATCCTGAGGGATTTGGAACAAAGGGAATAAAAGGAATGAATGACTACCGGGAATACATAGCTAATATGGTCTATTAACATGGACTACCTTGTGTTTTGGCTGAATTTGTGGCATATATGTGACGTCATTAGCCTTGGATATCCACTGCTGTAAAGACCCAATCAGATTTTCATCAATAGACAGTTTTATGTTTTTTCTTTTTCTTTTAAATCTCTAGAGGATATGATTCATTCACCATAAAAAAGAAGTGAAAGAAATTTATGGCAATTTTTTTTGTTATGACTGAGCCATGGCTGAGGCCTGTTATAAAATGTATTGGTTGCAGAACTGCCCTATATCTTGGAAACTATCAGAGATGGTGTTCACATTTCAATCAGACCTTGCTTGGTCTGGTTTTTTTTTTTACACTTTTGGAAGCTTAATAACTTAGAAACTAATGAAGATAGAAAAACGATGTTTTCAGCAATCAATTGCCCATTATTACAAGAGTTATTATGTTTGTAGCAAAAGTAATGTTTTTTAGCTTTTGGGAAATATGATGGTTTTTCTGATGCAGGTAATCCTTGCTTATATAGAAATGAATTACAGTAACTAAAAAAACACACAAACAATGTTATTTTACAACCATATAAGCAAGAATTGCCTCATTTTCAGTGCATTTCAGGAATGGATAAAGATTTACTGAATATGCTCTTGCCAAACATTGTAACATGAGAAAAAATAAGTAAAAATGATTTTTGTGAGTATTTACTGAGTACTGAAACTAAACTATATGATGGTGAAAAATTTTAGTTTATGTTCATTATGTAAGTGGGAATTCATTACTAGTATTTCTTATCATTTACAAGATGGAAGTACTTATCTGCTAAAGTACATGGCACACTTTCAATTATTGAATCATTAAAGATTTGGATTTAAAATTTTCTTATTGGAATATACTATGTATTAAACTGAAACATGTTTGGGTATTTGAGGAAAGCACTTCATGTTTTAAAACTCATCAGAGGTCAATTTCATAATCTTCAGCTTGATTGTTATTATAAGTTCTTTGTGACCACCACTTACACAGTTCTGTAAGCGGTGGTCTCGGTGACTGAGCTTGGCATTTGCAATGTACAACACATTGTCTTTGAGACCTGAGCATCTTACTAACTGAATGACTTTGGTGTACTAGGAAGGATACACATAACTGGAATGTAATTGTGCCCTGTCATCTCCCATCCAAAATGAGATGGGTCTGGCTAATTTGGGTGCAGATGATCAGCACGTTTCCACTCCACCATCATGGTAATGAGCTCTTAAAATGTACAGTGTTAGAGCTGATCTAGCTACAATATTGCTGTCTGTGTAGTGCAACCTGCCATAGCTGTCATGTAAAATAATGTCTCGTCCATCATATGAAACTACATATTTATTTTACATCTGAATTTGAGCAAAAGTCAAGGGAGATAATTCATAGATACTATGAATAAAGATCAATAATTCATTATTCATTTTTTATTAGTTATCTTGAGAAGCACAGATCCAAACAACTTCAAACTCAATACTGCACTACCTTGTGTGCTGATTAGTATATCTGGCAAATATCAACTTCATACTGTGGCCAGTTGTCAAGTTATCGTGGTACACGCACACACTGATTTCTTCAATTGTAGTTAGATATAGAAGGGTTTTTGTTTAATATGATTTTACAATAAATTTCATGTATGTTTGGAAGAATGATATTGCGGATATATAATTCAAAATTTTTTTCTCGCCACTGACCTTTGTTGGAGATATTAAGGTGGGAATTTTAATACATTTAGGCTAAACTGATGAATTGATAAAATATGCTTTGATAGCTCAGTGGTTCTTGGGAATCAAGATTGTAAGTTCAAATTTTCCACAAAACATATTTTTTTGCCTCTATTCAAGAATTATAAGGTAACAAGCAAAATGTATAGCTCTGTACATGTTCAGAAGTAGTTTGGAATCTTCTTGTTTGTGTAAATTTAAAAGGAAACAGACTTGAAAAACAAAAGTACTTTGAGACTTGACATTTGAGAAGGCCAATGGTAGCTACTTAGAAACAAACTAATGCAATCTCATTATTCCTTATATATTTTTTACTATTGTTTTTATCTATGTTGTTTTTTGACTATTATCTTCATTTTTTAAAATTTTTTTATTGTATCTTGTTTTTAGAATTTTTTCAGTACTTTTTCATTTTCTTCTTTTCCTTCCCCCTGACTTGAATATACCAGAGCAACAGAATCATGGAGCTGTGTATATTGAGAAACCAAAAAAAAATACCTTGAAGCATTCATTGATTTTTTTTGACTAGTATGTTCTAGTTAGGGAAATTAAATGAGGGAAAATGTACTGAGTGAATTCTAAAGACTATACATGACATATTTTAGGAAAACCAAGAATTATATTAGTTGAAATGTGTTAAAATCAGCAGAAATGAAGACATTATTCTGTAAAATGTATGAAAAACTTCAGAAAATGAAGCAAATTTCAATTCTACCAAAATGACAAAGGTTGTCTGAAGGCATTTTGTTTTACAACTTCATTTAAAATCACTAAAAGACGTGTTGCTGACTTGAAAAGAAAAGAGAAAAATTAGGTTTGTATTTCAACCTATTGTTATTTTTTCCCTATGGAAAAAGCAAAGAAGACTTTTGTCTTTTAAAATCACCAATCAATGTTTTTGGCTAATGGAGGCTTAACATCATACAGAATACTCAGCTTCTCAAACTATTCCTTTCAAAATACTTTTGTATAAAAAAGCAATTTCCTGAGGTGAAAAGGTATACGATGGATAGAGTTGATGAAGAAGTAAAGGTAGTATGTATCTCATAGTCTATCCTAATTTACTGTACTGGTTCTGTTTCACAATAGCTGGCAACGGAAACTACCGAAAGGTCTTGATGCAAAATCTCTTCCTGAACCAGAAAATCCCAGAAAGAAATGACAAAGCCATTTCCTGACATGACACTTATCTTTTAAAAATATTTGACAGAGTAGATTGCATATTAATTGTCGGATGTGTTAATTGGATGTCAAGTCTCACTTTCAAATAAACAAAGTCATGTTTATGTATTGTATAATGCCAGCTATTTCTGACTGACATTTTAAATAGGGGTCAGTAAACATTGACAGCATAAAATCCTCTGGGAGTTGAAAAAGCATTATCATGTAATATAAATTATTTTTCTATATTTGGCTGCATATAGAAAGAAAAATAATCTACCACTAAAGTGCAAACACTCAAGTTAGTAATAATTGGAGAATTCTATTATCATGACTCAAAGTTATATAAAAGTTAACTGTTTATAAGTCCATCTTTGCACTATACCAACAGTCACGCATCACGCTTGAAATGTCTCCCTCTCTTATTGTATATTTAGGCAACAATTTGTCCTTTAAGCAAGTTTTGTTGTACTGTTTCAACATTTTTTGTTGGTTTAATTTTCTTACTTTTTGGATGGACTTATTCCACTTACTCAACTACCATCAACAATGAAATGCTGGTCCCCCTTGACATCAAGAAACCATTGCAATAATCATACAAAATATATACAACTATTTATCCCTCCAGAAATCAATGCTACAATACTAAGAAAATACTGTTAGCCTGCACTACACAAGTCCCCTTTTATGCCTTCAAAGGAAACTTATGCATAAAAAAATATGGGATTTCTATAGGCTCAACATTCGGTTCCTCATTTGCTAATTGGTATATCTAAGAGACAAGATTTTCAAAAAAAAATATCTGAGAAACAAAATTTTCAAAAATCTAACCAAACCCACTATTTACTTATGCTAGGTTGAAGCTATCCTAAAACATGAATGAAATGGAAAAACTTAAACTAATATTTCAAAATATTTCATTACTTAACTCCACATATGAACTGAACAACAATAAAATTCCCTTGCTAGATGTGCTAATCAACTCTAATAACACTAACTTCATCACTTCTCTGTTTAAAAAACCTACTTGCACTAACTTCTGCCTACCTAATTATAACACTGAATGTCCGTATCATCATAAGGAAGTCATAATAAAAAATGTGATTAATCTTGTTAAACTAATATCCTCCACTGAAAAATATTCTATTATAAACTAAAAAACATTAAGCAAACATTCATTGTTAATGGATTCCCCAACCATGTAATAGATGAACAAATCAAACTAACCCTAAAAAACTAACAACAAAAACAAGAATAGTGACATTCTTCATCTAGACAAAAATACTAATATCAACTTATACTTCTGTAACCTAATTCAACCTTACTTCTGTAGGGATGAAAATGCTATACAAAATATAATCCGCTGATCAACATCTACCACTGACCTTACTAAACATCTGAGATTAACAATTTACTACAAAAAATTCAAGACTTCAAACCCCCTAATAACAAATAACTCCTCTCCCCTAAAACTAATGTTGTAGAGCATCTCTCTCATTCATGTATAACACTATTTTTACATGAGGATTTTATATTATACAGAGGAAGATAGCACAAAAGTTGTTGAGATTTTTGCTTAGGTTTTATAATCACCAACATTATGTATTTTTGTTCTTGAAAGAGTATGAATTGACGTATAAATTATCAAAATCAAGTATACAGTTTACCAGATATTGCTTAGCTGCAAGTATGTTATATTTGTACAGATTGCGGAGAAAGCTAAGGTTTCTCTCATTAAGTGATAACAAATTATGTCTTTTGAAATGCATAATTTAAAGAAATGTTTGAAAAATAGAGGAAGGAAATAATTTCTGTTCAGAAATTGGATTTTTTCTTTCTAATTAGTTTATGAGCTGCTGTATGAACAAATAGCCTTGCTGAATTTTTGCAATAAGGCTTTTTTCTCAACATCATTTAATTGGAAGGTGAAATATTTAGGGATCTTTTAGATATTTATCACGTTAAACTCTTCAAACTCATTCTGCTTTATTACTTTTTCTTTGTTTTTTGCAATTACTTTTTCTTTTTTTAAGAGGGGAAAAAAGATTGAGTGTGAAACTTGATGTTTTATTTACAAAGGAAATTATCTAAACTTAATTGCAAGAGAAATCGACCCTGGCATGCCTTTAGGAACAGATAATTCTTTGGAATTTCCTTTGAAGTTCCTCAAAAATTCCTTTGTAGACAGGATCAGCATTCATTGTTTTTCTTCACTTTTTTGATCAGATTACCTCGCTTTTCATCATTTCCTGTTCTAAATTTTAATCTCCAACTGAACGAAGTGGTGTTCCTTTCACCCTCTCTCGGTTGTAACAATATAACACAGGTGTCTCTAGGCTGATTCTATCTGAAACTTGCCCAATACGTCACTTTTGAAAGGACCACTTCTGTTATAGAAGTGTCTCAGATTCTTTGACTTTTATCAAAATAAAAATTTCAACACTTTTCTTGGGGGAAAGAGCATTAATTAATTCATGACATTCACTTAAGTTATTCTTTTTACAGAGCTGCACTGATTCCACAGGGCTTGTTGTCATCATCTGTACCCGTCCACAATGTTGCCGATAACACATCATTTTATCTTACAGATTTTTTCTTAATGTCAGGTCTGAAAGTTGATTTGTATACAACATTGTATAGAATTAAAAAGAATAATTACTCATCTCTAAGCTAAAGGGGAAAAGGGTTACATAAATCTATTTTACTTGTAAGTTTTGCCCTATTCTTTTCACTTACTATGCTCAAAGGAGATTTCATTAAATAAACTAACATTTGATGATTTTCAAAGCTATTGAGAGTAGATTAGGTACCTTATAGAAAAGAACTCATTCATTGGACTGATGATCATAAAAAATCTATTCGTATGTGCAAAAACAGTGGTGAATTGCAGATAACTTTTATACTCACATGCAATGTGTAATTCTTCTTCAGTACACCCAAACAAAAAAACAGCATAGTATTAGAGAGGCTTATATGATGCATCATATGATATGTATGTATTTAATAGATATCAATTTAAAATATAATTGAAATTCATTATTTTATTCTATTGCATTGGAGAGAAAGTGTGTGGATAAAATTCCATTTGAAACGATAATTACTAATAATGTTGACTTGATCCATGTTATCCCAGCTTTGTTGATTTTACCAAATAGTTTCAACCCAGAGAATGTCCTTGTATTCTTTACTACATACATGAAGAGATTTTGTTGGAGGCCTTTCCTGGTCTTGATCATTAGCCTGAGATGTACGGAACTATACAACCCCAATGACTAAAAGCAAGAACTGAAATGAGGTGTCCACTGTAAAGTTTGAATGTCATTATTGCCAGATCATATGACCCTGAATACAATAGATGGAGTTCTGTTTTGGCTTGAAATTCATCTTCTGCGTAGATTAAGACAATGAATCTTATTTTCCTAGAGGTTTGAAAGCTCTTGTATTTTCTGATGTTCTTCTACAGAGTTGTTATTTGAAGACAGCTAATTCATGAAGTTGAAAAACTGATTATGATTATCGAACTGAGTAATGAAAATCTATTCAACCAGTGACTTCATCTTTTTAAACCCATAGGCTGCAATGAAGTTCTTGCTCAGTTTTGGGGCTTGGAAAAAAATCTGTGCCTAATTGTTTCAATTCAATCTTTTGGGTGGAGGGGAAAGAAGAAAAAAAAAAGGTGTATTATTTCCGTTAGTTATTTCCTTAGCTAAGTGCGGGGAGTTTTTATGAATACCTTTTTCAGGGTTCAAGTAAGTGTGCTTCTTGTTGAGTTGATCCAGGTGTTTTCTTTGGTATCAAATGGGTCAGTGCTTGCTTAATGATTGCTGTCAGTTATTTAAGGGAGGAACAGAGAGGGTAGGTGACTTTCATTCTTATACTTACTTATATCTATCAACGTAACAGAAGTAGCAGAATGAGCTCCTGTTCACTCCATTGCTTTCACTGATGTGGAATACAGATGGTTTAAATCAATCCACAACTCCGGATTCTAGTGAGTAATGAGTTTTCCAGAGTTTTCTCTTTCTCTTTTTTATCTATTTTTCAGGGGGTACAGAGAATTTCAGTTTTTAACCGTAAGCATATTCCTAATTTTTAAAACAAGTACTGTAAAGCATCTATATCTGAAGACCAAATGTATCATTCTTAAGAAGAGGAAATAACTGAAATTTTACTAATTCATAATTAGCATAAATCTGAGAGGTTCTATAGGACTCTGACTCAGTTGCTCCTGTGTTGTATTGATTTTGTCTACATTTCGAGAAAGATCTATGGAATCCCAATCATTGTTTGTAGCTATTGTGGGTTTAATGAGAACTGGGATGCCAGCCCAACACCCAAAATAGTCTACCTTGCAAGACTCTTACTAATTTACTATTTACCCTTTGCCTGGGAGGGGTTAATTTCTGCCTTTTGCAAGGGCCTTAGTATAAAGTGTGGGCAAACTGTCCCAGGGTTTGAACGCTGTTCACCGATTTCATTCTGTTCCATGTGTATTTCAGTGTCACCTCTGTTTTCTTTTCTGGCCTCTTTCCCTTGAAGTTCCTTGTTTGTGTTGGAAAGTGAGTAAATAAACGCACAGGAATATTGTCCCCTGTGCCCCCTCCCCTGACCACAGCTGGAATGCCTGTTAGACACACGTTCATGTCTTGAAAACATTCCCTCCCAAATGACACTGTGGAGGTAAGAAGATAACAAGGATATCTTTAATGATGCATTCTCAATGGTTCCATCCTGCTACCATGTGCTAATTATTATTCTATGATAACAAGATTGAGGCAATTACTATTTTTTTCATTACGCATTAATAAAACCTGTCAACTTACGTAATTCCCCCATTTTCTGCGAAAAGAGAAAAAAAATTTTAGTTGAATACAATTTCCAAGTAAAATCTTCATAATAAAAAAAAACATTTGTTTGATTTTAAGGGAAGTTTAAAAAACCTGCAATGTATCCCTATTTATAATAGCACTATAACTAACATCTTTTTTAATATATTTTAGTTTTGAGTGTACACTATAATATGAAAATTCATCTGTATCAATATTGTGAAACAAATCTTGCATCTTATTTGCAACCCTATATCTATATCTGACTCTTGACTAAATACATTTATAATGAAAACATCCTTAAAAATCATTATTCAACAATTGATATTTTTACAATTATTTACATACTACATAAAACAAGAGAAACTTAAAATTAACATAGGTGAATTTCATGAAAGAAGATTTTGCATATTCTGATAATTTTTATTCTACAAAATCCTTAATGTATTAGGTTGGAAAGAAAGAATTGTTGCTTTCCTTTTTCCTTCATTTTCAATGACGTATTACCATCTACTTGGCAAATTACTAATGCTTCCAGCATAAAATTCTTTGGGTTTTCAGGCCAGAATTATCTTTTAGATCATTTTTAATCTCTCCATAATTGATGAACTGTTTCCTATCCAGAAGATGTTCCAAGGATCTGAAAAGGTGAAAATCTGATGGAGCAAGATCTGGTGAGTTGGAAGGATGAGACAAAACTTCCATATTTAGAGCCAGAATCTTTTCCTGGTTACATGTAGTCTTGTATTATCATAGTAAAACATCTTTCTAATTGATCAGTGAAGCTCGCTTTTTAATAATGACTAGTGCAATGCTGGCAATTCATGACAATATCTCTCAGCATTGACTATCTCATAATGATTTACCACTTCATAATAGATGGCACTCTTCAGATCCCATCAAACTCAAGGCATCACCTTTTCAGGATGCAACCCCAGTTCTGTACTGATGTAGGCTTTTCCTTGGGTCATAATGATTGCCTCTTTTGCTGAATATGATTATAAAGGGCCCATTTCTCATCACTGATAATAATCCTTTCCAGCATGTCTTGTCTTTAATGGTGAATAAATGGTGACTTTCTGATTGAGCTGAGAATGACTGATTATCTTGAGTTCATGGAGGCAGTTTATGATTGCGGTATGGATTGCATTGAACTGGTCTGCAGTTAGCGTAAGATTTTTCCTTCAGTTACAGTTATGAAAGCTTGATTGTTGATCAAAGTCAGTGGTCCAGGACGAAGTATGTCTTTGGGGGGAAAAATATCCCAACCAAACTTGAACAAACTATTGCTGGCATGTCCTAACACTTGAGGCTCTATTTCTATAGACAGTACAGATATTCATCACTGTTTCTGAGGCTGATGAACCCTTTTTAAATTCATAGAGCATGCTGTGACAGAAATGTGTCTCATCTATGCTCAGTTTGGGGGGGTTGAAACAATTCTAATTTTCTTCAACTGGACAATAGGTATTCATGAAAGAAAAGAAGTATGAATGGAACACAAGATTTTATAGTTATTTCTGCCTTACATAATTGAAAAATAAACTCTAAATTAGTATATCTCTGAATTTTTGAGATGAGCTATTATTATTATTTCTATTATTATTCATACCATCCTCATCTTGGTTGTTTTTCATACAATGTTTCGGCCGTTGTACTCTACGGCCTTCATCAGGTATCATCCGCTATGTGTCCGTGGTTACAGAATCAGACAAAATTACTGCAAGTAATTTGATGGTTCTAGGTTCAATCCCAGTGTGAGACAATAATAATACTACTAATGCTTAAGAGGGGAGTGCGGTCAAACATACCCCCGTCGGTTAAATAAAGGGTTCGGTTCGTTACTTCCCCACACCTACCAGATGATACCTGATGAAGGCCGTAGAGTACAATGGCCAAAACGTTGTATGAAAAACAACCAAAATGAGGATGGTGCGAATAATAATAGAAATAACCTCTAAGTTATCATAGCAAAATGTGACAGGACTTTCTTTCAAACCTAATACAAAACTTGGCTAATTTAAAAATCTTTAGATCACACAGAAAATAGGTTTTCCAGAAATCTGTACAAACACCAAAGTCAAGACACTCAACAAATCACTAAATAAAGCCATCTTGATGAAAATTCATTGTAAGACTTTTAAGAAGTTGGTCAACAAAATTATAAACGAAAAGATTCAGTTTTTTTAAGGTAATTTGTTGTGGAAATTGAAGTCATGATTGCATCATAAGACAGAAATCAAAGTAGAAAACAAGTTAACATCTGTGTGTTTGATCTGTTACTGGTACAGGAAATGAGCTGTGAACCTCAAACATGTACTAAGATTATTGTGGTCAATGTAACTGCCTGATATAAGATTCTCTTTGGGAAATTCTGTCCAGCTGCAAGACGAGATTGAAATCAGTGATTTATATCTAAATGCTTGAAACTAGATCCCTTTATATCATCAGTTTATCTTTTGATATCGGAAGTGGCTTAAATCATCCTACACCTGCTTATTAGTGCAGAGATCAAGGTTCATATAAATCACTATAGCTCTGCAGGTGTTTTATGGTCTGAGAAAGGGCTCTTCCGAATATCAAATATCCACCAAAAAATTTAAAATAAAGTCAGCCTTTTTTCTTTCAAGCTAATTTTAAAGTAATATCCATAATGCAGTGCAGGTTTCCTAAATGAATGGAAAATAAAGTAAGAAGTGTCATTTAATGGTTACTCATCTTAAATTCTTGAACATCTTGCCTTTTGAAAACATTTTAATGTCTAAAGTTCAGTCGATTCATTTACCTGAAAAAGAAAACTGTTTCTAGAATGAATAGTTTTATAATAATATTGATAAGAATTGAAAATTACTCGGAACTTTGGCAGATTCTCTGCTAGTGAAAAAATGAGCCCTCAGTTTTCAAATAATATATGGTTTAATTACTTGAAAACATTTAGCACAAGCATCCCCTGTTATAACATGGATGTTGGGGTCCAACTGCATTATAACCGAGCTGTAATAACCGTGAGAGGCATATGAATGATATTCAAGGTGGATGTTCAGTGTTTGTTTTTTATTAGATAATACCACCAAAATCGTGACAATATATTACAAAGTTTATCAAATTTCTGTATTTTTAAAATAAAAAATTTACATATCTTTATCTATGACTTGATTTTTTGAATCTTTGAACTCTGCACTGGGTATCTGAGCTACTGAGGGCAAAAGAGAAAAAAATGATAAAAATTTCATTTCATTCTTGCAGTTGCTTACGTGACCGGCATAAGATTTGTGTCACCTCTGTCTTCAAATTGGCTTTACTGTGTAGTTAAAGGGTGCTCAGCGTGAAATATCAGGCTTTGGGTTCTGTTTTTATTTGTGGACAAGTTTCACAAGTCTACCAACCACCCCTTTGATACTGCAAAACCGCACTATAATGTATGAATAAAAGAGAAATCATCTATGATTTTCAGATTTTTGGTTTTTGGAATACTGTTGTATTCTTTATGAGGTTTTGTGAATCCAAGGTAAGTCTTGTTTTGTTTTGTTTCTGCTGGTGAATTTCATGCAAGCTCATGTTAGAGCTAAGTTTACTAAAATTTTTGTTTTTGTAGATTTTAATGTCTAAGAGAGAAGCACATTGCTCTGGTTGATTTTTTGTTGTTGTTTTAATTAGGTTAGTATTAATGAGCATCACCCGCTCGATATTGGTATGAAAAGTGACTCAGCATTGTTTTTGGTGATTGGTATTTGCATTTTTTCTCTAAGATATTCTTGCCCAAATAGTTCAGTTCTGTCAAATCGATTTTCAACTAAATGCATTTTACAAAAGAAAAGTCCAAGAATTCAATTACAGTTACTCAGACAGTGCTTGACTAGATAATAGTAAAATATTAGATTAGTATCATGTTTGTTATCTCACCTTGAACTTTTATCTTTTTAACTTTGCTTTCTATTCATGTCTTTTCATTTAGACTTATCTCACCTTAGCTGAATTTTCTTTTATATTTCACTTTCTTTCTAGCCTTTAACATGTTACCTTTAATACTGCTTTGAATTGCCTTAATAATGTCTACAGAGTATAATGAATATATCTGCCTCAAGGGTGAGTCTTTACCAAGATGATCATGTATAGATTTTCTTTCTTAGATGGACATATACACGTTTTAAATTATATAAATATGTATACATTTCATGTGCCACAAGAAGCCTTTCTTCTATTCAAATACACGTACACACTTGGAGTTCTGTCAATTTTGGAAAATTTCTCTTAAAGCCAAATTAATACTTACTACACTCTTCAAAAATTACCTTAATGAAAAAAAAATAGATTTGGAAAATAAAAAAGTACAGTATAGTGAAAATATTATTCTTTTACAAAGACTGGAAAGATTAAATATGGATATTTTGTAATGTGGTTTCCTGTATTAGTTTTAGGATTTGCTTCATCATCACTGATTTTAGATATTCAAAATTTGCTTTTGATTAATCTACATTGACAACTCCCAATTTCTAACTCAAATGGATAAGAACTTCCCCTTATGTACGTATGTGTTCATGTATATTATGAATTGATTTGATCTATCATTTATTAATGTTGGTTTCTGAATACTTAGTTTAAGGAGTAAGTCTGAATTATTAGAGTAGTAGATATGTTACATCAGATTTAGGTTTGGGCATTTATTCATGGGGTTATATATGCACAAATTCTCTTGTGTCTATTTCTAAATCTAGATTAACATGTTGATGCCTTAAATAACTTTCTCTGTATATATGTATACATATTTGAATATATATACAGGAATATTTTACTTTTTGAAATTGCAACCAGTGTGAAAAGAATACAGCAACTGGTTTGATTACAGAAAATGTTAATAGATTTGGTAAAAAGGTTTATTATTGGAGTAATTCTAATTTAGCTTCATTTTTAGTTGATTGTTGTACCTAATGCCTTGTTGTGTTACAAGTTTAGAAGCTGTACCTAAACTTCTAAGAGCCAAAATTGATGGATATTTTGTGGTTTTGGAAATCTGTTTGTATATACAACGTTCAACAAGGAGTTTTGATTATTTTCCTTTTGGTTATTGATACAAAGGCTAGCCTGTATTGCTCAGTGATGAAAGGTTTATTTAAGCCCATGTCATGCCTCAGGCTTCTTGGATTTTCCCAGCTCTTCACCCCTAAACATTGTATCATCACTTCTAGAGGCGTGAGCCTGTCTCCTTATTAAAAAAATACAAATTTGCTAGACTCTGTTATTTCTATTTATTTAAGTTTATTGATATTTGAACATATGAGGTGTATTGTGCTACAGCCTTAACCTTCCTCACTCCAGTCTTACAGATGTGTGGACTAAGAGAAGAGGGAGGGTATCGACATGAAAAGCACTTTTCAATCTTTTCCCTTCATTATTTCTTAGTTTCTCTCTTCTCTTTGTGAATAATTGCAATTACCTTCAGTCTTTTAGTTCTCCCTTTTCATACAAAAAAACTTCAATTCATTATGCCAGAAAAATTTAAAATATCTTTTTTCCTTAGCATTGATTTTTTGTTTTTTTGTTTTATACTTTTTCTGGTGGTTGTCATCTATAAGTACAGGTATATCTTGATAAGTGTGGTTAATTTGTACCAAAACTTTCCGTAATGTTCTAAACCAGCACTGTTCAAGTCTTATTATAATTCAATGTTTGTTTTTTTTTCTTTCCAGCTTATACTTAGTTAAAATAATTTGTACAGCAATTATCTTAGCCATACTACATCAAAATTCACACTAATCAAAACCACACTATGATTCTCGACCTCTTATTTTATGTATTTCCCGTATAGTTTGCCTGACTCCTCTCTGGGCAATCTGACAACTTAGATAGTGCAGAAGGTGGAAGTATGTGAATGTTACTTTAGTTAGCCATGAAAACTCTGATCACAACTATTAGCTTAAGGTTGTTAGAAAAGCAATGCTGTATGTATGTTACACATGTATCCAATAGTACGTAAAAGAAGAGGAAGTTAAGAGAATGACTCCCGAGGTGTTATGTAAAACAATTCATGTTCACCAAAAATATTATCATAACCACTGTACAGAAATTATAATTGAAAACATGACCTTTCTTGAATACATAAATTCATAATTCATGTTACCTAGAAAGGTCATAGAATCCAATTATAATTTCTGTATGGTAGTTATAATATTTTGGGTACTTTTTGTCTTTTCTTGATCCCTTAGCATACACTGAAAGACGTGTTCATTTCTGGAGGCTTCTTCTACTATAAAAAGTACATCTTGTATTATAAAAAGTATGTGTTTTCTCCCACTATAAAAAGTATGTCTACTTAGATTAGATAATAATAAAAATGTTGCTGATGTCAGCCTCTCTTCATGGGTGGTCTACCAGAATAATCTTCAGTTAAAGATATTTATATAATCTCCAAACATGAAATGATATACCACGGATTGTGTATTATGGCACATACACAGTAGATTCTTGCTGATAGCTTCCTAATTTAACTACTTTTCATATGGATGTAATGCTGACTGTACATTCAACTATTTGGAGTTGCTTGACCAATCCTGTTCAGATGATTGGACTTGATTATCTCAAATCATCAACTGAGCTGTTTTAGTGTCGCTTGGTGTATTTTATGGGAAAGATCATCATTCTAATAATCTATCTATCTAATCACTGTTTTATTTGCTTCCATATGTGCATTCACACACACACACACACACACATACATATATATATATATATATATATATATATATATATATATATATACATATATATATATATATATAGGATGTTTCTATATTTTTTCTTTTTAGTATGATGTTTTGTACAATACACCTGAGAAAGACTGAAGAATATATGTTGTATCTGGACTTGAGAATTTGCTAAAAACTGATTATATCCATAAAGCTGCTGAAAGCATTGGTAGAAATTTTGTGTTAAAAACAACAATGAAGAAGACAATAGTTATTGAAATATGGAATAATGAAAGTACTTCAACTCAAAACTTGAGAAAACAACTTCATATTTTCTTGTGTGTACATATATGTATGTACGCTCTCTACTATGATCTTGTGTGAGACTGAGGTAAACTTATAATCATGTAAATAATGTTCACATTTAAAGTCATGTGAAAAAAATCCATCCAAGAATAAATATAGTCAGAATATATTCTATTTTTGACATCAATGGTGCTTTGCATTGGAAAATGTAAAATAGAGTAAAAAAACCAACTAGATTCTGGAGAATTTTGAATAAACCCATCTGAATAAGACCCTTCCCCCAAAGTCAAAAAAGCCTTTTTCCCTCAAAAATAAAATAAAATTTTTCTAAGTTGAATACTGATGCCAATTTTCAAGTCTATAGATAAAACAGTATGGCCAGGAGTGCTTGAACACACAAAACATGCTCTTATGAAAAGGGATAGAACCCTTCAATGCCTTTTGTTACTACGGTTGTTCAATTATACATATGTATTGTAGGGGAAGTTTGAAGGAGTGTAAGAACTACAAGGAGAATGTAGCTAACAATAAGAAAGAAACAGTTGAAATCTTTTGGACACATAATGAGGAAGGAAGGCTTAGAGAACTTATCGCTCATAGGGTGCATAGAGGGCAAGAGAAGTAGAAGTAGGCGGTAACCTACTTGAAAAGTTTGGAGCAAAAATTGCTAGAAGCGACAAAAGAAAGGAAACTGCCGAAAACTGTGATCGCCCACGTCCTGAAGGGACATGCCACCTAAAGAGAGAGATGTTTACAAGTACGTACTTATTTACTTACATATATTTGTAAAAAGGGTGGATGATGCTCTATATTCTTAAAAATAATCTGAAACAACACTTCATTATATATTCTTATTAATCATATCGCTATAACTTTTATTTAAAGAGGATTAGTAATAGACTTCTTTGTTCAAATTCAAGTTTTAGCAACACTTGATAGACCCATCAAATATTTCTCACATAAAGAGTGAGATTTTGTTTTGCCATTTTTTTTCCTTTTTGGATGGTATCAGATGTGGTATCAGTCAGTGCAAGGAATTTAATAGCTGCTTTGGTGTGTCTGTCAGAGGTTTCGGAAACAAACGAAACGTCTATTTTTGGAATTTTCATGAGAACTACACAACAGTATTCGCTTTTGTTAAACTATGTTGTAATGATGGGGACATTAAAGCACAGTCAGATCATGTGAATTTGAAATCAATGTGGCGTGTAACTTTTAGTTTCTAATGTTGTAATTTTGTTCTAAGATTTCCTTAACCTTATATAGAGTAGGTGCCATCAACTTGAATACTTCTACTGTATCCTAGGGATGTACTTAGCAAGCTAGTATTGCAAAGTAAGTTGATTTTCCATTAGATACTTTATAGACATGGCATACTAATGTCAGCATTACTAGAAAACAAGTTAAACATACCATTGACTACATTTTTGTGGGGGTTGTGCTAACTAGCTTTATTTATAATGGCTATCATGGCCTATGTGGTAATATAGTTGATTCTTCAGACATCATAAAGACTGATGGAAATTTGAGCTTAGGGAGAGACTTCTTGATTTTTTTTTCATTTTTACAAAAGTTACTGAATTTTCGTCTTTGCAAAAATTGTCAAGATCTGCGCAAAACATTACTTAGAAAAATCTCATTCTGTAATATGAACTCGCAGTGTTAACTTGGCACAAAAATCCTTCATAATCATAACTAGCTAAGACCCTGGCAGTTGGAGTCAACTATGATTGAAGATATTTTAAGATAATGTCCTTGAAAGGCATGAGTCCTAACTGAAAACATCTACACGCGATGCCAATTAACCTGTCAGGCTGAAAATTTGTATTAGTTCTATGCTACACCTCTTCTGAAAGAGCCCCTCCCCCAGTTTTTAGTGGGGGGGGTGTCAATCTGCAATGAAACTCGATGCAAAATTGGTCACTAGTCTGTGCCCGGCAGATTGAGACGTCTACAAGCAGCACCAATCAACTTGAAAGGCAGAAAATTTGCGTTAGCATTCCACTAGACCTCTTCAACTCAGTAGAGAGAGAATTATATAATTTTTTTTCCACTCTTTTAATTGATTAATTGATCACCTCCAACAGCATGCTGCCAAAAGACATGATGGTTTCTACAGAGCAACTCACCAGACCTGTTTTGAATTTTATTTGCATATTACTCACTGTTTGTTGAATTGAGGAGTTTAGTAAAATGTTTGACTTTTAGGTGAAAGAAACACTGTGTCAACAAGATCTATATAAAATGAAACTCCAGTTTAACTCAGTTAATGTGCCTCGGTGAAATACTTGAACCTGATCTTAGTGTGAAATTTGTAATTGAATTTCTGATGAATATTTATAAGTTAGTAGTTGGGGCATTAATCACCTTTTTTTTTTAGGGGTAAAATTTGAGGAGTCATTTCCTCTGAGTAGCCAGTTTACTATTAGTAAAATCTGTAGTATATCCTCTCACGTGGTATGAATATAGATTTCAATCATCTGACTTTTTGGTATTTATTGACTTCAAAACTTGATAACAAAGATCACTACATCTTTTGTTTCATGGAAAGAGTGTTTTGTGGCTGGGGGTTAAATTCAAATAGGATAATTATATCAGGTGACTAAACCAATAATATTGACACCGAGTGAATGTGTGTATGCATGTATATGTGTGAGAAAAGATATTGCTCACACAAGGTCAGAAGAGGTCAAATATAAATGTTATAACACCAAAGAGAGTTCCTGATATAACTTATTTTCTCTGTACCAATCAAGTTAATATTTGTGAAGTGTGTGTGTATGTGTGAGTGTGTATGGTTGGGAGCTGAATGCCCCTTAGACTGAAGTAATAATAAATGAATTTCTATCTGTTGTGTCCATGTTTGACAGGGGTCCTTGAAACCTGAGAAGAGCTCTTTAGGGCTCCATGACTAGAAACTGGTTGGCAATGACTGATCTGGTGGAAGGGTTAGACTTAATTCCATCAAAGCACACTCACATACACACACACACACACACACACACACACACACACACACACACACACATTTTGCAATGAGCGTTCAAAGGAAATTAATGTGAACACAAAAGTTTTCAAATCATGTAGATAGCTTACTGAGTTTTTATTGAAAAAATATTGATTCACTATGTCACATTCAAAAGTGCACATGTACTTTTCTCTGGAAAAAGAACTGCACATATATTTGCACTTATTGGTTACTAAAAATTAGAGTGGGCATGGGATTTAAAGTACAGTCTACTGGCATTACGTACACACACTCATTTCCGCTATTGTGGTTTAAAATGAGGAAAAGGATGAGGTGCATTTGAAATCCCTTTTTTAGATCCATAAACCCTTAGCGGGGTCTCACCCTCATCCATCTCTTGTCAGAGAAAGTAGAGGTCACTTGTCATGGGGTACAATGCAAATATTTATAGGCCCAGTGGTGTACATTACAACATCCCCACCTCCAATGTAGATGAACCTTGGAAGAATGTATAATCATTTTGTGATTAAGCAAGGTTAAACAGCTGAAAGACTGAAAAGGAAGAAAGGTAGCCTTGATGGTGGTTGAGAGAGAATTGGGGTTTTTACAAGCCAGTAAGATGGGGTGATGCCTCCAACCTCAGAGAGGGGAAACTGGCTTGTCAACAGAGATGCCCTTTTGTGTTGTAACTTACAGCACAAACTAATTAGACAGAATGTCTCGGCCCTTTTCCACAGTCCCCTCTTTTTTCCCTTGAAAGTTCTGAGAAATCCACAATTCCACTTCACATGAAACTGCTAACCTACATAAGGCAAATTTTCAGTTAAGGTTCCTCTAATGATCCAATAATAAGGGGTTATTAAAAGTAAAGAAAGATTGGGAGCGTGGTTTTAGCCTTGAACCAAGAGCTGTTAGCAGAGTATTGGACTGGAGAGTCATAAGGTCTGATACACATTGTTTTTTGTGAGATTCACTTATTTTACTTTTAACTAGAGAAACATGAACATGATTCAAAGAAATACACTGTATTTATGAGAAAGTATGGTACATTAACATAAATATAGGCCATGTATTGTTGATTGTCATCTTCTTTTGCATTTACAGTTATTGTAATAAAGACTATTGTTTTTGTTGGTCCATCTGTATATACCCAAGACTTAATAGTGATTTATTCTTGCTAGGTTTGTCATGGATGTATACGTGTGTAAGAATAGTGTTTATGGAGATTAAGTATTTATTATACATGGAGTATAGTATAGGGTGATTTCCAGCAAATATGCATGCCAAATTTGGTTGAGTTGTGTCAACGCTTAAGGGAAGGAACATAGGGACAAACATAATCATGTGATTAAAGAAAACTTGACTTTTCATTTGATACCTAAAGCTATATATATATATATATATATATATATATATATATATATATATATATAATGTGTGTGTTCATGTATGACAAACAAAGAGAATGAAATTCTGTATGCAAGAAAAAATAATTGAAATTCTCATTAGCATGTGGCTTTTCATATAAGTGTTGTAATGTTGGAGAGATTCATTGGTGTTTTAAAGTAACTCTAGTCAAGTTTTATAACGATGTATCTTGATACATATTATTATGTAGATGTACATACACAAGGATAGAAGTATATGTTGTAAAGAAAATTACTGCCTACTTTTCCAAATTTAATCTATAATTCATTTGTGATTAAAATCTTTTTAAAATCATAGAAAATCATAAAATTGTTCTCATATATATATATATATATATATATATATATATATATATATATATATATATATATACACACACACACATTGAAATTTTCCATCATGTGGATGAAACTCGAGGATTCAATTCATTACCTTAAATAACTAAGGCAAAGTCCCCTCCAAAAATGTGATAAGTACTATAGCAATCTGTAGAGTATTTTCATTTCATTCTGACTAATTTCATTCAGTAATGTGCATTTCATGCTAGTACCAGTTCAATGTGCTTTTTATTTTAATTGCCCTTACATGTTTTTCCAATCAACACTCTGCCACCCCCTTACATCAAGGAAAATTAATGCTTTATTATTTATATACTGTTCCACACTTGACTCTCTAACTGCTAGAGTTCATGCGAAAGAGAACTTATCAAAGTATGTACAATCTTTATTCTTTGTTTGTTTTATTTTGAACATTTTTGTATGGGTAAACAGGAATATAGATAGATATTTGTGGCATACTGAAACCTGTGTATCAGGTAGTACTATTTCTTTTTGAATAAAGTTTTGTTTTATTCTTAATTGACAAGTTTTCATTTTTGTGAAATAGTGGAAAAGGATTTCACTGTAAATACATAATATTATTACTTTTTATGTTTTTTCTTGTTCCATTGTGAGAGATTAATATCTCTGAAGAAAGCGTTAGTTATTTGAGCTTATGTAAAAATTGTATGTTTTGATTTATTATATTAGAGCTTTCCAAACTCTTTAAAAAGGTGACGTGTGAATTTTTTTTTTTGTGATGCTTCAAGTTTCATTAGCCAAGCTAAACATTGTTTCATTGAAGGCGTTCAACTGACTCGGGAAGAGAATATTTTGGAAAATATACCGAATTATACTTAATTTTGTGACTCGTTGAAAGATTATTGAGACAAAAGTGTCACAATACACAATTTGGAAAGCTCTGGGCTATATACTAATATTTATCAAGTAATATTGTGTATTTAGCTTCAGTTTTCAGCATAAATATGCTGTTTTAGTAATTAATTTATAGCAGTTTTTAAAAACATTTGCTTAATTGTTAGATATAAAGAAAAAAAAAACCTGGATGCCTTAAAAGCTGAAAGAGGGTATTTTTACCTGAATTAATTTCTCTCTAGACACAAAAGCAAAACATTTTTAGTGAAATTAGAACCAATTTGAGATTTTCAAAACAATCTTTCTTCATTTTTGGAATTTGTTTGACAAATTCATTCAAAATACTTATATTTGAATGTTTATAGTTTTGACAGCTTCTTTATGACTATGATGAGACTTTGAGGAAATCATTTTCTTTATCACATATGTTATAAATATTTTTGAAGTACTGAATAATCTTTTATTAGGATTAATTCATTTTCATGTAATAAGCCTCAACTTGCAATCAACTTTGAAGGCTTTGTTTTATAGCTTAGTAGATAAGGATATATAAACAGGTTTGGTTAGTCATTTGATAGAAACCATCGCATGACCAACATCTTTTGACTGTATGCGGTGTTGGGATGATCAATTAAAAACTTGGGAAAAGGGGTAATCAATGAATAAGTTACTTCTCTCACCTTTCGTTGGATATTGATCACCAAAAAAGTCTGAATTTTACAAGCATGAATGCTGCCAGACACAAATTTAGCATAAACTCACATTGCTAATTGAGCCCTCCACTGAAAACTTACTTAGGAGAGAATTTTCAATAAACAAAAAAAAACATCTTTTCTTAACAGAATTAGGAGTAAATGTTGAAATTTTCAGCACTCTAGCTTCATTGGTGTGGCTTGTATACATACACTTATAGCCAGCCAGACCAATTTGAAGACTGGAGAAATCTATGTTGACAGTTTTGGTTGACAGTTGCTAATAGTTAAATTTTATTGCAGATTTTTCAAGTAAGAGACTAAGGAACATTTGTCACAAGTTTCTCTTTGTCCCAGAGTTTTTCATGACATGTGAAAGTAGTTGACAAGCACCTGAAGAGGCATCACTCACCATTCTCTATTTTACCCACAGCTTGGAAGAGGAGTTGGATTCATGCCATTCTCAGTTGGAGTTTGAACTCATCTCACTCAATACATTTTCCACGTGGCTAACCAAATGGTCACCAGCACTTTCTATTGTTTTATTTATATAAGTTTCAATCTTTTGCATACAAATTAGTATCATTATATTAGTACTCGTAATGGAATAGCAGAAGTTCACTCTCAGTCATAGATATACCAGCAAGTATAGAGAAATGTATGGCACTATACATAGGGTTGTCATTAATCTTTGAAATGGAACCCATCAAAATGTTCTCTTCAGATAATATTTTGGTCTTAGGGAGAGATAAATAGCATTCCTTTAAATTAGGCTTCACATATTATCTTCAATAATGTGGTATCTCTTTTAGAAAATTCGAGAAGTGCCCGTATCAGCTTGTTTCTTTTCTTTATCTACTAACAGGTTTTACAGGCTCCTGTTAGTCATTCATGCTAATCCTGGGAATCTCGCTTTATTTTTGTGAGATATTTTTAATTCTCCGCTATTTTTAGGTAGAAATTCCAGAAGCAGAAAAAAACGTTATTTGGGTGGGCACAGTTAAGTTATTGTTTTAGGGAAAGCTAAGTGTGTTTTTATTGTTACCTCATGAAGTATAGTTTATTCTGGTGAGTTTTTTTCTTAATATTTTCTACTTGTATCATCTTTTACCCAAGTGTTAATTGTTAGAATATTTCAATATCTGTAAATGTGTATTTTCAACATGACATATCTTTGAGGTCATTTCTATACCTGAAGCAATCTTGTAAGTAGCTACCCTCAACTGACCAGTTAAATCACTATTGCTACGTTTAGGTTAATCATATGTTCTAACATTTATATCTATCTATCTGGAGTTTGCCCAGCCATGATCATTAATTACAGATCCTTGAAATTTTGCACATGCACTCCCTCAATGCGTAGAGAAAATGTTTTTCTGTTTTTTGAAAATTCCTTCCTCGAACAGATTTTTATTGGGGGTTCAATTTACAATGATAGTTTGTGTCAAATTAGCCCTTTAGTTTGTGTCCAGCTATCATTCATGCTTGCTTTTTGAAAATTGATACTTTTTAGTGACCACAACTTAAAAAAGGCAAGAAATGTAACTTCTTCATTGATCACACCTTCTTCCAATTTTTTAATTGATCACCCTCTCATGTGCCTAATCATACCGGTAATGTATTTTTTTAATCATAAGTCTATGATTCAAACCATGCTGGTTGTATTTTCATCAAGATAAATTATTTTACCTCCACCATTGCTTAATTTACGAAGTGAAAACCAGCCTGTACAGATTGTGGCGATTCATAATTTCCTTTGGAATGCTAGTTCAATACATGAACATTTTGAATTATTGTTCATGCATTTTCCATTATATAACTTAATAATGAAACAAAATAGAAAATATTTTTTATGCTTATAAAATTCATGCAGATAGTTCAATGTTATGAGATGAACTTCATGAAAATGTCTTCTGATATTTATATTTTTATTTGGCTGTACTTTGAATTTTAATAACATTACTGCTATTATACATAGTGTCTAGAATTTCATGTATTAGCTGTATTTTTACTCTTCATTATATATATATATATATATATGAAACATAATATAAAATGATATATATATATATATATATATATATATATAAAACATAATATATATATATATATATATATATAAAACATAATATATATATATATATATATATAAAACATAATATATATATATATATATATATATATATATATATATATAAAACATAATATATATATATATATATATGAAACATAATATAAAATGATATATATATATATATATAAAACATAATATATATATATATATAAAACATAATATATATATATATATATATATATGAAACATAATATAAAATGATATATATATATATATATATATATGAAACATAATATAAAATGATATATATATATATATATATATGAAACATAATATAAAATGATATATATATATATATATATGAAACATAATATAAAATGATATATATATATATAAAACATAATATAAAATGATATAATATATATACATATAAAACATAATATAAAATGATATAATATATATATATATATATATATATATAACAGTATAAAATGATATAATATATATATATATATATATATATATATATAACAGTATAAAATGATATAATATATATATATATATATATATAACAGTATAAAATGATATAATATATATATATATATATATATATATATATATATATATATATAACATAATATAAAATGATGATATATATATATAACATAATATAAAATGATATGATATATATATATAATATAATATAAAATGATATAATATATATATATATAACATAATATAAAATGATATAATATATACATATAACATAATATAAAATGATATAATATATATATATATATATATAACATAATATAAAATGATATAATATATATATAACATAATATAAAATGATATATCATATAATATATATATATATATATATAACATAATATAAAATGATATAATATATATATATATATATATATATATATATATAAGTTGAACAAGGGTTATAACAGGCTAAGGTGAAGTTTTTCCTATGTGGACTCTGGTTCCACATGGTACATTTTAATCCACACTCACACAACATTCACCACTGATGATGGGAGAAATCCCGAAACATGTATGGACTATAGACATATAAGGATTAATAAACCTTACCACCAAAAACTTCACTCCCGAGTCTGTCTCACTCTCTAAAGTACACATTATATATATATATATATATATATATATGATATAATATAATATATATATATATATAAGACTGTGACAAATTTTTAAAAAGATATCCAAAGTGTAGATATCTATTTTGATAAATTTGTTTGAATTGAATTTTATTTTAAATGAATTATTTCAAGTAACTATCATAACCTTTACAAGTGCAATTGCAACATAATTCTGGCAATGGGTATAAACTGTCATTCAAGTAGTAAATTTTTATTCTTGCTTTTCTACTTGAAACAAAAGACCATACCAGCAAAAAGGGATTATTCAATGAATCCTTTCCCTGATTAACATCCCTATCTTTGTTGCTTTTGAAAACCCTGAAATGGGATAAAAATGACAAATTCTGAAAAAAAAATTGAATAATACTTCATCTTGGAAATTCAGGCTGGAATTGAAAGATTCTACTGAAATTTCAATCATAATTTTATATTAAGCAGAAGGATTTTTTGCTCATTTCTAACATAAGCTCCAAAACTTTTCTTTTTGAAGAAATTTGTACAGCAATGATACACATGCAAATACAAGTAAGTACATGAGTTTGTAATCCTTCTAGAATGGATTTAAAAGGGTCAAAATATTCCATTTTTTCTCTTGGACTCCTATTTACAACTAGAAAGGGTCACAAAAATAAAAAGAAATTAAAAAAAATAGGTTTTCATTGGTGTTAACTTATTTCTCCATTATAATTATAAGATCTGTAAGAAAAGTATCCAGCCATTTAATATTGATGAAAAAATAACCTATCTAGGGCAATCAGTTCGCTTCAAAATACTTTTATTCAAGCATCCCTTCCTTCCACTTTTGAAAAGTCTGCAAAGTCTTCTTTCTGGATCACCATCAGTAGCCTTGTCACATTCTCCTTAATCTCCTCTATGGTCTGAAATCTCCTTCCTTTTATCAGCAAAATGCCAGAAATTGCAATGAACCAAATCTGAACTGTACGGGGAGTGGGGCTGACTGACCTAGGCAATATATTTTGTAAAAAAAAACGGAGATGTGGAGTATTGGCAAGCTTGGGTCATTTTGAATGCAATGATCGCATAATACACAAACTTACCAAAATGGCATCTCACTGCTGACTGAGTAACCCCTCCCCAAGTCACTATTGCCAAGTTATATCAGGTCCACACTATGAATTCTCTAAATATTCAAAATGACAGGATACTTTCCAGATAGACTTTGTATGTGTCTCTAACTACCCAAAGCAGCTTTGTAGTTCATCTGTTAGAGTAGTATATAACTTGCAAAGTTTATGTCTGTTGATTTTGGATGAAGTTTCAAAATGGACTTATATAAATGCTTCTTATATTCAAATATGTTTTTTTTATTTGAGAAAAAATTTGAATAAAAAAAGAATTTAGTTGTTGGTTGACTTATATACATTTAGTGTGTACCCATTATGTTTTATGATTACAATTTCATTTCCAGTGGACATTTTCCCCCCATAAGACTTGAAACAATTTTAAGCAAAGATTATAATTCATCTCCTGGGATATGCTGAAATGAATATTTTTAAACCACTTGTGAATCTTACTGTGATATAAAGAACTCTAGTTGAGAGAATAGACTTTTTCAAAGAATTTCTCCAAACACTCAATTCTTAGGTGAGTAATTAGTGTTTGGGTGTGGACTGCTTTCATGTAATTTTAGATTTGGTTCCATTGGTAGTCAAATGTTCCATTCAAATATATGATCTTATGTTGAACTTGATCTTTCTTTTGTTATTTGATACTGTAAGGTAAACTATTTTTTAGGAAAAAACTTCCAGTACAGTATGATAGCTGGTCACGAAGTCACGGTTTCTGTTACATGTGTCAGCATTTTAATCTTTGTAAGTCTCTGGTCTGGTCAAGACCAGGACTTATAAGTTTTTATGACCACCCGTTTGGAAGGATACAAGTTCGCCAAAAAGATACCTCCATCCTAATCAGACAGCTTGGAAGATAATCAATTAACTGCTGAGTATGCTAGGAACTTTGACCTAATGAAGAGTTTTCAAAACACTTTGTTCATGCTGAGAATTGAACTTGGGACCTTCTATGTGTGAAACAGACATGCAATCCATTACACTACCCAAGCAAACTTTTTAATACAATGGTCATTTTAAACTGAATGTTTTACTTGGTAAATCTAATTCCAAACCTGGAATTTTCAGACTGTAACTAATCCAGAGAGAAATATAGTACTTTCAAGAGTCAATTTTGGAATGTGTGGGTGTTACTTCATAAAATATATTAACTTTCAATGAAACTTATCAATCTTGTTTTTCAGGCTTATTGTATGATGAATTGAAGAATTTTCCTAATACTTAGGTAAAAAGCTGCGAGATATTGTACTAAATTTTTATATGTACTTTCTATCTGACTTTCTGAGATAACTATTATCATACTCTGATTTACTAATATCGTTGTCCTCATCTTTGTTGTTATAGTCACATTGTTTTGGCTGTTGAACCCTCTGACCTTTTTCAGGTACCTGTTGTACTTGGTAACATTCTCAAATAGAATTTATTCATTCCACTGGGTTAGGGTGTTATTAGGCAGATACCTTGTATTAGTTCATGGGTGTAAACTGTTATGTAAAACCCACATTCCCTTACCATGATTTGAACTCATGACCAGCTGATTGCTAGCAGGTGATCTAATTGACTGAGCAAAATTGACAAGTTTTGGGTATTAACCAAAATTATCATGCAGATATATATGGGCTTATTTCATTCTAATAAATGAATACATTTTTGCAAAAATATGTATTTTTATAATTGTTCTTTTGTTAATGCAAAAGTTGCAGTATTCATCTTCAGTTGGAATAATAATTGGATTGGAGTTTGACCCTGCAGCAGTCAGTCTTGTTTATAACATTTGCTTACTTGAAAATAGATATCCCCAAATTGGCTTTTGAATGGATTATGAATTAATCTAGAGGATTAGTACATTTGTACATCAAGTTTATCATTTTCATTGTTTATAATAGAAAAAAAAATATTGCTGGCATTTTTGTTAATTTTGCTACTAGTGCTTGTGAAATCAAGGCATCCTTATTGATCCAAGTAAATGATGGCGGCAGATCATGTGAATTGTATATCCAGAATAGACCATATATTTGAAGAATTTAAAGGTGGAAACTGTTAGTTGTATTTTAAACCTACTCATGATGATTATGTAATTCAATTTAATGGTTGATAAACCAACAAGTTTTTTTTTTTCCCAAATTGACTCTTTCTCTTTCCAATTGAAACTGCTCCTTCATTGTCTAGTGGCATTTACAATCATACTTTTATGTGTATTTAAAAAAAAATAGTCATTTCATCCTCAAAGCAAAGCAAAGTTACTTCCATGTCATGACAGGGTTAGGCTGACTCCCAAGATGGATCGTCTCACTGGACTAAAGGGCTCCAATTGCTCTACTATTTATCCATAGCTTGGGTAGAAGAAATGGATCCATACCTTTCTGAAAGACATTTGAGCAAAATGAATACAAACTGTTTCAACCGGAGTTTGAACTCTGTCTGCCAATTTCATTCTCCATGCTGTTGACTGTTTAGCTACCCTTCTCCTCACTGATGAATTAAATCTTTTGTATATTTATCCCTACAATGCATCCATCTTAAGTTTTCCAAATATTGCTAGCAAATGTGAAGATGTCAGGTCTGGGGGCCATTCCCTTACTACTGGAAACAGGTAAACCAGTACAACCCATCACATGCGACTTGGAATGGAGATGGGCACCACCAAATAATACTCATTGCTCGGACCCCCATCCAACACGTTATGGGCCAGCATGACAGGGTTTAGCCTAAGACTCCCCAAAGTTTGCATAATGGTCTGGCAAAACCTTAGGGAAGATCTTTGTCCAATGATGGATGCTAAAAGGCTGATGATTATAACATGCTTGGCATTGGTTATAGTCTACTAGCAATGAGCACTGATCTATTTCCATTTTCAATCAATAAATTTGTGTAGAAATTAGAGAAACAATATATTGAATATCGGTTTCACAGCAGCTGAGCTTATGAATTGAATCTGGATCTATCATTTATACAAATAAAATGCTATGTTTTTTTTGTTTCTTTCACTCAATTTATTTCATACTATTCCACCACTGCACACCTGTTGTTATTTCTATTATCAATACATTTATCTTGCACAAAAATGGTAATATTTTATATTTTTCAAGCACAGTATTGTAAGAATATCTCAGATAAACCTGGATTGAGGAGAATGTATGTATGAAAAGTCTAACATCACATGATAATAACAAAAGTTTAGTCACTTTGCTGATTACTAATTTCTTTGAAGGTATAAAATATAATTCCGAATAGTACCAAAAGTCAACTCCCTACTTTTATTATAAAGGCAACAATTGAACTTTTTGTTTCTGTTATTTACTTAAGGAAGTCTGACAATTCTTAGAGATCCTGAGACCTGGATTTAAACAGCTATCAGGTTTACTTTATAGAAGAGGGTACAAAGTTAACATGCTCACTGGCACACAATGCACATGTCTGGTATTCTTCTTGATATTTTGTGCACTGCCCAGTTTTATTTAATGCAATATGAATAGCTACAGCAAATACACTAGATTCAGTTTAAGCCTTGCAGCAGTGAATAGAGGACAAACTACTGTTTTTATAAGTCTTTATGTATACTACTGGGTGTATGTTAGGTGGCTAAAAAAATTCATTTATTTCAAAAGCTTGTGATCAAGTGTTCAAATTTATTCTGCTATTGAACATAGCACACCATTATCATTAATTTTTGCCATTATATGATTAATATCTTAATTGTTGTTGCTTTCTGTTGAAACTGAACTCCAGCTGGGTTCTCTTCAGCAGTGAGTAAATAAATTAAGTGTAGAGTGGAATAAGGAATAAGTCCCAGGTGAGAATCAAACTCGCAATCCTCTATGCCAGAAGGTTTAATTGGACTCTCGCTTGCTAGCTATTGAGTTCCACTTGCTCATCTACTAAGAGTTTTTAAAGACATGCTCAAAGGATGTGAATCAAAATATGATTAAAATGTAGTTGCTCATTTATAGAAGTAAGATTGTTTTGCTAAATTCACTCAAATCTTTTTTTTTTTCTACTATTCATCTAAATTTTCTGTTCTCTATTTTTCCTTAAAAAAGAAGCCCTGATTACTTTGGTACAATCTTTTTAAAATAGCAACCCTCATGAAGAAAACATCAATTTAAATTGTATTAGTATTTTGTGAAGATCTGACTCCTGGACTCTGAGAAAGACTGAAGTTTGAGAAACTCTTTTAAATCAATCATGTGCAACTTTCAATGCGTTAACAATAGTTGCCTTGGTCTATGCTCGTGTGTTTTGAGGAAGGTGGGGCTGTTCATGAATTATGAATATTGGATGATCTAAAAAGCAGCCCAATGACTGCTCAGTCCTCATCATGCTGTCCTCTGACCTGTCTTCTGTCCTATTAAATTACATCAACTATCACCCCTCATCTGAACCAGCCATGAAATGTCTGCTTGTTCTAGCCAGTCTGGAGCAAACTCTTGTATCAAATCTCCTGTAAAAGTCAGCTTCCCCAGAGAATAACACTGTTAAAAGTCCAATTTAACTTTATTAAAAAAATGGAGCTGTCTACTTGACAGCTTTGTTGAAGTTGAAATCTTTATCACATATGAATGCCGGAAAGATTATTTTCCTGTCATCCTGATTTTTAATTCTGTCATGTATCCATTAAAAAATCCTGTCTTTATGCATATGATAGGTCACTGTTACAAAGTTATTATATTCAAGCATTTTTGAATAATGGCTTATAAACTTTCAGTTATAATTTTTCCTGCGATTATCCTGTTACTATCTGTTTTCTGTCAAATATTATTCAAAACATTAACCTATATCTCCAGTAGCAGTTTTGATTACATAACAAAACATACAGCTGTGAAACTAAATCTATCCCACTGCCACAAAAAAAAAAAGTTTTGCAAATGTAATCGTTAAATCTACTTAAAATTTCCCAGGCCAGCAGTTCTCATGTGAACAGTGAACAAAATTGTAGATTAATTACATTCAAATATAGAACTTATTAGTTTTCTTTGCAGACATGGTTATTTAAAGTTAATAACAAATATTATTTTTATTTGTTTCTGTGATAGGCATTTTTTACAAATGCAGTGAAATTTTTGCACTTATCATAACTTTGATTCAGCTGATTATTGATCAGAGTAGACATAAATCATATACAGTGTTGAGAGAATCACATAGTTATTTCTTTGTCAATACAGGTCAATAGAGTTGTGAATCATTTGATTGATTTATAAATTTTGGAAATGGGCTTTATTCTGTAAATGATGATAAAGTCTATGTATAATTATCTGGACTACACATTCTAAACTTTGTATTTTTTTTATTAGAAATGTTAAAAAAAATGTTCCATCTAAGTTGTGTGTGTGTGTGTGTGCACACACATTTTGCAACCAGTGCACAGAGAAAATTCTTATGTACTACATTGAATTTGAAAATGTGCATATACTTTTGTCACTTGAACAAAATTTGCTCAGCATAACATCTTAGCACCCATTGCCTATTTAAATTAGAAGGAACTTTGATTGTAAAGGATTATTAATGATTTCTATTTTTCTTCATTTTAATATTTTACTCTGTGATATACACTTTAATGTTTTCGTTTTTATAGGATGTTAACTTTCAATTCAGGAAAGTTAGATAAATGAATGATACAGTTTAGAACTCCAAAAGAGATTTTTCTACAAGAAGTAGTCTTAGCAAAGGCATTGGCCAATGTTCAATAAAAAAAAAGTGCTAATAAGATTGCAGGTAATTTTGAATGTTTTCATTTGAAATATATGCTATTTTAACTTGAATTTAGATTTTCTATATTGGTTTTAGGCAATACTATCTTGTCTACTTGGCAGATGCATTCTTTGGCAAACACTAAACATCGACAATCATATATGCTTGTTGTCTTTCATAGTATTAGATTATATTAGACAGTATCTCTAATGCTATGTACAAAATCTAATTTCTTTGAGATAATTGCAACAATTGAAGATATTTGGGCATAAGAGCACTTGGTTGTTATGACGTGTTTACTTTTATAACAAGCCAAGTTTTCAATTTTTTATTTTCTTTAATCTATTTTCTTTAGTTTGTAAACATTTTGTTTCTATTTTAGAATGTTATTTATTTGGAAATGCTTTCCTTTTTCTATCAGAGGAATATAAACAAGTTGTTAGTGCCAACATTCCACACTTTCACATTCCTTTGTATTCGGACCTCAACACTTCGTCATGTTCTTTCTTTATTAATTGCCAGAAATCCTGTACTTTCTTCACCATTAATATAAACATTAAAGAATGTCTCCATTTGGAATGTAAGCAAGAATAGAATTTTTTTTAGTCGGTAAGTTTATAGACTATAACAAAAAAGTTTTGTATACTTTTTTTTTTTTTCTCCTAATTAAAATCACATCAGTGATTTGCAAAGTAGATGACATCATTCACTGCTAATGTTGAGAGAAAATCTATGGAGGCCATAAAAAGAAAGGGAACAGTTGGAAGGCACTTATGATAAGAAAGAAAAGGTACTCTGGATTTGTTCCCAGTGCAAACAGTAAGGAAAAGTCAAGTAACCACTCTACAATATTTCACACTTGAGTTTTGACGAGCTTGGAAAAAATAATGGTATCATGTCCAGTCATTTAGAAATTCTGAGGTACCTTGAAGAGGGCATTTGTTACTACCTTAGGTGAGCTGAATTGATGCAGGAAGTAATTAAGGAAGCGAAAAGACGATTATTAACATAATATTTTGAAAAATTACTTTCTTAAAAATTCACAAGTTTTCTAGACTGTATTCATCATGAAATTTGTTTGTATACATATTGATAAACTGTTTACATTTTTTGAGTGAATTCTGCACCGACAATCACAATTACTTGATCATAAATGATAATAAACACATATAAAAGTGGACCTCAAACACTCAGCATGGTTATGTTGGTTCAAGTATTGACTCGATAAGAAAGAGCTGGGCAATTAATGCAAGGTCTGGCAATGAGATCATGTCTACCCTAAGTTATCTTTTATATATAAGTATATATATTAAGGAATGGACATAGTTGATCCGACAGAATGAATTAAAAATTACGTTATATTTTATAGAAACTATTTACATTGTCTAGGGTGAGTAATACATTGACCATGTAACAACAGAAGGTCATCCCAAAATAAGTTTGTTTATTATATAATGCAGTTTATAATTCATATAAGTATATGTATAAACACTGGTAACATCTAGTTTGTTTCAAATAATTCTATTTTCATGCAACTTTTTGTCACTAATAGGCAACTTGAAAACTTTACTAAGCAAATATTCTTACCATAAGAGCTAAGGCCCTGCTTATGTTTATTTTTTACTCTTGATAATTAGAAATCATTAATCAAAATTGCCAACATCAAGAAAGGTTTCTTCAGTTGTCAAATGAGACTGGCTGGCTACCTACCTACTTATTTGTAGAGCATACAAGGCTACACCAATGGAGCTAGATGGCTGAATGCATAGCAAGCGCGGTTTCTATTTCTTTAGAAGCATAAATAGCAGTTTGGTCTGCTGTAAAGATCAGCACACTTCTCCATTGTATGTGAGCCAATAGTATATGTTTATCTTCTTATAAATTACTTTTTCATCTGCTGTTTTACCTGAAAATTGAGTTATCAAAAATAATGGATAAATTATAGGGTTGAAGAGGATATAATGAGCTTTGCTCGAATAATTATAGTAGATACAATGTGCGGTATTTGACTTTTGATAAAAGCATGTTATCTCACCCTGTGATTACAAAATATTTTACATTTGTGACTTCCTATAAATATAACGCTTGTTTATAATGTCCAATTTTTTGAGAAAAGAGTTCATTTTCTTCATTTTATTTGCTTCTAGATAACTTCTTAAATTTTGATAATTTCCTGCGACAAACATTGCAATGTCTAAGAGAGCCAAATTCACTTTCCTTCAGATTAAAACTGAAAAGGGTTGAAAGTATCCCTAGAAAGAGAGGGGAGGCAAGAAAAAGAAATTTACTATGTTCATATTTCTGAATTATTTGCCATGATGTGGTAATAGAATATTGTAATGTCATAAAAAAACAAACTTATTCTGATGACACTTTTTATTTTTCTTAGTTGTTTTTTCATCTGGATTTATTTTCTAATCAATGATACTTATTGAAAGGGTCAAAAATGAGAGGGAACATTTTTTTCCCTTTTTAGGAGTCAAAAAGAAGGAAATATCAAGTAAATGCATTGCTGATGATTTTACTATTGAAAATCAGGAAGAAAGGGATTGATAGTAGTTAGGAATAAGGGCATGTGTTACTGACAGAATAGTTTTTTTAATTTTATTTAAGTATATAATGCATTACAAATAATTTTACTATGGAAATACATTCGTATTTTGGCAGATGAGATTTTAGAATTTGAATAAAAATCTGTAATTTTGTCAATAAAGTCAAACGAATATCAAAAATTGTATGACCAATGTTGCAGGTTTTGAACAGAGTCTCTTCTTGTATTTCTAACTGTTTGTTGGGACGGGATATGCTATTAGTGTTCAAAAGTCCTGCCTAGTCCCATTATTATTCAGTTCTTGCTTTATATATTTGAAAAGCTTTTAATATATGAATGAACACCATATTGCTTGGTCTGGCACAATTGTGTATATGTATGTAGTGAGAGATGTACTATGAAACCATATTATTTATTGTCATCAGTTCATATGATAGTTTCAGTACATAATATACTTTGATTTATAAATGAGTATGCATAGCATAACCTATTCTTTAGATTACAATATAATAAAAAGTATACAATTTTAGTCAGAATTTTCTCCTAGATTTCCTTATGAAAAAATAATGATATTAATGTCAGTCAGTAAGCTCAGAAATGCTGATGGGTTTTAAATTGAGAAATGAATGAAAAAATGATACTCAAATCTCTCTGGCTTTCTTTCATTTTTATTTTTATTTTTATTAATAAGTATGTAAATTAAAGGAAAAGCTTAAAAATTTACTTCCTTGAAATTTAAGCAGAATTCTCAAAGACTTGCATAAAATAACTCATACAAAATACATTCAGAAAAATGCACTTCCCATTAATGTTGTCTCAGTCTTTAACCAAGATTAGTCTTTTTCTTACTTTTTCTAACACAGCTGTGAAAAAAAAAACACAGAACTCTTAGAGTGTTTTCCCTTTCATCCTCCTGACATAAATGCATTAGTTTACTTACCTGATATTTTTTTTATACATTAAGTGAATTGCTGTGTTCATATTGATTTTTGTTGAAACTGTTAAACTAAATTTTCACTTTCTTTAACTATTAACATCTTTTACTGCACACCAAAAGATGTTCATTATACTATTATATTCTGATGTTGTTTTTTTGATTAATGGTTGACACATTTTTTTGAAAGAATTAACACCTAATGAGAGAATTGCGTTCATCTTTAGTTCTTTTTGTTTTTCCTTGGGAGGGGGGGGATGTAAGAAGGACCCTCTGCATAAAATACTTGGGGTATGATGTGTTATCACTGCCACTTGCTGTCCAATGCTTTGCTGAATATCTTACACATTTCAGTCACTGCTTTGTTTTATATCGCATACCATCATTGGTATTTGTATTTTTTTAATTCAAAAGAACTGTTTTAATCATCTAGGAGGAATTGTTTTTATAGCTACATAACTACTTTGTGTGGTGTCTTTCTTCACAATTCACAGAGTATGTTAATTGGTGTATTATCACTGGCTATGTATTACTGCATCACTGCAATGTTATTCTTTATTTATATATATCATAATTAATTCTGGAGCCTAATAAAGTTAATCCTATTCTTCAAGGTTTTTATGTCTATGAAATCATATTGAATTGATGTGAAGGAATCCAGAAACTCTGCATTAGGTATCCTTGAAATTAAACTATATGTTTGCACTTTAATTTTTGCTGCCTTGATTATAGGAAAAAAGGTTTAAAAGTTAGGGTAAATAAGATTCATCTTTTAGAAGAACTTGAAAAATATTTTCTATGTTAGTGAGTTTTGAAGGTACAAATATGTCCTTAAATTATTCCATAAGGTTTGTATTATGTCTATTTTGTTGGTCAGAATGGTTCTTTGACTGATTACTCACTATTGTAGACTGATGGTCCGAGTGTATCTCATGATTTAAAGGATAGCATTCTTGCTGGAAACAAGATTTGAGATTTGATTTCATGTCATGACTAGGTGTCCTGGTATTGAGTGAATCTGCTTCCCATCAGTTTATGGATTTTGTAAATTTGACAGTAGCATTTGGTTATGTGGTTTTATAAACTAATCATTTCTGTCTGATTATCTTTGTGGTCTTTGGAAACTAATTTAGATTCTTATATTGTGTTTGAGAGAAGTTTGTCTAAAAATGTTTTATAAGTAATGAAGGAAGTTTCATGTTCTGTTCTTAACAATTTATTTGTTTGCCTGATTTTTATTAAATCTACTACCTGTTCAATAGTAATTCTACATATATACATACATACATACATACATGTCATCATGAAGATTTGCAAGTAGTCTCAACAATGTTCGATTCATGTTGAGTTATCCTTAATTCTTATTTTGTTGAATTTAAAATTTCAATGGTTGTGTTCTTGATATTTGCTAAGTTTTTTTATATAAGCTACTTAACTTTAAGAAATGTTTTAATCCATTTAGTAAATAATGCAATATTAAATTTTAATCTATTAACATACACACACCAATACAAAAAAGACTTTTTTTTAATACTTTTCTTAGAGATTAGCAAGCTTTTAGATAGGATCTGTGGCTTCTGTCAATTTTGGTTAATCTAGTACATTGGCATTTATTTTACAGAATTATACCAATGTGTTCAGTGTGAGTATTAAAGACTTTTCTATCATCAGTACAAGATGGGCTTGATAATTCTGCCTAAGTTTAACAGTTTTGTAAGCCACTGTACAAGATTTGGAAGAGTAATCCAGAAAATATACAAGTCGAATGAAGCACAATAACCACTAAAAATTGTACGTTTAAATTAACTAGAACTTTATTGTAGCTGGAAAATGTTTTGCTGACTTGGTTTTAAGTCAAATTTTCTTCTTTGAATATTTGGTAACAAGTATGGCCTGCCTAATGTGGGATGGAACTTGACCTCAATCCTTCGCTCTATCATTTAATCATACCGCACCCCCAGTGCATCATTGTCAGATACAACAAGATTCTCCTCTTCAGTTGTTTTTATGGTTACTGTTTTATTGTAACATTATCAATTTGCAAAGGTTCCAGCCAGACATGTTAGTTAGGGGGTGGGGACTAAATAATAGTGATACTGCTGCTCAGTGCTGAGGTCATGACAAAAGACTCTGGGCTTCTTTTGGTGTTTGTCTTTTGTTTATGCCTGCTGGCAGGTCAGGGATAGACTGCTGCCTGTCTGCCTGCACAGCAGATATGAAGAATTTTAATCTGTCTCTCTTCCAACTATAAATCCTATTCTTTTCTTTAGGTCTGTCTACAATATTGCACAGCATCTAATTGAAGTGCTCACTCAAAATATCTTCATATCTTAATGAAGTAAATGCTTGAGAATTGGTCACATGAGGTCAGGGAAAATAAATCTATGTATCTTTTTTTCAGCCTCTAAAAAATTGCATGTGCACTTGCATATGCACTCATTCACAAGAAGCGAACAAAAGGAGTAAATGATGTTTAACATTCACATAACCTATATACTGTTCCACACTGCTATACTTTAATAGGGTCACTTATGGATCCTCTCAATATGTCCCATACTCTAACCTCATGCTTTCAATTCATTCAATTTCTAAAATGGAATATGGGATTAAAAACCAGAAAAAATATTTTTTCTGAAGGAACTCACACACACACACATATATATATACATCAGTAAATCATAGCTTAATTGTGAAAAAAAGAATTCATTTTACACACTAAATGTTTATTTTTCAACATAATCTCATTCCTTGTCAATTTCCTGAACCCAATGTTACTTGATTAATCACATAGATCAAACATTTTGTAGAATGAGAATTTCAGGTTAAAATTCAGCTAATAACTACATCACGGGCTACAAATGTATTGATTCATCCTTGTTTGTGTATAACTCTTTATGCAAAAATTTTGGTTATGATATTATTCTAATTCATTTTTTCATCCTAAAATGAGACTTGAGAGTGAACACTGTAAAATCGCAAAAGACCCATGATAAACTTTTGATGAAATAAATTACATAAAATAGAGAAAATAAAGATGACGGTGGTAAATTTGGTACAACTATTCAATCATATTTTCATGTGAAAACATAAGAAAAATGTATTAATGTATGTAATTAGAAAGATGGCAATTTCTTTATGTTTAATTTCCAAGGTGATTGTTGGGAAGATCATGTCTGGTATTTAGAAATTCTTGAATCCTTTTCACTTATGAATCTTGCACTTTTTAATGTGTTCATATGGTAGCGATTTCTCAGTATAGAACTACATTACACATACATATAAATCAATAATGACACCTTTCACATAATATACTCAATCTGTTTACAACGCTTTGAGACTAAGGTATTTTTTAATGTTTGGCATTAAGGATAAGTCTCATTAAAAGTATGATGTCATTCATAACATTGGAAGCATTGACAAATTGTGACTCAAAAGAGTTCTGATCACTTCCATACTATTTAGCCTTCATTAGTTAATCTGCTGTGCAAAAAATTGAATGTTATTGATCTTTTTCACAGAAAGTGACTAAGAAAACCAATGATTATTAATTTGTTTGTGAAAAATGCCAAAATGTTTTTATATTTTATTTATCCCTCTCTTTTTGTTTTTCCTCCAGATATGGATCCTGTTGAAGAGGGAGGTGTGGGGGTCCCTGTCAATGATTTTCAGATCCAATCTGATCAAGCCACTAAAGACAGCTATGTGCTTGCCTTGGATATTGGAACCACTGTGATACGATCATACATCTATGACAAAAATGTAGCCATTTTGGGAAGTAGTGATACTAAGGTGAGTTTTTTCTAGCTTCATTTTTCTAATTCTGTCATGATTTTACTAGCTGTGCATAACTAGTGTGATTCTTGCAAGGAAATGTATCATTGACACAAATAGCTACAAAATCATTTCTGGTTAATTTTCTTGTAATGTAATCAAGTATGAAATTTCATAAAAATTGATAATTATGCCAGCAATCTTTACCTAGTGACTGTTTACTTGATCCTAAGAACCTAATGGGATATTGATTAAAACCAAAAGGATTTTTGGGCTTTCTCCAAATTATGACTTTATATTACATGAAGTTCTTGGATTAAGATATCAGTAAGTGGGATGACTATGGAGATAGGAATTTCTGTATTCATTAAAGGAAGTGCAACCATCCTTGGAATATAAAGGGATTATTATTTTCTAAAAACTTCTTGTATATTGTGAGTTTTTTAGAAAAAGTTTTCATTTGCAATGATTCAGTTATCAAAATGATCAAAATATTTTGAAAATCATACCTTTCCAGTGGTCAGAAGGTGATGTACTTTTATTACGTTATTGAACACAATTGATACCACAAAAAACCCCGTTGAGAAACCATCCATCTAAGTGAGGATAAGGTGTTTTTTTTTTCTTTTTCTTCACAAATGCACCAGGCTATATGATAAATACGAAAAATTACAGCAAATGATAATGTTATGAATTCTGGTCTGTAAATTACCCATCGCCTTGCTGAAAAAATTGGCAACATGTTTTTCATATCTGCTGCACATGTACTTGGATATTTCAGCAATATATTGCTTGTAACATGATAGGCATGGTTACCAGTACTGAGTGTATTAGTAAAAAAAAATGTCTTGATATTTTATTTTTTTAAAAATTTGACCTTGACCTAAATGCATTTCCTTTGGTTCTGGTGATCAAAATTATCATCAAATGAATTGGCATTCCCAACTTAGTCGGAAATATCACCTTAGATGTTTTTCAAATTATACGGGTTTGAACATTAGACCTGGTTGACTGGCGACCAACTATAATTCGACCTCTCACAGTCTTCAGAGGTCAAATCAGACTTCCTTCTATGTCAGAAAATTATGTTATGGTATGTACTATGTTAGAAATTTGATGCTTTTTTTCCCAAAAGTGTACAATCAGTCATAATTTGAGATCTTATCTGCTTTACTAAATGTGTTGCTGATACTATACCAAGTGAACATATTTTTTAAAAAAAAGCAACCATACAAAACAGGTAGTCAAGAGTTATTTGAAAAAAAAAATCAACTGTTAATCATATAAATCTCCTAGGTTTATCTATTTGATCAACTTAATTGTGATTTGGGTTGTTTTCAAATTTTGATTGACTTGTTTTGCCATATTTTTGGTAATTATGTGCAGTAATTACATTTCATTCAGCAATTCCATCTGCATGTATGTGTTTTTAAGGTTTACTTTATTTTTGACAATATACATTAAAACACATGTTTTTAAGACCAGTTATATTCTTGTAAATATTTCATTACACAATGTATTCTGATAATTCTTTAGTCAGTGGAGAAAAGAGCATTCGGTCTTATGACTATGTTATATTTAGCAAAAAAAACAAAAACATCTCTAGATAATTTTCATCAGTTTTCCATTCTTTCTAATTTTGAAAAGATTAATAATGTAATATAAAACAAAATGAAAACTCTTACTTTAATTCTATCCTTTGAATCAAGCAGAGAGAAAAATAGTTTTTTTTCCTGTCTAAGATAAAGTGGCTTTCAAAATTTTTCCCACCGCCCAAACTAATTTTTTATAAAAGCGGGCGGAAGATGTTTACTCATTGAAGACATAATAGCTTAGTTCTTATTAGTTGATTCAATCAAAAGAGAGATTATGTCATTGATGCCCCCGCCCTCTCCCTGACCTCATCTTATTGTTAATAGTTATTCAATTTTGTTGAGAATGTCCTAAATATTGACCTCACTTTATTAATCCTATTGACCTGGAATCATTTTAATGCAGAACAGTATTATGATATTGATGTAAATCAGAACAAATGAATTTTTACTATATGTATTTAAGGCATTTTAGTATGTTTATTGTGCAAATGAGTGTACTTTTACTTTTAATTTTCAAATGAATGTGTAGGAAAATTGCTACCTTTGTGAAAGAATGCATTAATATATGATAGTGTGTGTGTACAAATGTCTGTACATGAATTTTAAAAGCAAATCTAATAAGCAATTGTTATTAAGTAGTCTGATGCTTTTTAGCTCTACTTGCTAAATAAATAAATACATAATAATAATAATAATAATAATGATGATGGTGCAATATTTGGCCATATATGGTTGTGAATATATTGTTTGTGTTATAATATCAAAAGTAATGTGTACAATTTCATAATACTCATAATTAATTCATGTTCAGCCGATTATAATCTCACAGAATTAATCTATACTTTTTCGTTTGTGCAACAATTATGTTTGATGAACTAATTTTTCAATTACATATGATTGTATATATTTTTTATGTACCTATGGTAAATTCTTCTGTAGACATTTTTACTTAGATCTACTTTTGTGCTTTAAAAAAAAAATGAAAATGATATTTATGAAAGTGGTAAAATATGGATATAATGATTCAATGTGATCTTATGAATAGCCAAACTGTGTTACTGATTATTTGTAATTTGGAAAGTTTTTAAAAGTAATAGAACGACATAGCTTAATTTTTAATTTTCTTTTCCTTTGCCTTTCCTCAGCTCCGTCTTATTTCTTTCTTTTTCTCTTTTCTTTCATCTTTTCCTCTTTCATCTTTTTTACTTTTCACTTTTCTCATCTTGTCTTTTGTTTTTCTTCCATTCTTCCACATTTTTTGCCTTCATTTCTCTCTTCTCTCATATTTTATTAGATTATCATAAAAAGTTATTTTTTTTTTGTTTTTCTCACAATTCAAAGTATTTTAGGGTGTTATTTGCATTATTTTGTGACATTACAGAAAGAGAAATTAACAAAAAATACTTTGAAGTGGTCACAAAATCCATTGTCAAAATACGTTTGCAAGTATGTATTAATTTGGGATCAAAATGGCTGCTTTAATTCATAAAAAAGTGCAAAACAGTCACACGTGTGAGTGTGTGTGTGGATTGCTCTAGTTGTTTGATTCATGGTTGGATTTCTCTACCCATTCAGAAAGACAAATGTGCATGTGACAATGGATTAGTAAGTGGACAATATCTGTTCAAGGTTCTAGCACTGCAATTGTAGTAATAAATGATGCTTTTGAGGTAACCTAATTTGATTTACTTCCCACTTTTTTTTATAGCAGATAAAGAATCATTGTTGAATATTAATTCAGATTGGAAAAAATGATAAACCAAGAACATGATTGGGATCAGACAATTTTTTTTCTCTTTCTGGCCCCTCTTCCAGTGTTTTGAGGCTTGATTATTGTCCTATGATATAAAAATGTTATGTTATGTCAAATTCATCTTACTTAGTTTGGCCAAATGTATTTAAATTTTTCTTGAATAAATTAACAGTATGAATAATAAATCCAGTAAGCCAATGTGGATCAAACACGGAACTTTCACTTCTCTTTGGCCAGCCTATCTCGCATAAGATTTCACATTGATGGTATTTGTTATATGCAATGAAATAGTTTGTTTCCAATGTTATTAACAAAACAAATTTTACTCCTTTGCTTGTGAAGTGCTGCAAGTAAGTATTTCTTGATTATGAATAAGGAAAGTCTGTTTATCTATTTTCTTATTGTTATTGTGATTTAATCACAGCTAGACTAAATGAATGTCCTAATGGACAGGAAAAATTGCCGTCAAAAGAAAAAACTTAAATAGATAGAAATTAGTGTTCAGTTCAATTTGTTATTAAAAAACGATGTTTGTAATTTTTAGAGTTTTTTTTCTATGATCTCAGAAAAGTGTATGTAAACAAATTTGTGGCTTTTAAAGTATTTTTTTATGATCTCAGAAACATACAGCTTCAGAAAATGAACAAAGATTGGGCACAAAAAATTTGGGTATGATTTTCAAAAATTAATTTGTTGAAAATTACATTATAATGGAAGTTAATAAAAAATACTTTGAAGCGGCTTTCTCGTCTCATCTTCATTATTCTTCCATTCTGCCTTCTTTTTTCTTTTTTGCTTTCATCTCTCTCTTCTTGATTTGATAAACGTCCTAGACTTCACCATTTGTACACACAATTTCATGGGGTTATATTGCTTTTTTGTTTTTTTAAGTTTTGAGATGGTTTTCTTATGATCTCAAAAACATCTTCTTCTTTCTCTCAGCCCCTCTCTAAACTAACCATTGTTCCCACTCTTACTATCCAATCCTCACTGAAAACGATACAAGGTAAATACTCTCTCTGCAAATAAGCGGCTCCTGAGTGAAGTCAGACACAGAAATGTGTCCAATTCAGCATGAATTTTGAATGTAAATCGATCCCCCTGAAAACATAGTGGTATGGGTGATTTTCAAGAACTAGCTTGTCGAGAACCTGCACCAGGGTACCAGTAATACACTCAGAAAATTTCATTAGTTTATGTTGTATGTTTTTTGCAGTTTCGTGAATTATGATATTATACATTTTTAGTTGTGTAACTTGGCTTGATAAGCTAGCTAGACTCTCATTTCGTTATAATTTTAGCTTATTATATTGTTGTAGCTTGAATTTATTTGTCTACCAATATATTGACATGCTATAGAAAAGAATGACCATTTGTTCATTATAAAGGCAAGATGCAAATGAATCAAATGTACAGGACAAAGGAAATTGATATTAAATACTTGCTTAATAGAATGTATTCTCAGATTGAATCTGGTATGTATCACTTTCAATTTGTTTGAATTCTCCTGTACTTATTTGTTTAGCTGGGTGCTATAGATATTTTGGTTATCAACCATGGCTTTTTGAATGACTTGGTTTAGCCAATGTCTTTGTTGAACAAACTAAATTTTTATCATAACATAATACAGAAAGTGTGACTAAATGGGTCTACGTAGACTTGTCTATCTCACTCTGCCAAAAATCATTTTTGTCTACTTTTTTGTCTTATGTCATAAAGGTAAAATTTATTTTAGCTATAATCAAAATTTTGTCAAACTGTTTTGTTTTTTTTTGTAGAAATCCATTTTATATAAAAAGCGCATTCATATCAAGTCAATTAATAATCACGCTAATTTCTATTTATTTGCAAAATGTGGGTAGATCTGAAATTGAATTGTTCTAATGGTAATTTTTTCCCAATTACCAAAAAATAAAATACACCATTTATCAGTCTGCCAAGCATCCTCACAACATCAGTGATCGACTGATTCCATGAAAAAACACCACTTTATCAGCAAATTCAAGGCTTGTATCCCCCATTCAACAAAAATCATTGCTGACTAATTAGAGGCATGAACCCTTTCCCCCACCTCAAAAAAATAATCAGGGTCACTAAAAAATCAATTTGATATGAGTGCACTTTTTGTACCAAATTGATTTCCTCTAAAAAACAGACAAAACTTCAATCATACCCAAAATGAATTCGACATATGAAAATGTTGTAGTCAAAGACGAATTTTGAGATAGACTAAAGTGATGTATCCTGACTAAATACATCAATCCTAAGGAAATGGAATTTTAAAATCAGACTGGAGAGAAACTGCTCATTATTAAAATAGAATGTTTTTAATATCACTTGGATATTATGGATTTTATAAGAAGAATGTTAATTGTTTATAGAAAAAACACTTTTTTTTTTTCAGTTGGTCATGATAGGAAGGTTTGCCAAGTCAGAATTGGAGACTATATTTTAATTCTGTTTGGCTTCATATATCCGCCACACCCTTACCAAGTGCTTGAAGTGAAGTAGTCTTCAAGGCAGGCCTTTATGAGCTGTTTTGATTAGTGGTATCCTTCCTTTAGCTAACAGAGTTGTTGGTTAAATTATGTGCGTTCCACTTGATGTATAAAAAGATTTGGTAGTATTATCTCTGGGAATAAAGCAAAGTCAGGCATTAATATTTATGCTTTCATTGCCAGCAGTAGTTTGTCTGTCCTAGATTTTACTTATATATTACACATCCTTTCACGTCTAAATATCGTACCAGCTCTGCTCAAAATGTTATTTCTACAAATTGGAAATTATTTGAATTGATTTGTAAGAGTGAAGTTTTTGGTGAATCTGCTAATTCCTTCTTAGTTTTTGTATACAAAGAAATGATTTTTTAAAATTTTTTATTAATGTTATGTTAATTCTGAAGAAGCCACCTATTGTAATCACTCTCTTAGATAACCATAGCTGGCTGATAACATCAAGCAAAGACTATAAAAATTGGAATAATTGAATAACTACAGCCATCAAAGACAGAGCTGGGTTCTATCCTTCTTTGAATGTGTAAACATTTGTTTGTTTGTTCCAGCACTCCTGGTAATACCGATTTGTTCATCATCATCATCATCATCAGCCTTTTTCTCTATCATAGGTGTCACAGAGCCAGTACTTTCTGAACTTATCTAGTTTGTCATGCCATCTTATATTTTGTGGGCCCGGTTTTACATGTGATCTCCTGGGATCCGCGTTATGAATCGTGATGCCCAGTGGTTGTCTGACATTCTCGCAACATGACCAGCCCATTGCCATTCAAGTTTTCTTATGGATTCTATGATATCTCGGGCTACTGTCTTTCCTCTAATATACTGTGCTGTCTTGAAAATTGGCAGTACTCCACTAGACCTCTTCTGAAAAATTTTTATTTTTTATTTTGGGGACCTATTTTGGAAGGTTTATTGATAACATCAAGATTCTCCAGATTTTTTTTTTTTTTTTTACTCTATCTTGAATGTATTCCAGAGGAAAATGCCAGTGATATCATGAATTCATTCAGACCATACATATTCTTTATGGAATTTTCTATTCATGGGTTCAAATTTTGATGCTACGGTTGTTCCGTTATTGACTGTGATGGTGGATTTATATCCATTGTTGTTTTATTAAATTTATTGTTACAAACAACTTTATATTATGAAAAATTAAGATGAATTTTAAATTCATTTTAGATAAGGTGTTCAGGACCAACTAATTTTGATAAAAGAAACTGTTTGATAACATTATACATGTGTTTTGTATCTACTATTTATTCTATTGTGAACATGACTATTTCTACCAAGAATACCAGCTGCAGTGATTCATTTGAAGCTAATTTTTAGACTTGATTCAATTTACTTGTTCAGTCTTAGGCTGCTTTCTTACCTTACAACCATACAACATTTCTAATGTTGGTTTTAGCTTAATAAATTGAACAATCCCTTACTTGATTGATTGTTGAATAAATAACTCTGAGTTAAACCTAGCATTTTGAGGATTCTTTCTTTTGAGACAAACTTGACCATTATCTCTAGATGTTAAGTAGGTCTATAGAGGTATTTATTGCAAAAAAATATCAATGAGATACAATTGAAAAAGATATGTAACTCCTTTATTTGAATATGCCATTAATTACTGACTTTTAGCTTTTGTTTTCCCCAAGTATCCAGTTGATATCAGACAGTGATCAGATCTTGAACAGAAAATAACCACAGTAGTGAGCAATGTATTAATTTGAATAACTATTATGATTTTTTTGTGCATTAGGGCTTCCCCGATCAGACATTTTCATTCTTTAATAATTCATTATGAATGTTTAACCAACTATGGTGAAAATACATGAAAATACTATTTTTATGCATTTTAACAAAATTGATCAATAAAGTTATCACTGATGAGAATTGAAACCTACAAGCAGAAGTTTTCATGTTGCTTTAGTGTTCCCCTCAAGCAAGATCAGATTGGTTGGCTTAATGGAGAGCTCATGTTCCTTATTTACTTTATTACTTGTATTTGTTTATAAACTGTGAAGATGCATCTACAATACCAGACCCTTAACTTCTTTTCTGGCCTATTGACTCTGACTGAAGTGTAGTATCTGCTCCTTGACATCCAGTGGGCCAGAGGAGGTTGATGAGGTGTGTTCAGTTTGATTGTGTCAGTGCAATGTTGTAGCCAATGAGGGATACTGAGGTTCGGCATTGCTAAACGCATTGTTCTCACATAATTACTCGGCCAAGTTGCGGGGATGCAGTTCGCGTCAGAGCAGTGCTATCCCATTGCACTCATAAGGATGGGTCTGGCTTGTCCTGGCGCTTTTGCAACTTTGGTTGCAGGGACTGGAGCAATTTTTTTATGGATGCTCCATTATCCCACATTAAAATGACTTTGAGTCACATCTTGCCCTTGTTGGAGTGCAAGTAAATAGGCAGACCTGTCAACTCTCACTGTTTTGTTGTGTGTCACACAATTTTTACTTCAATCTTAAGATCTCGTGTCCATTTAACATTTTTCTTGTAAACCTTCAAGAACAACAACCTTAACAACTTTGGATCAGTTCTTTTGTGACCAGTTCATTTGATTAAAATAGTTTTACATTTGTATTTACATCACCAGTAATATTGTTGCCTATTTCTTATATGTTGTTTAGATATGATGTGTGGCAGCTGACAGACCTGTAAGTTTGAAGGAGTTTTAGATCCCGTGTCACAAATGGCAACTAGATGATGACCTTATGAAAAAAGTCAATAATGTAACAGTCCACTATAACAATGCTGATTAGAATTGATATTTTTGTCAAAGAATTGACATTTAAGAAGGAATTAAATCATGTTTTGGTTATTTTTATTATTTTAGCATCACCCCCAAATCTCTAGATTTTCGATGAAATCTCAAGATTTTTACACTTCATAGAGTGTTAGGTCTGCAATTCTATCTATCTATTGTGGTGAAATCATTATCTTTCTAGTTTCCCACATTTTTTACCTACCCCAGTCCAATTTCAAAAGTTTGCTTTGTTTTCATTGATGCATCTTTGTTTACCCCTCCGATTGTTTCTAGTTGTTGTCCCTGGGGATAAAAGTGTCTGCACAGATGTACACAACAGAACTAGGCATGTTTCATTAACGCAGAAATGCTTGAATGATTCTTTTTGTCTGTAAAGTTATTCTTTTTTTGAATTTTTTTATAAATGTTTTTTAAAAGTCTACTTGCTATAAAGTAGGATAAACATGCTGTAGGATTCATTGTTCGTAGAGGTTGCCAAAGGCCTCTCATCGTATCTTTGTCTCTTCCTTCCTTCCTCTCCCTAACAGGTGTGGAGATATCCTTCAAAGCATGAAACCTGATTATGACTTCCGGCTGAGTACTCAGTCTCAGTAGCCGTTCCATCTATATGTAAGATGTAAGGCGGAAATAGGGATGAAAGGATGGGGTTATAGAAATGAATATGTTGGTATAAAATTGCACTTGTTATTATGTGTAAGTGTATAAGTAAGTACATCTAAAGGTAAAGATGTGTATGAATTAGTATGTTTAGTATACAAATGTAAATGTATATTGGTGTGTATACGTATACACGGATGCAAAAATATATATGAATGTATGTATGTGAATGTTCAAGTTTGTGTAACTGTATATGCAGATATCTATGTATATACATGTTATATAATGTTTGTGTATTCATATGAATTCATGTGTATGTACATGCCTTTATGCAAATGTGTTTATCTTTATAAGAATAAGGAAGCTGACATGTATGAGTTATGAATGTGTGTGTGTTTATAATTGTTTCATATATCTGATTGTTCTTGTTACTTATTTCTAGCACTTCATAAACTAACATTAGTTATATTAGTTTTATTACAATGGGTGGAAGAAGGAAAAAAATAAATGGAAAGCATTTCCTCTTTTTTCCAATGAGGACGAATGGGAAAAGGAAATTTCTTGAAGTGTCATTAAATCCTCTGGGAAGAGTCTGTGTAAAGCTAGGCACTAACAATGAAAGTCAAGCAAAAACAATGTGGATTCAAATTAACTTGAGTCATGGGTTCTTTGGTTTGTACACTAGGGATCTGGCTGTCGATATCTTGTTTGGAGGCTTGTTTATTTTAGTGTGGAAATGGCTCCAAATTTCTTTCAGCATGTTCGTTAAAAGAGGGTATTTATTTAGTAGGCACCGTATGCCCAGAATATTAGATACTTGTTCGGGACACAAATACTTGCCTTATGTTTAATCTGAAGTAATCAGATCTACTGAAGGGACCAGTAATTTTTCTAGGAGTGCTGTATTGTTTTTGGTTATGATATAACCTATAATAGTATTGAGAGGCTAGGCACAAACTATTTATCTTTGTAGAGCTAACCATCTCCTCAGATTATACTGAATAAGTAGTTGACATTATTTTGTTCTTTGTTTGTTTCATGGCAATAAAAAGCAATCTTCGGTAAGAAAAAAACTGCATTGTTTTTTTTACAGGTAAAATTGCTCCATCCAAAGCCATTATTATCTGAAATTGATCCCCATATTCTATATGATCAAGTGATAGACTGCATTCATGAGTGTATAAAAGGTAAGTAGCAAATGTTTTTATTTTCATTTCTAATTAATTGTTAAATGAAAATTTCATTAATAATTGTAGGAGGAGGAGTTATTTTGGGTCTTGATGGCTCAAACTAAAGTGAAACTTACTCAACATTTGAAATTGAACCTGGAACTTGTTGGCTGAGATTATTTTACTCTATAAATTGATCCATGTATTCAAGTCTGAATAAATTCACTTGTAATCATGAATGGTATATAGAATGAGGTTTGTTGAAATAAGATACCAGAGGAATGCCTGAGGGTACATGGCTGAAATGAGGTTAAACAATAGAATTGTTTTGTTCATTTCTTCACTAAGGTTGGCTTATCATCTGAATTTATTTAGTGAGATTATTGAATGCCAACTTTGCAAAGAATTGTATAAGAATGGAAGGAGTTATAAGATGATTGATCAAGTGCCTATGGTCATTAGTTCTTTGCAGAATCGATAGTCTTAGTATTTGGATACCATTTAATTATGTTGGAAGAAAGATAAAAGGACTCTCTAGAGGCATTATTGTCATAATGATGTTACATTCAAGAAGTTACAAAAATTTTCACTTTAGATGCTCAGATTTTTGTTGGGCTGACTGTTTTTTTTGTTTTTTTTTTTTAAAATGTAACCAGTTTTGGAAACAGTTTTATAGCAAAGGTATAATGGAAAACTTTTGGCTGCCCTTTCTTTTTTTTATCAGTTTTTCAAAGATAATCCAAATGGTCAGGGAAATTTTACTAAATAAGGTCAAGAACCTGATACTTAACCTCATAGATATTTTACCAGTTGAAATAAGACGCCATCGTTGTTCTAGAGTTTCAGTGTTGATTACAGATCAGACACACCCACACTTCAATTGGAAATATCCAATGGTAAAATCATTGTAAAAAAAGAAGTTGAATTACACTCCAGAAATAGATATATGTTTTACTATCTTTAACTAAAAACACTGTTGTATCAACATGTTACTTATGAAATGTCTGAATTTTTGTCCTAAGCACCATTAGTATTCAGGGACTTTGTGATGTTTCATTTCTGTTATTTTTGCACAATGTATAAATTGTCAAACATTCAAGTATTATGATGTAATGCAAAACGTTTATTCTGCCACTTCAGGCAATCGCAAGACTATAGTGTGTTTGAATTTTGCAGTTGTGTTGTCAATCTTACATTAATTTCAGTCATACATAGACAGACAAACAAGTTGAAGTATTTCAAAATTACAAAGTTCACAAAATCTTGGCACCCTTGAAAGAGAATAAAGAATGCTAAAGGTTAAAATAGATTCTACTTGTTGATAACCCTATTTCATGAATATTATGTATTTTATTTTATTGAAGTTCATTTGATAGTAGGAAGGACAAGACCAGTTGAGTTGTTTTAATACTTTTGCCATTTGTCTAAGACTACTGTTATTGTTTCAAGTTTTTATTCTTCTTTCATTCAAAATTACTCTCTTTATAACATTTTTGATGAGAGTTAAAATATCAGTCATCTTGATGTTACTATACTATGATGAACACTAGCTGAAAAATCCCCATAGGTTGGGATTTTTCCTGCTAATTCTTGTAGAAGGCCTAAATGGGGCATTTGGTCTTATAAGAGATCAAAGCCTTTTTTTTTTTTTTTTTTTTTTTTTTTGCAGGTTTACCTTGATTCTGTAACACTGCCTTTGTCCAGGTTTCATGTATCAGAAATATCTCTGTCTTGGATAGTTTATGATATGTGAAGTAGACTTAATAAATTGGGAAGTGCTGTCACTCATTTAACCATATGCTATTTTACCCATAGCTGGGGGAAAGGGAGGGATTCATGGTTTCCTCAAGGGCATGAGTGCCAATCTCAGTCAGGTTTAAACTTGTCCTGAAGTTCATTTTTCATGCTGTTAATGATCAACCTCCAGCATTCCTATGACTTTTAGTGAATCATAATAAGATGGTAAATATTGAAGATAGATTATTATTGTAAACTGAACCCCCTACTAATAACTTAGTTTCTGAAAATTCTTCCTATAATTATCTCATCAAAAACCTTCTGAGGATTCCTATCAATAATCACTGAAAATTTTGTGGTTATTGCTTTGGCTGTTCTGAGTTTTGCGATCATTGATAGACTAACATGTAGTAAATTATGATAATAGTAAAGACTTCAGGTGTGCATGAATGTAGCCAGATACAAAACAATTGACCAATTTAGTATAAACTTACCTTGTAAATTGAAGCTACCTCCAAAAAGTCTTTGGGGTCAGGGTATTCAAAAACCATCTTGCCAAAAACATGCACCGGAGTCTGATTAGTTATCACAAGTTTTGATGGCCATAGATGTGGCCAAGCTTGAACATTCATAACACAGAAGGATGGGAAGAAATTTGATGAATTTTAGTGAGATGATGAAGCTTGATAAAAAGATGCATCATCTACACTGTAATGAGCCAGGTATCAAAATGAATTTTATAAGTTACAAAAAAAAATACTTACTTTTTTTTCTGAGTTGAAACTCTGATATCTTTACATAGTGAGAAATAGATTTACATAAGCATTATATAATTCTATTAGTAAATCAAAATGATATTGCCTGTAAATTAAATCAAGATTTAAAAAATGGTATTTGAAATGGACTAAATGTAACTTAGTTGCACAGATTGCTAAATGAAGTGGGTAGTAGAATTTACAAAAAATGTGTTATACCAGTGTTGGGTAAATAGGTAAAACCTGCCTAAATAATAAAAAGAAAACATTTGAAATCCTTGTTCAGTTTAGTATATCTGACTTTTTTTATCTAAAATCTCTTACTCATGTGAATTACTAAAGAATTGTTGACAAAGAAATTATGATTCATTTTACCATAAAATACAAAGTCAACAGGGATGGAGGTCGCATCGAATTAACAGCAGCAGTTTTGGTTGCATCTTACATGAAGAGCATTAGTAATAAAGAAAAATTGGGAAAGATAGAATATTTTGATAGCATTAATGATTTTGCCAATTACACTCAGTAGCAAAAATAACTTCAAAATTTTAGTTAAGCAAAATTCCAGTTTCCTAAAACAACAATTTTTTTTGCATTATTTGTTGGCCTTGCTCTCTTTGTCATCAAAATGACTGCTGAAAATAATTGAAAAGAAATTTGAATATTTGTTTTTATTTTATTTTATAAAATTAATATTTGTCATTTATAGGAACTGTCAACTAAAACTTTCGTTACCATATATGTCAACATAGGTTTCTTTTGTTTTTAAGCTTGTTTGGCTGGTTTGCTATGTATGTATGTATGTATGTATGTATGTATTTATCATGCATACAGGCTGCACCAATGGAGCTAGAGATTTAAAAATTTAAATATTCACTCCTTAATATATCTAGGATGAATGTTTTTTTTAGATTCCCTCCCCAAATAGGTTTTTAATCATGGATTTAATTTGCAATGCAAAGTTTATGCTAATTTAGAAATAGTTCATTTTCAAAATAACAATTGAACATTGACCTTAAAATCATCAGGTCATCCATTAAAAAATAATGTTTAAATTTAGTGTCTAAAAAAATACCAAAAATTGATTTTCAATTAGAATTTGTTCATCAACATAAATTAATTATCATTATCAATAACTTCCTTCCAATGATTCATAAAATTCATGATAACATTTTCAAAAAAGTCTTTGCTTTAGTTGAAAACCTTATTGTTTTAAGAATGAATCCTTGAAGATGGTTTTGTATACTTCAGAATAGGTGGCAATCAGATGAAGCAAGATATGGAGTACAAGGAGGGTGTGGAATTTTTTCCCAGCCAAGATCTATCTGTAGGATTTTTGCTGTATTGAGCCATACATTATTATGAAACATCACATCTTACTGGGCGAATTTTCCTAAAAAAAAAGTGTTTGAATGCTGTAACTGCTGACAATGTTTGTTGTAATTGTAACATGGACTGGTAGCAACTCAAAGTTGACCATATTAATGCAATCCTGCCCAAACACTTACCAAAACCTTTCTTGGATGGAAGTCCATTTTGGGTTGTGCTTTAGTCTGTTTGCCTCATTTTATATTTTTGTAAAATATACACTCTTGCTTTATGGTTGGCTTTCGTCAAATCATGAGGAACCCATTTTCCAAATTTGGCCACTTATCCAACTTGTTGCAGATGACTGAATTCTGTTTTTGAGCTAATTTTTCAACCATAACAGAACTGTTTCTATTGAGTCAGACAAACAGGCCATCATTAAACTCAACAATACAACCTGTTTGTGGTGCTGAAATTACTTTTTCTTTAACTTCCAAGCCATTTTTAGCAATTTATTTTGTTTGAAGAATTTATCTCATAAAAACCACATACATTTTGTGTTACTTCTGCAACATTATAGCTTTTTGTAAATTCAAAGAGCATTTAATTCTTTTTGTGCTCTATAGACATATTCATCTTTAGATGAGTCAAGTCAGTAACTAAGTTAGTTGAATAGTACTGTTGGTTAGTTCAATAGTACTGTAATGTAAGTTACCCGTTTAAAACTGTATGGACACATACTTGCATGTGTTGTTATCATTTAGGCATTTTAGAATAGCAAAAATATCATTTAATCTATTGCTATCAGATTATATGGGGTAACCTAATAACTTATATGAATATTTTCAGTTGAATACATAATGTTGTTGCCATTGTAAATATCTCCACTGTTTTGGGTACTACTTTCTGAGGTCAAAATTACTATAGCCACTCCCCTAATGTTCTTGGCAATAGTTTCTAATCTTACATCTTGTCAAAAATGTTCAATATTTTCTATTAACAATGTAATCCCGTGAAAAAAACATTGATTTTTTTTTTCTGCCAGAAAAACATTTCCCAAATATCAACATGCCAAAATAAATGAAACTTTAGGAAATGTTTTTGGAAATTGAAAATTTCTTGTTGATTACAGTGAATACACATTTGATTTTTAGATAATTATTGTGACTGGTTGACTGCTTTATAGAAGAAAACGCTGTAAAGAATAAAAAAACCCTGAACTTCCAAATTTTAAATAAGCTAAAAAGCATTCAGAGAGCATATACGTCTGCCAACGCCATTGTTAGGAAAGTAATTTTGCATTGATCACGTTTTCCATGGCCCATTTCTATAATATGTCAGAAATTCATCGGGAACTTTTGGAAATATTGTGTGGGTAGACATGAATCATTGGTGATATTTGGGAGGTAAATGTACATGGATGTCCCCCCACACACACACACATTCATACAATTGTATAGAAATTGTTCGAAAACCTTTGGAGATACTGTGTGGGTAGACATAAGTGTATACATAAATATATAAAAAAAAAACAGAAAAATATCTCTCAAGGAAAAATAAATTCCTGGATCCACCGCAAAATTTAACCAACTCCTTCTTACCACATTGCCCAACCTTCCATGAAATTTCATTGAAGATAATGTGGACAGATAGAAAGAAAGATAGACAAGAAAGATGTGACCAAATACACATACCTCTCTAACTTTGTTTGCAGAGGTAATAATTGGAGGGAAAGATTAAATATTTCTTGAATATAGTGATTTATATAGTAGGAAAACTACAGAATTATGTTTATCTGATTTTTGGTCTTATTACTAATTTCAAATTGCAATTAAACTCTTAAATTATTGTCTTTTGATAGAGGTGACACATTAGAGTTTTTTTTTCATCAAAAAAAAAATCTATCCTATGCAGTATCAGAAAGAAAAACCCTAAAATGAAACTTCCTTGATAACCTTTTGGTCTCAGACTACTATTCTTTACTTCTATTTCCTTTTAATGGTGAATTTTTTTATAGACATATCCACTTGAGACTTGGTTACATACTACAGCATAATGACAGCCACTTGTTCAATTGAATATCCTAGAAATAATGAATAAGACTAAAATCAGAAAATTATTCTATTGTAAACAAAATAAACAAAATGGATTGTGGATCCGAAGAAAAAATTCAACATTTTAAATAGTTTAATTTTCAATTAAATTAAACCGTTTCTTTCTGACATACATTGTTCTATCAAATGCACTTTGGAAGCATTCCACCTATGTTTAGTATAGTGGATATTTATGGACCTTAATAGATTTATCACGCCACTTGTGCAAGAATAAAGCCACTTTTATCTCTCCGACACTTGTTTCAGCTGATAGCCCACTACTTATTTCATCATAAGCTTCTAGCTATCTACAGATTCCATATTGACTAGGTATATTTGTATATATGTATGTTTGTATTCTTATATCTACACACCCACACACTTCTATCTAATGCACAGTTTGTACTAACACACATAAACATATCAATTTTACATATCAATATTATGTAAATGTTGTTTCCTGTATGCTTTCAAGTGACCGTGTGAAATTTATTGGAAAATGCCTGTTTCTGAAATTCTATTTTTGTTTCTCACCAAATTGTTTTACATTAGATATAATGAGAATAGTTCTTCTGACTGGTTTCTGAACAAACTAATATTGCCATGAATCTGTATCTTGTCCAGTGAACCCTTCAGTGTGTCTGTATGGGCATTGTATGTTTTTGTATCTACTCATTAGCATTTCCCTCATCAGTTAATGTATTCTTCTGTGTGCAAGTGACAGAAAAAGACAAGTGCTCTTGTCCTGAATAAGAATAAATGTCAATGTGTCTTGACTGATTTTAACTCCCCAGAATCATGAGAGATTGCCTGCCAATAGAACCATTAGATCTGTCGATGTTGTAATGATATGTGTGTATGTGCGTACATTTTACAGATTTGTATAAGAAGATTTTCTGGGTTGGAGTCGGGTTATAAAAGTAATAAAGTAATGCAATTTTGATTATAAACATTATTCAGAAAATTTTTGGAAATGTGCACATTCAGTCTAGTTGAAATCTGTTGAAAAAGTCTGACAGAATAAATGTAAGTATTGTGCGCTTACATGATGGGCATAAATAGATATCATTGTTTTATTCAGCATTTAATAGAAATATATTCCTTGACAATTAATATCAATTTACTATAAAAACACAAGCTCATGAAAAATAACCATCCGATCATTTCACAATGCCTCATGCTCCATAAGCATGGAAATTACAAAATTTTGAAAGCGATCATATTGTTGACTAACCTGTAGGTGAAATATAGATAGCATAAAAATGGGTAATTCCACTTTTTAGCATGAAGTGTATAATTGTACAATTCACTGATAGTACAAATTAAACCACTGCATCTCATTCAGGTTGACCTTGGCCATCAGAAAGGTCTTCATGTGATGAGATGTGAGATTGGATAAAAGTTTCCATTGCAAGTTTCCAGATATAACAATATGTACCCAAATCAGCCCTCGAATGGCAATACAATATCTATATCACATGGCTAATTATGGTAGGGCAGTCAGAAGAAAGTCATTTCTAAACCAGTCTCCGTTCTAGCAGGGAAAGCAGAAGGTGATAAAGATGGGCAGACGAATAAAATTTTGGCATTATTATCTTTTCAGATGAATCATTATTTATTTAATTCTTGAACAAGGGATTACTATGAGTCTGGAGATTGCCTTGTCAAAAATTTTTTTTGAACTATATGCAGCTCCTTATAAAACATGGCAGGTTTCTGTTTATGTTGTGAGGCCCAATTAGAAGCTCTGATTATTCAAAGATTTTTGTGTGTGTAAAGAATATAAAATCAAAAAACATATCCTACTAGAGAGACATCTCTCAATATTCACTGATGGTCTTAGATAAAAACAGAATGCTTTTTATGAGGAATGAAGATCCATACCATACAGCAAAAAGACCCAAGAATGGCTGGTTCAAAAAAATATTGATTCTTTTGGCTAAGTCAGTATCCTGGGATGAATCTTTTGAAACAAGTCTTGGTCATTCTGGATTTGAAATAAGAAAAATGTCCAGAAATCTTTCTAAAGAAAATTGCTTCGTATTTTCAATGCAGTCTGGTGAAATATTTCAAAAGAGAAGATAACAAATCTGATGAATTCAATGTCTGAAAGAATAACATTACAACATAGTAATGGCAAGTCCACTAAATTTTTAATTTGAATTATAAAATACCCTTCAACTTTTTAATTGTTGAAAAAAAAGCTCTTTTTTGAAAGCAGAGGTGTGTATTTACTTCCATCAAATATTTGTACCTAAACACAAACATATTGATTCTTATGCACACAGTTACACATGAGGCAGTTGTAATTAATATAAAATATTTTTTTCGTTGAATGTGCAGATTGTTGTTGAGACGTTTCTTACCATTGTATCTCTTATTATTTTGTGTATTTATGGTTTGTGATATTGTCTGCTTGCAGATTGCTCTATTGTTATCATTTTCTATTTTATTATACTTATGAACATTCATGTACACATATCCACGGAGTCTTTGTTACATACCACCACATAATTCATTTTCCTTATTGTACTTCCTTTCTTACTGCCTCATCATTCCTTGTCTTTCCCCAGTTTTTTCCACTTTTTTCTTCTTTTTGTCATTAATTCCCTCTCTTAATTCAACCACTCTCCCAAAAGCTATTATTACACTTGTAGTGTTTAGATGTTTCTTCTATCCCCATATCTTTCTTGAAATTTCTTTGCTTTCCGCCTATCTTTTTTAATAATCTTTTTTGTCAAACACATCCCAATATCTCCTTCCGCTTTTCCTCACTATCACTCTTCATCCTATCTCTCTTCCTATTCTGTACTTACATATTTTTTTTCTATAATCTTTAACTGCTCATTCATTAGCAGTTCTTATTTTTTTATTTTCTCTTTATACTTACTTACTTTGCTGTTTTCAACATAGCTAAATGGCATTTGATTTAGATGAATTAACTGTTTCTTTAGGCAGATCTTCTCATTTCCAAACCTTAAAGTATTGATATCATGAAGGGTATCTGACCCCTATCGCCCCCCCCCCAAGTTTGTGATAAATCATTACCAATACAAAATCAGAATTTTATACAGAAAAGAGCAAGAAATTCTTTCCATTTTAGAATTGTGGAAAATCATTAATCGGGTCATATTTTGAATTTTGGTTATTACACATATTCTGGGGTGAGCTTGTTTGGGCTATTTTTACTACTTATTGTAATAAAAACACTATATGAAAAATGTAAAAATGTTTTTAATCATCAAAAACGTAGAATATATTTTTGAAATTTGATAGATAAAATAAACTTTCATATATTTCTTTTGTATTACCACAGTATATCCCTATGTCTAAACACATCTTCAATTATATGCTCTGTAAAATTCTCTAGAGTTGTAATAAACAAATGTACAGCATACATGCTTTTGAGTGTGTACATTTTTTATTTTGCTATTTTGTGTCGGTTATTTTTCTTTTTTTTTGTTTATATACTTTGTGAATATTGCTGATATAAGTTTTAATTAGGATTACTCATAATATGATACAGTGTTTAGAAAAAAAAAAATGTTTCAGTTTCTGAGTTGGCATTTTCTGGGGTAAAAGAATTGTGTGTCTGTCAGTCTATTGCTTGGTGTTCCTTGCTATGACATGGTATAAAATAACAGCAACTGAGTAGCATGAGGCAATTGAGATATGGGCATATTAAGTGTCCTGCCGAAAGAATTTTGCCCTCTCAAAATGCATAGATAAAGAGAATTGCGCAGTCACCCCAACAAATGCCGAGTCAATAGAAGCGATGAATCCATGCATCACTGATTCTTTGCCAAACAAAAATGCTTTGTTCTGCAGTTGTTTGATGCAATGAATAGATAGTTAATTCTTTCGTAATGGAAGACAACTTTCTAATTCATATTTACCTTGTATCATATTGAGAAAATATAATTTTTAAAAGATGATAGCACTTATTTTAAGTTGAAGAAAGATTCTCATGGGTGTGAAAGAAATGCTTCAATCTCTCTTGAAATTTTACATCAATTATTAAAACAGCAGCTATTAGAGTATCATTATTAATAATGTATTAAGGTATTTTAGATCTTGTAAAGCTTTTCATTTAAGTGGTTCTACCACTGAAAGGTCATCAGAGTATCATTTTTTTTTTTTCTAGTAATTTTCAGTTGTTCCTTGTAGGATTCAAAAATATTTTTACTGTTATTTTTTTCTTCCTTTTTCTAGTTATACAGAAAATTGTTTTCACGGGTTCAAAATAACTATATAACATAAACAAAATTTCAAGCCATTTTCTTTTATTGCATAATGTTCGGTTACCATTCATTGCTTTTATTTTCTTTGCTTGAATGAGTACTAAAGAAGGGAGGCAAATCAGAGACATAGAGAAGCAATTTATAATGTGCTGTCATGGCAACTACTTCATCATATGAAAGAAAACTCCAGGGTTGTATTTTCATTTCTTTTATTGCCTTATAATTCAACACTGCGATAGAGAATAAGGTTTTGTTAGATATGGGATGAAATGACTTGTGATTGAGCTTTTGACCAAGTTTAATTTTCTAATGGAACTTACTGGATTTTTATTTTCTATGAAAGATTTTCAAAGTAGAATGGAGGCCATTTCGTGAACTTAGAACTAATCTGTGAATAAAAAAAAGAAGGCAACAAAATAAGAAACTCAAGAAACTAGATAATGGATGTTCTTTTTGGCACGAATTTAAGTAAAATGTATTTTAGGCATATATGTGTGTGTGTCTTTATATATTTGATGATTGTCATTTTAAAACAGAACCTGTTCAGAAACTTTTGATAAATCAGTGTGTTTCCTTCGGTTCCTTTTCTCAGGATGTTATTCATCATGCATTAAACAGCAGTTTATCTGGCACATGTGCTAAATGTGCCTGCATGTTGACAGGACATCTATTTTTGTGGGTGAAGGGAAGAATTAGGGAGAAGGGTAGTGAGGGGAAACTCCCTTGATATTTATCCTCATCTTCAAATCACTGATAGCATTAATATTTGCTTTGCCATTGCAGAGAAGGATTAAGAGAAAAAATTCTCTGATGTAATGGGATCCTTTAGGCAGAATGTCTAGAATATGATATTATTAAACATTAACTCAAAGTTGCATCTCATGTAAGGTGATGGTTCTTGGGAATGTTGATTATAATAAAAATATTAATGGCAATGAAAAAAGTGCAAATACTTTGGGAGGTTATTGCTTCTTGGGAAAGAGAAATATTGAATACCACAGAAGTTTCATTATGGTCTTTGTGAGAAATAGCAAAATCGATTCACATTTTGGTTTGAACAATATTTCATTGAGGAAGAATGGCAAGCAAACAAGACAATTTCATTTCATCATTTTGATTTTTGATAAATTCAAAAATATTTATGTTGAGGAAATTCAAAGAGAAGGTTGATCCAAATTGTTTTGATTAAATATCCTGTATATATAAAATATTAATCAGAGGTTGGAATCATGATTCTCAAGATAAACAGTGCTGGGGAAAGTAAACTTTGGCTGTGTGTATTAGATTACACAGAAAGTAAATACACATCACATTGTTTAGTCTCAAGTATTAGAGCTCTCATAAGTACATGTAAAATGAACTCTAGTCAATCTGGGAGGGATAGTTGGAAAAAAGTCATAGCAGTGTAACTTCCACCAGTTTAGTCATCACTTTTTAATTGTGTATACTTCATAGGGTGAAAATTTAATCTAGCATCATTAACTACTTTGGTGAATAAAACCTTCTATTGGCTTTTGTAGCTTTAATAATACATTTCTATGCATCAGAGAAATGGCTGAAAGTTCTCTCATTGTTTTAATGAAAAATTGAGCAAATTAAACTTCAACTGAAAAGTCTCAATATATAAGATATAATTGAGGTTTAGAAAATTTGATCATCTTCTGAGAAGCATTGCAAACATCGACTTTTATTTGCATTGCTTACAAGCAAAAATATTGATTTTGTCAATCTACTCATTTTGTCATTTTTTCTACCCAAAAGTTCTTTTTCTCTCTTCCTTTCTGGATTTTCCTTAAAAATGATTATTTTTTATTCTTCTGCCTTACACTCGGACTTCAAGGAAAAGTCTCTGACTCTTCATTCTGTTTCCTTTTTCTATCTCCTTAGCGAGAGGAAAAATAAAAAAAAGTTTCTCATGGTTATGCTTGTGAATCTCTTCCAAGCTGACATTTGGATAAAGCACTTCTCCTTCCCAGACCCCAATCTTTCTCTCTTTTGCCTAAAACAATAATTTTGGACCTGTAATGCCATCTTTTGACGCCAGAATGCCTACTCTAAAACTATGGACAGTAAAGGTTAAAGGTCAGAAGAGATGAAGGTACCAGTCTCATCAATTTGTCTGAAGTTTGTATCAGTGACTACCAAACTTTTATAGGTTTCATATCATGGATAAGTTTAGTCAATCAATCAAGAGCATGAACGCATGTGTTGGGAATTCTGGGATTTTTCTTATTGATTGATCAATTTTAAGGTTTTTGCACAAAATGCAGCTATTATCAAGTATTTTTTTCTTATTAATGAATAAGTTCGCTAAATAGTAAGGCTTGAATTTGTCAAACCTTTTTAGGCTTGTCTAGTTTATATATTTTTTTAGTCAAGGTATCTACTCATCAAATTTGGATATCCAGTCCTCTTTAACAGTCACAAGTTATTACAGTTTTAGATAGATATAAAAGTAAGTATTATACATGATATTGTCGGATTATTTTCCATTCACTACATTTTGGCTGTATACTCTCCAGCCTTTGTTAGGTGTTGGTGATTCTAGATTGTGGAACCATTACTCAGAGCGTATGCTCAATTGGACAGACAAGTCACATTCGTTTCTTTGTACACCCGGTTTGTGTTACTGGATTGCTTTTGCCTCCCTTTCATTGGTTTGTTTGTTTTGCTTTTTTTTTCCAAGAAGTCTCTTATGATGAGAGGCTCCCAGATGCTATTGATATCAATGCTCAGTCAGCTAATTCGTTTGACTGAAGAAAGTATGTTTGCTGCTTCCTTCAGTCATTGTATTTGCCAATTGTTCTCCCTGTCAATAATTTGTACTTCATCGAATAAGGGCCTGTGTCTACCCTGCTCCCTCTTAATTTGACCTGCCATGCCAAATTTACAAAATAACAATGGTTGTGGTTTTGATAAGATGAACACAGAATTATTTTATACAAGTTTTGGCTTTATCCCCTTATTGCAGGGTTGTCTTATATTTGCATGAATGTTTTTTAAAAAATTCAATTCTGTGGTTTAGGGTTGCATAGTCTTTTAACAGACGTCAAAATCAGATAGAAAAGTATTAGTTTTGATCAGTACCTGAGTGTATGGATAAATGAATGGCTTTTATTTGTAAAGCTTCTATATTTACTTTTGCCAGTAATGGAACAAGATATTTAAATAATTGTGCTTCTATGTATCAGATACTTAGTTTATATTAATATAGCAAAATATTAATGAATAAAATATTTTGTTGGTCTTGGATGTCTCCGTCGACAGAAGGATAAAATCAATATCCCCGTTTGTGTTCTCATGGGAAAGCATACTGAATGCAACCCAAAAATCTAATTTCCAAGTTTTGACAAGAATCTCATAGGAATCCTTTCCAGTAGAAGAGGTTTCTCTTTCTGTATCAACAAGTATAGCTTTTGAATTTGCCCTTTCTCTTTCATTAACAAACACTGGATACTATTTTTATTGACACCATTGACAAACATAACAAAACTGAAAAGTAGGTTAATTTGACACCGGTCTTTTAAGCCCAAATGATGGGTGCTTTGTATGTTATTTTTACTTTTTGATTTAAGATTATAAAGAAATTACTGTTGCAATATCTTGATTACCATCTCAATTTTCTATCTGTTTTCATGAAGGATTCAAATTTGCAATGCATCTGATTACAATACAGTATGTTTTAAAGGCTAAGTTTATCTCAAAGTGAAGCAGGTTTTTGCTGTGAATTTGACTACTGCCTCTTTTGATATAACAATTATGCTTTAGTCATAAACTCTGGGAAAAAGATTTGTTTTTAAATCCACTGACATTCATGCTTTTAGGTTACTCTGGTCAAACTGTCATACCTATTAGCTTCCATTCTATACATCAGATAATTATAAAGCTTCATGCACCCTTGAATCATTATTGTAGTATGTCAATAGAATTAATATTTCCAAAATTGCCTTAATATATGCCAAAAGAAGTGCTTCATATATCTTTTCTTTTTTTCTTTTCCTTTTTGTTTAGTGGGTGGTCATTGCTTGTTATGTTTTTCTGTTTTATTTAGTGGAGGTAGTATCTAAATAATACACATAGCATCCATTGTTTTGGCTTGATGAACAAGAGTCACATTAACCTACTTTTCAGTCCTGTTATGTTTGTCGATGGTGTCGATAAAAATACTACCTCCATTAGATAAAACAGAAAAACATAACAGGGAATGACCAACCACTAAACATAGAAGAAGAAAAAAGAAATAAATAGAATAAGAGAAAATATACGGTTTAATTTTTGATTTAAAAAAAAGATAGTTTTTTTTATCTACTGGCTCTGTAACACCTGTTCCTGTATGAAACTGACAATGCCAGCCGGGCACTTCAGTTGCACATCGCACCTTTGATCTCATCAATCTGATGTATCACTCTAGGTAACCTTGCATCACTGTCCTAGAGTTGGTGTGATGTAGGTGGGCTAGTAAAGTTCTGGGTGACAGAGAGATAAGCTTAAAAAGTGGGGGCATTGTGACAAAAATGTGGCAAGTGGGCTATGGTGATTCATTTTTAGGCAAAGATGGCAATTCTATCTGTCTGTTTGAAATTTTAATAATCGAATAAGATGTTAATTTTTTAATCATTCATCTATCAATATGATTTTATTTATAACTTTTTAATAATTTTCAACATGGAAGGGCCTCCTTTATTTGTTTGCAAGTATTCGATGAATGAAAAGAAAATATTTCTCTTATTCATTCAATAAATGAGTTTTTCTTATAAAAGAAGATAAAATTGAGAAAACAATTTTTGTTTTTCATAGATTCTAGTTTGCCTTTTTTTCTTTTTCCAGCTGCTGGCCTCACAGCCGACCAAATAACATGTATGGGTATTGCTACTCAGCGAAACACTTTTATCACATGGGACAGGTGAGTAATGCCAAAAGATACGGTTTTTACTTAATGGTTTGAGATATTAAAAATAGTCCATCAAAACTGTCAACATAGGTTTCTTCAGTTTTTAAGTCAGTCTGGTTGGCTGGCTATGTATGTATGTAACATGGATACAGGCCACCAATAGAGCTAGAGAGATGAAATTTTCAACCTGTACTCCTCATTATGTATACAAAAACCTTCAATTTAAGAAAAAAAAAAAAAATTTCATCTCCTAAATAGGTTTTCAATGGGAGGTTCAATCTACAATGCAAGTTTATGCTGAATTGATTCATTAGTCTGTGTGTATGGTAGCATTCACACTTGTTTTTTGGAAACTTGGACTTTTTTTTAGTAATAACTGCCCAACAAAATACCTGAGAAGTAACTTTATTCATTGATCACCCATTTTTCCAACTATTAATTAATCACGTCCCAACATGGCTAAACAGACCTATTTCATATCAATTTGTTATTGCAGTTTACAAAAGTATTGATAGTAACAACATTAACATGAGAAAGATATACTTATTGCTAGAAAAAATTTTACAATTTCACAAAATCTAATTGAAATCCATTGTGCACTTCCAGAGATGTTGTATAAACAGTCATGGAATTATGGTGATATTATGTGGTTTGGACTTATCACTGCAACGTAGGGGAAATAATTGTGCACAGACCCACTCCAAAATTTAATTGGTTATTTCATTGTCTATTGTCCACCCCTCCACTGAATTTCATAGAAATTCATGGAGAAACTTTGAAGATATTGTGTAGACATTTGTGAGTATATACATAAATGTTATTGGAAAAAAAAAAACTGGAAAAATATCTCTCAATCTGACAAGAATTCCTGGTTCTGCCCCCAAATTCTATCACCTCTTTCTTACCCCATTGCCTTAACTCCCACAAAACAAGATATTGTACGGGAAGATGAACTAACAGCCAAACACACGTGATTAAAAACATATACCTCTTTTTAACTTCATTGACAGTGGTAGATTATAGATGACTGATGCAAGCTTAAACTTGAGAACCCATTTAAATGGACAAAAATGAATCTTGCAATTTTCTTTTCTCAACACAAAGTATATCAAGAAACTTGGTTCGGAGCTTTCCTCAACTTCCGTTTTTTATCCATTGGGATTCAGTTTGGAATTCTTAGTTATTTATTTGGTCACGTGAAACTATAATTAAATCTTGGAACAAGTCAACCAGATAAACTGTATGGTATTTATTTCAGGTTTTGGTATCTTTATTTCAGTCATGCTAATCCTTTGACAGGGTCAAATTGACGGAACCTTCAATGAATTTGTCAGTTCTTTGAATGAAGAATTTTTTAGGAAGGGAATTGATGTCTTGCTGCCCAGGTGGAAAATATTTATATGTATAGAATGAACAGTTGTGTAAAATAGATTAAACTGCTGTTTTTATGTTCATGCTCATTTGCATTTGTTTATTTTCATGTGTTTTTTTAATTTTTATGCTAATTCCACCTAAGATTAGTTATAGTAAAAGAGAAATTACGTTTTCCTGGGAAAATATCTGACAAAGAATTTCGATTTTATTTGCGTGTTTAAACTTGTCCAGAATTTTATTTTGTCTGTCAAACCTTTTTTTTTTTTTTTTGATTTAGAAATTTAAAAAAAAAAAATGTAATGTAGAGAAATTATGCAAAGATTATTCCTTATCTTCGTATCACTTGTGACATGTTACAAAGCATCTATCTGCTATCAAAGTTGTAATGATATGACTTGTAAAGGATGCCAAGATAAGGATGACTCAACCAACAGAAACTAATTATAAGTGTAGGATACTTTAATCTCTTTTCATGGTGAATTAATATTTTTTATGGGTCATTGGAATTGTTCTGAGTTGAGGAATTTTTTTTTTTTTATAGACCTCTCAAGTTTCAGTGTTAAAAATGAGTGAAAATTGTCTGACCCTACACCTCCTAAAAGAAATTTTCTAAAGCATAGAGGGATGTTGCATGTGTGTTGGGGGGGGGGGGATATATGATAAGGAAAGTTATATATTCAAAGTCGGCTAAAATTGCATTTCAGGGCATATCAGCTACTGAAATTGAGAGTTGCTTAGAAGTCAATTTATATCATGTTTCGTGTCAGATGAGATTTTTATCAAAAATCTAAACCAATTTGATAAATCTGAATAAATCTAACACTTTTTATAAAATGCATAAGAATTTTCTTTTCATGCATGTGAGAGTATCAAAATGTGTGTGCCTCTACTCGGAATGCATGGAGGGTATGATTTTACCAAATTAGGTTTTTTTTTTTAGTATCTGGCCTTCTTTTTTTCCTATCTTTTTAGATGAGCCAAAGAATCTCTTGATTTCCCAGCTTTTCATTCCTAACATTCCTTCTACTGGTTTTTACCATATTTGTGTTCTGCTAATCTCAGAATTGAAGAAGTGACCGTCTGCTTTCCGCCAAAACAAAAACTAAAAGCCATTAAAAAGTAACTGAAAAAGGAAGTGCCAGTGGTTTGGGGATTTGGATGTATTTCCTGCATTTAAATCTAAAATGTTTTATTGTATTCATTTAACTTTACTAGGGCATCTGAAAGGACATACTAAGTGCAGATAACTTTCATAATTTAAAAAAATTTGATATTGAGGAGAATAGTATAATATTACATGAAATACTCTTAATACACTGGCGTCATTAGACAGATTTAAGTAATAATAGTAACATAGTTAAGCAATTGAAAGGATTTTGATAGTTATGGTCCTCCACAATTTCCATTGTTTTTTTTTTCCTTGTGTGCCACAGTTTGGAATAGATTTTACCACAGGGTTTTAATAATGTTCACTGAGTTTCAAACTCTTCATCCTTTTTAATCATAGAAGTTTGAATTATCGATATCACCAGCAGAATGTTGCTCTTCTATAGTGGTCAAGAACTTATAAGAGATCCAACATATCTATTTCCTGAAGCATTCAAGGTAACATTCTTGGAGGAATGTAATGCCAAGGACTTTGATTTGTATGAAAAACATTGGAAAGAGAGGCTACGATCTTCTATTGATATTGCTCCAATCATATTGCCAGTGGTATATGAATTTATTTTGAAGATGCTGGAACTTTTCGCTACTTTGTAGTGATGCCTCACACAGATAATGTTGTTTTGCCAGTTTTATCATGCTTTTTGGAATTACAGCATTTTGAACACAATTTGATAGAGTATTATTCTCGTTACTTGATTCAAATTGCATTCCAAAGGTTGCATGTATCTTCATTGTGTTTTCACTGAATTTTGTAAAGAGTTTATATCTAATTCTTCTAAATTCTCAATACCTTTGAAAATTCATGTTTTCAACGTTGTTAATAGCATATGGAGTGGCCAAAATATATCCATTTCCTTTTAACTATATGCTTAGGAGAATCATTCATATATATTTATTTAATTGAATGTTACAAACTCCAAGTTTTTCACTTTGCTTGTTTTATTTTATTCAATTCAACTTATCAAGACTCTCTGCATATAATTATAGTTCTGGTTTTTATGCTATTTTGTTTTGCTTTGGGAATTTTTTATTTTTATTTCTGATCTTGGGCTTTTACAGATTACATTAAATTCCCAAATCCTTTCTTGGTCTCAAGACTTGATCATAACCTTACTCTGGTTACATTTGCTCTATTCTTCCCAAAATCTCTTGGAATAAATATGTAATTTGCTTTTATTTTTTTATATTACTTTGTAAACTTTTATTGTCTTATAATTTTTTTGTAATTTCTTTTCCTTCTAGAGAAACTGGTAAACCATTCCATAATTTCATCACATGGCAAGATTTAAGAGGAAAAGAATATGTCAAAGACTGGAATCATTCATATACCATGAAGGTTGGTGATAAGAAGTATTGCATTACCATTAAGTCAGTTTTCTTAGCTGTTAGAATGAGGGTGTCTCTTTTATGTGAAATTGATAAAAAAACATGCATTTTAAATGAAAGATTTTCTCAGAACCAGCCCATCTGGTGTCAATTAGTTTTAACTAAACTCCTACAGTATTCTTGAATAAGTTCACTTGTTGGATCAGGTGTCGGCAAACTATAGCCCACAGGCCGAATCTGTTTTGGTGTCAAAATAAGTTTAAACTAAACTCTTACATTATTCTTGTATAAGCTTACTTGATCAAGGGTCAGCTCAGACCAAATCTTCATTTTATCTGCCCCATCAATATTAAATATGTGACATTTCATAGCATAATTATATGACCTCATCTATATTTTGCTACAAATAATGAAATTCAGTATAAAAAAATAGAATAAGATTCTCACTTTTGCAATGGCCTCAAATGTATCAATGTTTTACTGTTGAAAATGTTTTAACACTAAACATTCCTACCGTTCCCGTGCACATATATACAATTCTGCCATTCATATACACATTTGTACATTCTTGCCGTTCATATACACATATATACATTCTTGCTGTTTGTATACATATGTATACATTCCTGCTGTTCATATACACGTACATACATTCCTGTCGTTCATATACACTTATACACATTCCTATCATTCATATGGACACATGTAAATTCTTGCTGTTCATATACACAAAATCTGAACCACAATTTGACAATATTTTGTCCTCAAAAAAGAGTATCATAGTTCTCATTGGTTGACAGTAAATGGTTGTATATCTAGTTATGTACACTTATATTGAAAAACATTAGAGTAATACAAAAACAAGCTCTCTCTGTAGCCTTGAATAATAGTTTTCTTCTTTCTTGCCTTAACCAACAAGGCGTGAAAATATTTTAATATGGCCCTGCCTTCAAAAGAGTTTGACAATCCCTGTACCGTATCATTGAATCTAAAATTTAAATCATTGTGTCTATACTGAAGAATTTTTTTTACTACATTTTAACAAGCAGAATCCATATCAGAGTTTAGTATGTGTCAAATATATTTCAAGACCTTAAAGTGTTCAATTTGAAAGAATTCTGCCCATTTCTGATGAAATCTTTTATAAAATAAAGTAGTGCCCTTATGCTGGCCATGGCTTTAGCCATCCCTGCTCGAGCTCCACTTATCACGTTTCTCTGTCTCGGCTAGCCCCTCAGGATTTGTGAAATAGATTCAGAGGTGACTGATAGCGTCACTAACTTTACCATACACTATTTTACCTATACCTGGGGCATTATGGCCAGTCTCAATTTTACTTGGAATTTGAACTTGGCTTGCCCTGTCCATTTTCCTTGCTGTTAACTGATTGGCCACCAGCACTCCCTTGAAATGTTTTATAGAATGATTAAAAATCTTTAGCATTACCAGCTGATAAGCAATTTTCATTAGGAAAAAATCATATTTATCTAATTTTTTTTTATTTTTACAAAATCCTGTCATTTGCAGATTTAATTTTTTTTTGAGGTTGTCATTTTGCAATACCTTTTTTCATCTTATTTTGCAATATTATATGATTGAATAATGTTTTTGGTCATTTTCCAGGCTTTAAACACAGGTGCCAAATTATTACATACTTTCACAAGAAGTCCCCGACATTTAGCTGCTAGTATGCTTCGGTTTCTATCCCCTCAGGTAATTATGAATTTTATTTGCTGAAAATACTGTAGCATTTATCAGATCTCATTACTTTGTTTATTCATACAAATAGCACTGATTTTATATTCTTTCTTCTCTTTCCAATTCTTGTTTTCTTTCTCCTTCCCTTTCTATCCTTCTTCTATCGATGGTGAAATCTTTCTCACTCGTCATGGCCAACTTGATCAATGATATTTATAGTGAAGGACTAGTTTTATTTGTTTAGTAAGACTTTCATAATTGCATTTGTGAAATTTAGTTTAATTACTATTTTGGTTTAGACAAAATGCTGTCATTTGCTGATTAAATTAATGAAAGAATGGATTGAATCTAATTAATAATTTTGTTTGCTAACTTTATCAAATCAATATTTAACAGCTTCATGCAATGAAGAAGCATGAAAAATATATTTAAAAAATATGGCGGGAGACCAGTGTTATCCAGTTTGTTATCATAGCACTTTAGTAAAAAATCCTTTCATTTACCCATTACTAGTTGGGTTCCAACTGAAGCAATGTTGGATGTCAATAAACCAAAAAAATTAGGAACATATAAACTAAGAAAATGAACATCAATAATTGTGGAATTCATGGGAAATAGAATCACTTCAACAAATAAAATGGTTTTCCATCAGATTTTCTCAGTGTATTGGAAACAGCTATGATAATCTTGAACAATGTTTGTCTATTTCATGACTACATGTAAATCTATTGTATGTTTGTGTGATGTGCATGATATGTATGTATGTATGAATGAGAAAGACAGTTAAGTTTATAGTAAGTCTGATATGTGTAATTGTGTATATGTAATTAAATAAACTCGTCTTGGTCTGGCAAAAAGTCAAATAGTGTTAAGATTTCATGGTGTCAGTCCATCAAGTGGGAAAAATTTTTTTGCTTTGAAAATCAGCATTTGAAATCTTGGGGTTTCCATGGGCTTGATCACTGACCATGGTGGAAAGTGTGTAAATAACTTGGCCACAAACGGGCCATCTTTTTGACGTTATGTTATGTATATAGGTACGACACAATCTTCAAAAACCCTATTTTTCCCCATCTGGCCTTGTATCAGACTGAACCAAGATTATTTGTGTCTGCAAAATTGTTCCTCTGCAAAGATTTTGAAGATTTGACATGTAGATAAATGTAGTCACTGCTAGGTCATAACAAGATTGTATATCATCAATTACTTGAATATGAGCCCCACTTTACCTAATTTGTTTGTATTCATGGTTACAAACATTAGTTCTGTTTTACATACACAGGTTATATCATCATCAGCCTTTTAGTGTCCATCGTCAGACGTAAACATTTCCCAAGATTTGCCCGATTTTTCTATCACGGGCATTGCTTTTATCTTCTTGTTTTAGTGTGTTTAGTGTGTTTTATCTGTATGCTTAAGTTAATGTAATAGTGGACGTGTGTGTGTGTATATATATATATATATATATATATATATATATATATATATATATATATAAATTGCATTATATTATATTGCAACTTTTATTTGAAACAATATCCTATTATATCACGGTGAATGTATCATTTGGCGAAGACAACGTAAATAGAATAAACCTTTGTTTATCTCAAAGGTAATAGCAACGTATATATATATACTTTCAGATGCTTGTACTCTATATTTCTATGCATATATATCAGTACAGTTGCATATATAACTGCTGCATCATAAAGTTCATATCTCTTATAACAGAAATGCATTGCAACCCTTCTATACCAACTTGAAAGGAGTTGCTAAAAAAGCCAACTCTGATACTGTATGAAACAAGTCTGTGTTATATATATCTGTTGAACATTGATTATTCTGCTGTGTTTGCTAGCCATGGAAATTATTTGAATCAGTAGGTAACAACTTTAAATGTTCTATCAGAAAGGTCAGTTTTAGATTGAGAAAATATGGATAGATGTTTTCATTTATTATTTTATCTTGGAAAAACATTTAGGGTTTGTGTCAATTTTTTATCACAAGTTTTGTGTACCTATCAAGATTATCTAGCTTCTTATAGTCGATACGGTGCTGGAGTTGGGTTTACACCAGTTTTTGTCAGGTCTCTCCTTCAGAGCCATTTAGCTCCTCAATTTTAGGTATAATTCATATTTCATTTATTCTGTAAGTGAAATACTTCCCTTTTCAATTCTCATCCTTTCCTTATAGAAGGGTTGGAACTAAAGATTTTAATTATGAAATTATGTCATAATTTGCTTTGTCACTTGTTGGTTACCACTTATTTTTTCTTTCATTAACTCATAATTTGAAAATTTCTGTCAGGCTAAATGCAGCTTTTGAATAGATAAAGAATATAAACACTGGTTTCTTCACTTGAACATGAGAATAATTTTCAATGTCAAGGGTAAATTTGTTATTGTAGCAATATTTTTTGTAGGAGATTATTAGAAGTTTTGAAAAAATATTTCCTCCTCCCAACTGACAGATCAAATAATGGTTTCCATTCATTTCTTCCTTAAACTGACTACTCAGTTGAAATTCAAAGAGATCCTTAAGCAGAGAGAATGTGAGATTTTAATTGTGTGTTTACATACAGAATGCTGCATTATGTTGATAGTTAGAACATCAGAATAGCTTTAGCCCCATCTGCTTGAGACAGGATATACCACATATGTTATATCTTCTTCAGGTTTTAATCATTAACTCACCAATGTATGCCAGACACGAGACTGTCAGTAATATATTTGATCAACAAATGTTGGCCACCTGGTTCTTATTTTTTGTTTTATTTCTTATTGTTGTTTTATAGATCAAATGAAAATGCTAAAAAAAACACAAAGAAGATTAATTTGTCGGGTGTTTTAATTTTTTTCATACTTAAGTTTTTTTTTGTATATCATGACTCAGCGATGAAAGATTTTGGGAGGTTTTCACAGCTGTTGCAGTTCCTCAGGTGGCCGACTAGGGATAAGCATGAGGTGCATGGAAAGGCCTCTGGTCAGTGCAATGGAGTTTTAAGGTGAATTGCGGTGCTTGCTAGACCAACCTCAGCTCTTTACATCAAAGGTTTGCATGCAATAGCTCACCAAGGTGAGTCGATGGGAGCAAGGTCTTGAGGTTGCTGGTTTTGTGTTAGATACTAATGAAATTATATATGAATACTTATATTTTTCAATTTTCTAGATTTTTATATAAGTATATTCCTAAATATTAATGAATGCTGTAAAATGAGAGCAAGTCTAAAATCACACCTATATGTGTAACCTAAAAACATATGAAGACACTATTTTTTTCTATTTTTTTTTTACAAGCATTTAGGTTGTTCTAGTGATGTACATGCATTGAATATAAGGTAACGTTGTAATAAAATGAAAGTTACAAAATGGGCATTCACAGTATTAATTGTTATATAACTGTTTTGACAACATCGATGTAATAGAGTACTTAATTCTTTATAAAATGAAGATCTTCTTTGACAAGTGGTGGGTTTGTTGAAATATAACTCAGACACTTAGTTTAGGCTGTTGACTTCTTGCTTTATTCAAAATGTTTGTTGGAGAGAGAATAAGAGGTTGAACAAAGGATGAGGTTTCTCCTACTGTCAAATAAGGAACCTATTTCATCTGACCATCTTTGCCTGCATGAAACGGCTACTTCTGTTCACTCTGATGCTGATGCTCACTCTCCACTGTGACTAACTGGTCACTTTTGTTGATACGTTTTCATGGTCAAAGCCACAAAATATCATGTACATATAAATCATATCACTTGATTTGGTGCTCTACTCGCATTTGACCACATGTGAGTAGTAAAGTACATAATTAAACTATCCAACTAAATCAAATGTGTAACATTACTTCTTTATCAATAACAGCCATACATAGAAATTATCTTCAAATAGCATTCATGTCCAAATTGTTGATTAAAGTTTCTGATTTAATTTCCTTGTTGCTTATGGATTCCTTGTATGAATATAGAGTGAAAAGATATCAAATTCAACAAAATCACTGATTGATTCTCCCAGCTTTTCTATGAGATAGAGCTGCACAGAGAGAAGTAATTAAATGCATACATGGGAAGAAATATAAAAATTATACAAAAATGAGTACATAAAAAACTCATATGAATTTAATGGAAAATCTTTTAAATGATGATTTTTTTTTTCATTAACGATGATGCATTTCATTAGTTCCTAGCTTTTTCAAATCAATTTTGAAATTAAAAATAAAATTTGTTATGGTTGTCAGGTTTTTGGTACATCACAGTAATTTGTTGTTATAGAAATTTCTTTAAATTCTTGAATCTCAATCTGTGTCTATTTATCTTATTGTTGCTGTTAAGTCAATATCTTGATAAATAAAAATAAAAATTTTCCCTGCTTATTGATAAGATTATAAAAATCTATAAACTCTGTACAAACCAATGTTTTTTCATATTTGATTACAAATATTATAAACAAAAATTCCGAATACCTATGGGATCTCCCCTCAGTGGAGTATTAGCGTGTCTCTTTTTAGAATCCTTAGAAGTAGGATCGATACATGGAATCTTACCCCAAAACACAAAATTCTCCAGATACATAGATGACATCCTAATAATTTATCTACACAAAATGAGTATCTCAAACATTACAGATGAACTCCACAAGATCGAATCAACCATAGAAGTTACTTACAGAGAAGAAACAAATAACACCCTAACCTACCTTGACATTTGATTACACCGAACAAACAACAATTCACAATTTAATATGTATTGTAAACCTACAAACAGGAACAACCGCATTAATTTCAACTTACATCGCAGCAACAAGATTGAATCAAGTATAATCATAGGTTTCTGTTTGAGATCCCTCAGAATATGTCACCCAAAATGTCTGAATGACAAAGAAGAATATATCATGAACACTTTTAAACTCCTCCACTACTTCATATCATTTACATTCAATGTCAAAAGAAAAGCTTAGAAAATATACGAAACCATATCAAGAATAAAAGCAATGAAACAATCAAATGCATAATACTTCCAACAAAGTCAATAACCGAGGAACTAGGAAATGAAATAAAAATCATGGAAAACAAATTGTAAACAGTGCATCTAAAACTATTAAAAAAACATTATCAACAGAAAAACAAATAATGAATCTACATCTGAAGCAGGTTACCAAATAACATGCAAAAACTAGTGGCCCATTGCAACAAAATAGCCTAAAATAATAATCAAAAAGGAGTCTGACAGAGTGAAACACTGATGTATTGAGTCGATGTTAAAATCCAAATGTGATACAATAGAAAAGAAATCTGAAAGAGTTTATGTGTCTCAGATATTGGCCAAACTGATATTGAAACAAAATAGAATATCAAGGGGCAACAACAATAAAAGAGACATAGGTTAAAATTCAGACATTTAAACATCTCTCCATGACCACAGACAATAACTGTCATGTACCAATATGACAACCACAAAAAACTGTATTTTCATTTTCAAAATCGATTTAAAAAAGTTTAGAAGTAGGGATACATGTCATCAATTATTACAAAAAAAAATTACCGTTTGAAAGGTTTTTCTAATTGTTGTATGGTATCATTATCCGTTATTATACAAATAAAATTTGATGTATGATTATTGAAATATTTATGGCTATGTGTAGATAAATACTGTGAAGAGAATAGTATATTCCTTCACAGATATAGATACAAATATAAAGACAGAATGAATTATAGATTTGTTTTGATTTATTCTCTGCTGATATTAGATCAGTATTAGGAAACTTGCTTCATTGTACTCTCGTTTGTTCTCCCACTTCTCTCATTTCCACTCATCCTGAGCTTAGTACATATCTATGGTTTAGGTTGGAAAAGAAGCTCATAATTACAATGTTAAAAATATTTTGTCTAACTTGTTCCCATGTGAGCAATTACCAAATGTCACTGTGTTTGTGTTACAGGTCACCATGCGTCTGAAATGGCTGCTGAACCACAATGAACTGGTATGTCTGTAGAATTTCACTCTATTTCATTATTCTACATAACTGTGTTATTTCAGTGGTGGTAAAATCAGAGAAGCAACAAGAAGCTAAGTGAATTTAATCTAAAAAGGCTTTTTTAAACGGAGGTTTGTGGTGATTAATGAAATGATTTAGGTTTAGAGTTAGTTATTCATTCATAATTTTTACCAACAGTTGCTTTGCTACTCATTGTAACCCATTGCTTCTTGTATTTTACCATGAACCATGTAATTGTGGTGTAGTTTCCTTTAAGGGACAACAACTGCACTAGAAAGAAATGTTTGGCATAAAGTCTGTAAGCACCTATTTCCTCTACAACTTATATACACTGTATTAAGGATTTCTATACATTTGATTGTAATGAAAGGCTTTTAACTCATTCAGGTCAGGTTTTTTTTTCAAGGGTTACAAAGACGTAATGGATGGATTTGTTTCCTCATTTTCTAATCCTAGAAAGTCATATCATACTGAAGGTTATATGATATGGATTTCATTTATGGCAAATTAGTGGCTGCCATGTTCAAGCATTTCATTCATATCTCTGTAAGAGTACAGAATTGTAGCCAAATGCATTTTTACATGGAATATTGTATTGCTCTTTATATTTCAATCATTGCATATTTTGCAATGTTGTGTTTTGCAGTCAATAACCAGAATAACTCTCAAATTGTTTTCTGTCAAATTTCGAAATATTGAAAAAATGCTTCTTTGCAAAATTAATCTGGAGCTGTGTCATAAATTTTACAAGCGTAAAACTAAAAATGTGATCCGTGGCAACTGGATGATTATGTAAACATGATTTATTTTATGATAAGTTTTTATATAGTTTTTCAATGAGCTCTAAAAAAAATAGTACTTAACTATGGTTGTCATTTAAATTAATAATGTTTGAAATTTTGTATTTTTTTCTGAATGTAAATACCAGATTATATGGAAACTTCCATAGTTGTATCATCCCGGTTACTAGTTACATAATTTTTCTTTTGGCAATTTATTAAATAATGAAAAAAGTATTTCTTATATTTTCATTTAAGTACATATTCAAAATCTACAATACACAAATTTATGACTATGACCTTCCACATGGTTTAAGATCAGCCAATATTGACCAAAGCAATACTAATTGTAACATTTCTTCATTATATGTTCAAATATGATCAAAGGTACCTTTTAAATATATAACTGGCTAAATCAAATAACAAGCCTGTTAACCCAATATTTTTCAATGATTTGCAAAGATGATATATGTTAATATTTATTTTACAAACAAATAGAAAAATGATGGTAATAGCTATTTTGAAACTTTGGCAATAGAGAGATTGTGTAAAGCCTCCTAGTGAAAGTGAAGACACATCTGCTGTTTCAGAGTTAACAGAAGCCATTACTGTATTAACCACTGTGTCCTTATTATCCTTAGCCAGTACAAACTTTTTAATGTTCTTGATGTTCAACCCTCTGGTCCCAAGGGAAAGGTGTGGCACCTGAACTTTTTAATGATTCTAAGTAATATTTAGATCCAGTACCAAAATAGAATGTTTTAGGTAGTTAATTTTGTCATTCTCTTTAAAGAGCACCATACTCATAGCTGCATTAGACCAGTTACGAAAGGTCAGGGATACCGCAAAGTTCATGGAGAAATGACATTTTTTTTTTGTCATCAGTATATCACCTTTTAATACTTAATTCTGAATTGAGATTTTCTTTACATAATTGACGATGATCAAGATTCTGTTGGCTAATAATTATGCATTTGTACTCAAAGCATAAGTGAACATGAATGAGTATATAACTAAATATAATTTGTGTAAATGCTAGCAAAGTAAACTGAGATGTGAGAGGTCCAAGTACTAGGTTGAGATATTTACCTTATGTATTTGTGAGTATACTTCAAGGTACTGTAGAGCATTGAAAACAGACATGTGAGGTTCCAATTCAAAACCCACATCTTCTATAAATAATTATCCATGCATTCATCAGATCTTGAACTATCGTTACAACATGCTGATTTGACTGGAATAATGTTTATATCTCAATTAATTCCATTTCAAGACATTGACCAAGGTTCAAAATGGAAGTGTTCAGAGTCCACAGAGCAGTTTTCTAAAAGTTTAGCAAAAAAATATTTTTTAGGAAGGATTTTCTTTGGACAAAAATAGATGCTGAAATTGTTGTCTTTTCACACGCTCATTTTAGCAGTCCTAGGACATCGTGAAGAGGGGAAAATCACCTTTTCTAAAACCTTTACAAATTTATCTACTATAAAATTTTCTGATAAATCTTCAAGAAATTTTAGAATATTTACTATGATATACTCTCTCTTTCTCTCTCTCACACACACACACTCAATGAATTCTATATATTTGATGAATTTTTGTGTGGTTGTCTCTAATGGAATTATTATTTTTTTTAAGCTGAAAGAAAGGCTCCATTATGACCAGGTAATGTTTGGGTGTATGGACACATGGATTATGTGGAAGTTAACTGGTGGAAAAGTTCATGCAACTGATTATTCTTGTGCTAGTTCAACTGGACTGTTTGATCCATTTCAGGTGAGATTCTTTCAATTATTACAACGTCCAGGAGAATCAATGCTTACTTTATATGATGGCATGTAGTATTCATGAGTATATAAGATGTACCCTACTTTCAGCTAGGAATTTTCTGGAGCAAATTATAGTCTCTGGTAGTCCAGGCTAAATATTAGTAAAGTATACTGGGAAGAGAATAGTATTTTGGGGTTGACAAAAAGTGCCTTTTATATGATCCCAAATATTGTTAATTTTTGTTTTAACCCTCAAAAGTCAATATATTGAAGATCATCTGGTATTAATGAATATATTGTGATTCAAATTACATTAGTAAAAATGCTTTATGAATCACATAATGGGCTGTGGATCAAGAGATTAGAGATTTGTATCCTCTCTAAATATATTATGAATCAAGCAGCATTGATATGTTTTGTACTATTTATTTTATTCAAGTAATGTTGATGTACATGATATTAGGAAATAGGCTCTTCATCCTGTTAGAAACCGTCAACCAAAACTGTTAGCATAGGTTTCTTCAGTTTTCAAGTTAGTCTGGCCACCTATGTATGTATGTATGTATGACGCAAACAAGCTGCACCAATTGAGCTTGAGGACTGGAAATGTTTTTGTTCTTCTGAATTCCCCTGGTAAATTGTTTTTTGTGGGTGGTTCGATTTGCTATGTAAGTTTATGCTAAATTGGTCCATTAGTTGTATCTGCCAGCATTCATGCTTGTTTTTTTTTTGTTTTTTTAAATATTTGACATAAACATTCATCATAGTGTGAAAAAAAGTATACAATTTGTATATAAAAGCATACATCAAATAATTGAATTTACACAATATCTCAGTCATAGATATTAGCATTAGCAGTGGTGTAATAAACATTTACTTTTGTTGAAAGCACAACATACTCCAGTAATCTATTCCATAATCTTAGCACTGGGTTGCTAAAAAAGAATTTTCTGATATTCAATCTATTCCTATTCACTTCTACCCCTGTACATGCATGGCCTCTCAGTTCCTTGTACTCCCTTTTGGTAGAAAATACATTATCATCTACTAGTTCTATACCACGCATAATCTTAAACATTCCTATCAAGTCTTCCTGATCCATCCCTTTTTCTAAAAATGTCAACCCCAACTCCTTTAACCTATTTTCTCAACTCGTTCTTTTTAATTCTGGTACAGTCTTAGTTGCTTGTCTCTGGACTTTTTCTAAAAGATTCTCATCCTTTTCCAAATGGTGACCAGAACATATTATTCAAGGTGCAGGCAGATATAAGTCTTATATGATATAAGGAGTGATTACTTGTCCATAGAACTGAAAGTATGTTTGATCAGCTCAAGTACTCTGTTCGCCTTAGCAGCAACACTTGTAAAACACTTGGAAATGAAAGTTTGTCAGTTATGATACCAAGATCCTTTTCGCTTGTTACAATATCTGTTGAATTTTCATTCGTATAGTAATCATAGTTTGGGCTACTTTTTCCTACATGTAGTACCTTACATTCATCCTCATTAAAAGCTAATAACTATTCTCTTGACCATAACGTTAAACTACATAGGTCCTCCTTTACTTTTGGTCATTCAGCAATAAAATCGGATGGTACAATTTTGTATAATCTGCAAAAATTTTACAATTTATATAAAGAGAATCGTAAAACTGATGCAAATCCTATGAGGAATAAATTTGTGCTGATTTTGTTTTAAAGAGAAAAGAATTCATAATATTGTACTTTTTTCTCCAAAAGACAGATACTAAATGTTGTTTGCATATCCTTGAGGTTCAGCTAGAAACACACTGACCCTAACTTATCAATAGTTTTCTAACTTCTACAAACTATTCAGCCAATCTTTTCAATTTCTGAAAGCACTCCTTGTAGTCATTTTTAGGAATAGCATCAAGATCTTCCTGCAAATTTCTTTTTATCTCTTCAATGCTTTCAAGATGGTATCCTTTTAATGCGCTTTTGAGTTTGGGAAGTAAGAAAATCACATAAGATCAAGTCAGGTGGGTATGGTTGATGGGAAATAGGGGTGACTTTATTTTTTGCAAAAAAATGCTGTTGAACCTGAAGGTCAGCTCTTCCGCAGTTGCTTTTCTTGTTTTCTTTCTGATCTTTGCTGCAACATGTCTCCCGTACAAATCCTTGATTAAATGTCTTATTAAAATGGCTGTAAGATATTCCTAAATCTTCTGCAACATTTCTAGCTATCAAATGCTAATTAGCACAAATGATTTTTTGAGCTTTGCCAATCAAATGCTAATTAGCACGAATGATTTTTTGAGCTTTGCCAACATTTTCCTTGATTTCGAAAGTTGAAGGCTTAACTGTGCTTCTGTCATCTTCAACTGAATTTCTGACTTCTTTAAAGTGCTTAAACCACACAAAACATGTGGTCCCACTCAGAGAACCTTTTCCAAAGACCATTTTCAAAAGTTCATATGTTTCTTCTGCCATTTTTCCATGTTTGAAACAAAACTTCCCACAGGCATTCTGTTCTACACACAGACTCTCTGCTCTTCTATCCGGTCCATGTATAAATGAACAGGACTGAAGAAATTCAAGGTACAAAAATCACAAAAAAATTTGGTTCTGTTGAGATATTCTTTGATAAAACTTTTGTATTCATTTCTCTATTTTCTCATTAACAAGAACAATTTGCATATTTCTTTTTACCAATCTTTGTATTCCACTCTTTTTTTCAATCTCTATCTTAACCGTCCAGGAATGTTTTTATGGATCGTCTTCCATATTTTATGTCTATTCTTTGAGAGAAAAAAACTTGGGGGCTTTTTTAAGTAGCAGGAAAGATTCATGCCATGGACTCCTCTTGATTTTGGGAGCCCAAATTTTCAGTCCCATTGCATATTGAGGACATTGATTCTTGCATATTACCATAAATAAGGTTGGTTGCTTATAGCAGTGACAAATAGAGTGCCATTTGAGAATATAAGATCATACAGCTAAAAGCCTTACAACTTTGAAGATCAATTTGTCTTATATATTCTCAATCAGCCACATCTGCCAGTTGAAAATTATCATGCAGCTTAACCCTTTCACTAAATAAGAATCAAGTCCTTTTGCATAAATTGCTTACTTCGAGGAAATCTTTACCTTCAGCAAATAGTTGGTGTGTTACTGAATAAAAGGGAAAACTAATCAGCACTTTCAGTGATTGAAGAACAAAACATTTTTCTGATAACAAAAAAGAGTAAAATGTCTATAGTAATAAATCTGAGAGATGATACCAATTGTGGGAACAATTTGTTAGAGCCTTGGTTGTCATTTTGTACTATCCAGAAAATGGAGCCTATAACATTACAATTCTCTTATGTTCAAATCATTCCTATGTTGCTGGCCCATCCTTTGCATTCCAATTCTTCATGAAAACAAATCTCCATAGAAAGCAGACATCTCTTCAAATTAAACTATTTACTCTTACTGACTGACTATGATTAATGTCTTGAAGTTTGGAGGAAGAAAATCGTTATTTTTACACTGACAGTTTTTATTTGTTTCGTTTGTTTTTGTTTTGAGGAAAGATGTAAAAAAAAATCTGGGAAGACTATCTCATCAATCTTCTAATGCAAAAATAGATTGTATCTATATAATATTGGTTTTCTTTTCACATAATTTCATTTCTCTCTGTCATTTTAGACAGATCACTCATTTTTGTAGTGAAGGGGGCATTTTTTTTATCATGATGATATTGTATTTCTATGTTTATGATAAGCATTCTCTTCATAAGGACGAAATATAATTACTGCCCTAGGCATCATTTTTAGCTTCTATTTCTTTGTGAAATCAGGTGTAAGATGATGGTAGATATCACCCTAACCTAGATAAAACTGTTCTGTTTTTCTTGCGATGACCTTTCATTCATCCTCCTTACAGCAGGAGATAAACGGGTCTTTTTCTGGATTTGATTTTCTGATATAAAGAATAAAAAGTATTAAAAATGATTTTTATAAAATAGCAATCATACATACTAGAGAAAAGATTAACTTTATCAGGACATGTCAGCCAATACTGCTGACATAGCTTTCTTCAGTTTTCAAGTCAGTCTGTGTATGTAGATATATATCACGCGTACACCAATAAAGCTAGCTGACTGAAAATTTCAATATTCATTCCATGTTATGTCTAGAAAAAAATGTTTATTTCTTAGATTTCTGTGGTAAATAGGTTTTCAAAGGGGGTTCAATTTATGTAAGTTTATGCCAAACTGATCCCTACTTTGTGTTATTCATGCTTATTTTTTGAAAATTCAGACTTTTTAGTGATCACTGCCCAACAAAATGTGAGAGAAGTAAAATTTTTCCTTCAATTTTTTTAATTGATTACCTCCAACATGACATGTTGCCGAAAGACAATGGTCACATGACTGTTTCTATTGAGAGTTTTTTTTTGGGGGGGGGGTAAGATGTTGGTGGCTTATGCCTACACTCCCAGTGGCAAGAAAGTAAATATGATTTCATAGTAAGACAAAGAAATGTCTATCAAGGAATTTTTGTCCATCTTAGTTTCAAAGCAATGTTTTCAAACTGCTTTTCTCATTGTTAACAATATCTGCTTGGCATTTATACTATTTCAATTACTTCTATAAATTTTATTTTTCCAATAAATTCATGTAACCAAAAAATGTGAATCTTTAGCAAACTTCTAACAAGAAACATTGGCAATCTTACATTAGGCTCAAGTCTAAATTTAGTTTTTACGTAATTCTTTGTTTCTTATCAGATATAATTATATATTCTTCCATTGAATAAGTGTATTGCTATCATAGCTTGTGGTATATGGAATTTAGGAACAATAGATGAAAAAATATATAATCTTTTAAAAACTGCATATATTTACTGAAAGATTGTTCAATAAGGTACCATATTGAATCAGCAATGATGGCTGAAATCAGCATTAACAGAATTCAGTATTGGTTGATACAAAAAAGAATAGTTTGTATATTATTTACTTTTGTTATAAAAAAGATGGTTGATAAGTATGTTTTTGTTTCAGATGGAATGGAGTGCTGTGGTATGTAAGCTGCTGGATATTCCAATGTCAATATTCCCAGAGATCAAAGATACAAGGTAGTATCTGTTTTCATCATGTTTATTAATCCTAAGTACTATACAATGTATGCAGGATGTTTTGATAAAGAAATATTTAAGATTCAATCATAATAGAATATTTTCCTATTATAATTGCTTAACTTATTCAAAAATACAATGTTTTGTTTAAACTAATGTTAATGGACAATAAAGTTTATTTGATCTTGTTTTGTTTACTAATTAAGCATTTGTAATAAGAAAGAATAACCCTGTGATAGTATCTGCTAGAAGTTTGAACAAATGTTTTTTTTTGTATTTCCTATTGTAGTTTCTAATCTTATTATGAAAAAAACTTTAGTTACTGAGAGGAAAAAAAAGTGGTAAGAATAATAATTGTATCTCCTGCAGTATTAGATACAAGAAAAGTACCTAAAAAAATGTAATTTCTGGGTGGAGTAAGCAGTTGTGATTTCTTTGGAGCAGAAGTTGAAAATTAAAGTTTTAATAGCACAATAAATTTAAAGTCATTTAAGGATTAGATTCTATCAGTTGAAAATTCAAGCAATCAATCTTTTGTAATCAGTATCTGACTAACTATAGTTAAAAACATATTTTCTGGTGAGTTATGTATAACCACATATACATCTATATAATTTTAAACTAAATAACTGATTGATGGGATTCAGAAGAATACAGAATTAGGGAGCATGGAAATGGGATTATGTACAACTGTAAATGCAATGGATATTTTGGTAAAAACCAATAAAATAAGTAGCTATGGGATTCCAATTAGCAGCCAATTTAATTTGGATTATGGCCATCTCTGCTGTGATTTCGAATGCTTGTATATTGACTTTTTATTTTAATTTTCTCTATATGACTGAAGAACCAAGTAGTTCCTCCAAATATGCGTGCAATATGAATTTCTTTCACATTTTTATTTTTTCTGAAAATTAACTTAATTATCTATTTGTAAACACAGTGCCAATTTTTAATTCTAGATTCTGTTTTCATTATTCCATTTTGACTTAATGAAATGTGTACTTTATTTTTTCCAGTGGTCTTTTTGGAACGTGTGATCCTAAAATTGTGGGTGCTCCCATTCAAATAACTGCAGTTGTAAGTTGCTACATTGAACATTCATTATTTGATCTCTTCTCAACCTAATAGTTTATGCTGATTCCCTTTTCTATAAAAATACTCAAGTGAACATTTCTTTTAGTTTACAATTCTTTTGAAATGTCCAAGAAGATTTGGTAAATATTTTTATTAAGTAAATACTTGATGATAATCTTTCTTTACTAATTTATACAACTTGCTATTATTCAACAAATTTAAGATAGTTTTCATTTAATTTTAGTAGTTTTAGTTTCATATTCCAGTTTCTTTTGTAATTTCTAATAGATTTTGTCATTCGCCATTTATTATATTATGACTGATATTTGATAAATTCTTTTTATGAGGATTGAGTGTTCGTATTATGTATGTATTTTTGCTATAGATAAGCCTTGAAATTAAAAAAAAGTTCTTTGGCTTTATTCATTCCATCATTACTCATCTTCTCTCTTACAAGTGAGTATTTTATGATGGAAAAATTTACATATCCCAACATAAATGTGATTTCCAACACCTACATTGTTTGTCCCCAACAACCAAAATAGATATGTACATTTCTAACTCTTGATGCGATCATCAAGTGAAACATGAATGAATGAATTTGGATGAAATGTTTTAATCATTTTTGTTAACCAGGTTGCAGATCAACAGAGTGCCATGTTCGGTGATTGCTGCTTCAATGTCGGTGATGTTAAGTGCACAATGGGATCAGGTACCTTTATTGATCTCAATACAGGAAATGTGCCTCATGCTTCAATTGCAGGTAAAAAAAAAAGCCTTAAGTTCATATTTTGTTACATGGTTAGCATGTGTAAAATAAATTTTCTTATTAGAATTATTGCTTGATTAATTATGCTTAACAAGTGATGATAAAGACAGATCATTATGTGATTCTTATCATCTCTGATTAACCGTGTATGCCTCACTATGAGATGAATGATTTACAAAAGTATTTGGAAGATTTCTGTCCACTGCAACTCATCCAAGCTCATTCCAGCTCTTTGGACACAGTTTGATATTTGCATAGTCTTGAATGTCTGTTTTATATGCTGGCATATGCAGTAGTCTGCATGCATTATGGTCTCCATGACAGAAGTGAACTGATAGTGATTTCAATATCATTAATTTTTTGCCGCTATTTACCTTCATCTTAATTGTCATTGCTTTTTATTGCAACTAGTCTTTGGCCTGTTTCTCTTCAGCTACAAGTAAATAAATTATGTTTGGTTATGATAAATAGCAACAGTAATGCATTTATTATCAGCCTATGTATTTACAATAACTTTTTCCCAATTTTTCAAAACTTTGGATTTCATTCTTTTCAGGATTATACCCTTTGGTTGGCTGGAAAATAGGTTCTGAATTGGTGTACATTGCTGAAGGTGTTGCCTCTGATACTGGCCGGGTATTAGAATGGGCCCAGAATTTGAGTAAGTACTATCTTCTTCACTGAGCTGTGTTTTCAGTTAACTTTTTTCCAACATTTTGTAAATATTCAGGACTTTTTTTTCCCCATACTTTCCTTGTTCTACGTATTTTAAGTTTGCTTTACAATTTTTGCATTTATAAACTTATATTTATAGAAGTGTAAGGTAGCGTAATGGTTATCAGTGAGGAAAATAAGAATCAGCTGAAGTTCAAATTTCAACTGAGATGGTTCATATTCACATAGCACTAATGCCCTTAGGAAAGTATTATATCCACATCTTTACAGTCTCATCACCTGATATCATGATCCAAAAAAAGTTCCATGACTGACATACCACAATGTTTAAGAGTGGGTGAGTGAACTTTTGGGCAAACCACTCTCCCATACCTTCCTTTCCTGCCTAGACAGTAGTATCAGTAAAAAACTATTCCCCTTTATTTTTATGAGGAAATTTTTGAGCGTTCCTTGACCAAAAATGGTGATGATAGTAAGTTATGGCGAGTTGTCATAGGTTGAGGTGGTGGGAGAGACAAAAAGGGTGTGTGCTGCCTTTATAACAGCTTGCTGCAAAACAAACACTGAGTGCTATTTTTGCTTTTTACCTTAAAAGTGGCTCAAAATGAATTTTTGATTCCTGTATTTGATGACCATTGTAAATTTTCCTTGATGAATGTCTTGTAAACTCTATTTTTCTCAATTTTCTCTGTTAATAGTCAAGAATTCAAGAACCTGAAATTCTACATTTTTATTTATAGATATCTTTGATGATGTTTCTGAACTTGCCAATATTGCAGAGTCTGTCCCAGGTAAGTGTCAGCATAAATTGTTTGGGATTGAGTTTTCTTTATTTTTAACAAATATTTGAATGTTTTGGAGTTAAGCTAGTGAAATACTAGTGAAACACTAGGGGATCGAGTTACGCTTCCATACTGCACATCAGATTATGTTAATTATAATGTTTTCTACCATCTTTTTATTTTATTTTAGTTTTTTTCCAAATTACACTTTGATGAGATAAGCTATTTATGCTTAGAATTTTCTTAGAGGTCGACACAGACTCTAAGAAATGAAAGAATTGTGCTGTGTGATCTTGAGGAATTGTTAGACTCAGTTAATTTCCATTAACCTAGTGGATTTTTCAGATTATCATTCTAATGATCTTAGTTTTTTATATCAAGTCATCACAATAACTTATTTCAGAATTACTATTCTTTGCTTATGCAGTATTACAGACTGCAACTTGACAATCATCATTTGAATATTTTTGGACCTTGTAACTTTCCTAATGTTTGATAAAGTGTTGCCCTGGTTAAAATAGCCTTCAGTGTAAACTTATCACATGCTAGCATATGTATGAGCTGCATGTCTTGCTCCTGTAACCCATTATATGTAGTTTGATATTTTGAGCATTATTATAAAATTATTATTGAAAAAAAAATCTTGGCTTTTCCTTTCTGCAGTAAAGTGCAGTATTTATTCACTTCAACTTGAAATAAAGTTGTAATTTTTTTCTTGAAGCAGAAATATTCTTGCACGTGTCTGTCTGACACATCACCAAAATCAAATGAAACATATAGTCAATATAGGGATAGAAAGAGACAAATCCAAAAGTCAAATGTTTGACTGTGAAGATCAGAATCATCTCGAAAAAAGGTTAGAGAATTGAAAAAAAAAAATGTAGTGCAGTCACTTGAGAGATGATGAGTGAAATTGGCATAAAACAAGCTAATCCTGTGTCACAATCGTATCACAAAACTATGATATATTAATGGTTCCTGCTTTTAATCAAACATATCTTCAAATAGCCTCTGATTCATTTTCACTTATTTAGTTTATAATAGAAGTCAGTAACTATTTGATAACTGGGTGGTTGGAAATTTTAAAAACTTGTGTAAATATACCTCTTTTCAACTTCGTATTTACTGCAATCACAAAGGCCAGTATTGTTAGTTGTTCATGTTTATCTTTAGGTATGAGCAAAAATTCTCATTGGAAAATCAACACCAGGGTTTAAAAACGTGATTAAAATACTGAAAAATTTCATTCTCAATTTTAAGAAAAATATTTCTCTAGAATTAGTCAAAATTTTTGTTTAAGCAAAAAGAAAAACATATCTTCATTAACTGCAACTTGGATTTTGACTGTTATGAAATCAATGTTTCCTATATTCAGCAAAAAATCAAGCATTATGTCATTTTTTATGGCAGTAAAAAAACCTTTTTTAAATCAAAAATCCTGTTGTCAAAATTCTACCAAAAATACTGTGATTGTCAAGTGTTGATAATTTGAGAGAAAATACTTAGTTTTATCATCAGTAAAACTGTACAAAAAATTTCCTACATTTTGCATTAAAAAAAATGAAAATTTTCAATACTTTCAGCAATCAGCATAATAGTGATTGATGTTTATAATTGGGTGATGACAGACTGGCTAATTTCTGCTGATATTTGATTAAAATGCACTACAGTTGTACTGTGCCAAAAACATGCATCATTGTCTGCATCAATCATTTGCAGCTTCCCTTAATTTGAAATAGTGGTCAATTTGCATGAACAAAAAAAAAAGCAGGAAAAATTACTTAAAAATATATGAAAAATACGCCTGGTAAATATTTTTTCATTATTTTTGTTGTAATATTCTAAATAAGTTCCAGATGAAGCACAATATAGAAAGATCTAAAAAATATAAGATTAATTGAAATAATTGATTGAATTTTTGAAAATATTGAGAGAAAATAAAATCCCTTCCTCTGGAACAAAAGCTTTAATTATAATCAATGTAATTATTGTTTAATGTTGGCTACTTATGAAGTCAAAATGCTCAAAATATTAGGAATTAAGGTTTTTTTTCACTATGATGACATTTGCTGATTAAAGAATCAGATACTAATGAAGCTGATATTTATTCACTTATTTTATGTAAATTTATTCACGAATGATTTATTTAAAAGATTTACAGAATTAGAATAGAATTCTCAAAATTAAGCTTAACCTTTTTAGCTACTTAAAATTTGGAATTGTTAACCTGTGGAATAACATTTTTTTTACCAACAGACAATGGAGGTGTATACTTTGTAGCTGCTTTTAGTGGATTACAGGTATGCTGTTTTTTTGTTGTTTTTTTTTCCCCAATCATCATTGCTGTTTCAGTAATTACTATTACTGTTAATGAACTTAAAGACAAAACAGTTACAAATTCCTTTATTAGAAAGAAAACCAATTTTGAATTAGTCAAAAACATTCCTTAACTAATTGGAGTTAATGTTCATACTATACATAATCACGCTGTAGTTTAAAATTGACAACTAACTCATACTAAATCTTTCGTCTTCTTCCATCCCTCAGTCCTTCTTTTTGAAAGGGGGAAAAAAAAACCTCCTTTATTTGTATGGCTGCTGTTTGTTTAACACTTCTGTACCCCCCCCCCCTAGCTCCTTATTTGACATGTTGAAGAGGAGAAGTAACAAAAGAAATGTTGATTGCCTGAGCTGAGGAGTTATGTTTGAGAGTGGAGCAAGTCAAGTTCCCTTTTCCTGATTCACCCCCCCCCCCCGGCCTCAGGGCCTAAATATGGCTGGCAGTTTTCAGCTTGGGTAGACAGTAACAGGAAACACTTGTGAAAGATGAAATCTGTTTTATTGTTGCTAATTGATTCTCTTTTCTTTCGGAATCTAATCAATTCTGACAGCTTTTTTGGTTGAAGGTTTTTCTCTCTCACCCCCTTTGGCTAATAAATGTCAGATTTCAATTATCTAAAGTGGCAGTAATTATCTTTTTTCCTCTTTCTATTCTTGAGTATCAACCTTTTTTGCAATAGTGAAAAAGAACTTACTTGCCCACAAAGATGAAATGTAAGATAAATGTTTTTCAAAATTTACTGATCTTATGAAGACAGGATGTTGTGTTGATGCCTTCACTAATGGACATGAATAAATGTTCCTTTGTACCCAATACAATTATATTCAAATATATCTGCAAGCTGTCCAATAAGCCTCACACCTGGAATAAAATGTGCTAGGAGACTTCTATGGAAGACCGAATGGTGTTGAAGCTGGTCATATTTTCTTCACACCAATGCCCTTGGGAAAGACATGAATCCATCAATTTAAAAGCTGGGTGGGTGCTACCCTTTGCTGAAGAGCTCTAATTGTCCTCTCATTGAAATCATTAAGTCCTTTTTTAAAAGCAAGAGCGCTGGTTACTATTGTACCCTGAAGATAGTAAGTAAAAAAAACCCCCCAAAAACAAGCTGAATTTCATCATCATCATCATCATCAGTCTTTTAGTGTCCGTCGTTGGACATAGACCTTCCCCAGGATTTGCCACACTTCTCTATCATGGGCGTCACGGAGCCAGTACTTCCTGAACTTGTCTAGCTCGTCTCTCCATCTAACATTTTGCCGGCCTCGGTTGCGCATGTGGTCTTGGGGAATCCATGTTGTGAGTCGTGATGTCCATCGATTGTCTGCCATTCTTGCAACATGGCCAGCCCACCGCCATTTAAGATTTTTTATGGATTCTATGATGTCCCTGATTCTTGTCTTTTCCCAGATGTACTGTGCTGTTTTGTGGTCTCTCCATGTGAGGCCCAGCATTATAGAGCTATAAATTGTCTTGGTTTACTATACTTGAATATATTTTCTTTGCAGGCTCCAATTAATGATGATACAGCAGTTACAACAATGATTGGCATGACTCCAAATACTGACCGAGCCCATGTAGTAAGGGCCATTCTAGAGTCTTTAGCCTTCCGATTCAAGTTACTCTATGAGACTATGTTGACAGAAACTAAACTGCCTATTTCCACTGTCAGGTGAGAAACCCTTTTTGATTATTTATTCATATATTCTCCAAACAGACAGGTATGTATATTCATTTATTCCGAAATCAGTGGGCTGCTGTATTTTTGATGTTAGCTATCGTGACTTGTAGAATGATTAACATTTATCGTATTTGTGTGTGTCTGTGTATGCTAGGAAATGTCAGTGCGTGATGAGTGTCTGATCCTAGTCAGGGAGCTGGGAAGCAACACTTTGATTCTGGGTAGAAGTGCCAATCCCTACATGAATAATCCTGTCATTTTTGGCAGGTACCACCAGTTTATAAATACAGTACTAGTTCATAAATGAATTTTAAGTAAAATATAAGCATTTGAAGATAGGATGGTACTCTTCTGATATTGTGTGATTAAGTGCATGTGCCCTCACCAAATTGAATCTTTCTGAAGTAAAAAGAGATTAATTTCTTTGTTTTGACTTTCTCTAAACTGAAGATTAAGCCTGAAAGAATGCGACAAATTAGTTTTATCATTTGAACCTTTGATATTTAGCTTGCTTGAATTTCCCATTATATCAGAATGCTGTGTAAATAATGTCTCTATACAAATTAAGATTGCCTTAATTCTGAATCAGATCAAAACTTCCCATTATTATTTTGTCTATCTCTTACTTGCTTATGTTTAGTAGTAATGTCAATAATAATGCTTGTATAACAGAATCAAAGAGTTTGTATTAATCAGTAATGATCCTTTTCACCTCACTTAATTTTCTCACAATTTACTCTAAAGCTCTATAAACATTGACATTCAAACCAGTTTCGTTTTAGTATTTCGCATTGACTGACCTACTTTGGCTGGTCTTCCTGGCTTTGGCCTTAGAAGAGATGTCCTCAGCCATTGTTTCACACATTAGCATATTATTTCTCCTGTGTAATAACTTGGTGAAAACTCAGTCTGTCTCACATGGAACGGCTGTAGTGAAAAAGCACAGAACAAAGAGTCATCTTCATGACTTTAGGGTGCTTATTAAGCTTTAACCATAGGACAGCCTTGGTATTTATATTGTATGCAATTATACATTTTGTAAAGCTGATCATTCAGTATTTCTCATTTATAAGAATTAATAATAATCCTTATGAAAAGCAACAATTCTTTTCTATGCCATTCTGAAATACCCAAGGTAGAAGGGATTTTGCCTTTTTATTTTCATATGAGCATAGATAGGTGTATTTAATTTTTTCAAAGTTAAATTGAAATGGAAACTGACTTTTTACAGGCTGATAGCCAATACAAATTTCATTTCCATTTTGTGATTAACAATGGAAAATTGTGAAAAGTTTATTAGTCAAAACAAATAATGATGCAACTAGCTGGACTCCTGGGAATCCTTGGTGTTAACGACTGAGATTATCAACTTTCCCATGTGTCTACTCTCCTCTCACCCTATACCTTTATCTTCTCAATCTCTCTTTTATTGAATTCAATCTCTGTTGCTGGTCTATGATTCTATCTAAATGTTATACAAACATCGATTAGTTAAATATGTAGATGAAAATGACAATTGGGTGGTGAAATGAAAAAGAGAAAGGTGTTACATCTCAAAATTTTTTTCATTCCGTGGGTGCAGTTTAATGCATTCTGATGGGGGTCAGCCATCTTCATCAGAGAAAAAATATTTGCGGCGGTTCCAAAGAAGATTCTCCTTTCTCTTTCTACCCACTTATTGAAATACCTAACTTCTATCCCCCCCTCAACCTCTTCACTACCTAACTTTCTTTTCTTCCCTACTTATTTTTTTTAACAAACAGTAATGAAAAAAGTGATATTTTGAATAAATGAATTTTAATCTATTTTTGATTTATATAATTCATAGTAATAAAATGATATATTTTTAATAAAATAAGTAATGTTTTTATTGATTTGCTTTACATGAAAAAATAAGTGATACACTTTCATGAAAATTACTTTTGTTTGTTAAAAACCTATCTTGACTTAGATATTTTACAAACTTCTGTAATGTAACAAAGAAACCTATTTCTCAGTCTAGATGCTGCTTCATTCAAATATCCACATTCAGAAATCCTCTCTCATAATTGGATAATTTTTGACAGATTGACATATCAGAGTGTAATTTAATTTTTCTGTTGGAATCTTTATCATTCATTAGTGAGAGAAAAGTTTGGAGAAAAATTTGAGATCAAAATTATTTGTTTACAGCTTATAAAACCAGAGATATTTTTGAAAATAGTGTATAATGTTGTAATAATACATTACAGGTTAAAATTTACTTAAAATTTTCCAAAATTTGTAAGTGCAAAACACATAGATTTTAGAAAATTTATTGGATTTTGATAAAATTTTCAGTACTTATCCAAACATATAATATTAGTTTGTCTGTTTATTTGCTCATGTTTCTGGTATAATCTAATGTACATAGTGGATATGCCATATTCTGGTAGATTCATGTCCAAGACCTAATATGGAATATGGGAAAAAATATGATAGTCTGTTGTGTGAATGATCATTACGTGAAAATTTTCATGTGTTGAAGGAACACAGTGTGAGTGACTTGGAGAAAATAAAAGAGAAAAGAATCATTTATTGAGTGGGTCAGACTCTCTTTCTCCTAACTGTGTCTGATTTTATAATTGCTAGACAGTGGTAAGAGAACAGTTACTATATTGTTGGGGACATTTCTGGCCAAAAATGGTCAAGTGCAAAAATAATATTAATAATGATTTTTATAATCAAAATGGAATATGGACAAACCAAAAACTCAATGGCCAAATTCTTTTTAAAAATGCTTGATTTGTCAAATCTTTACTCATTATTAAATTACTTTCTATTGAGAAGAATTCACACTCAAATACTAATTTAATTTGTGCAATAAATTAAAAAGTCTAATGAATATTTGTAAAATTCAAACGGAATTAATGGTTTATTTATTTGATATAGAATTAACTCATATAACTTTTCCTTTTTAACCACAACTTTTTTCATAATTTTATTTCATTCTTCCTAAAAAAATGACCTACTGTATTATATTATTTTTGGCTGTTTTATTTCTTGAGGAATTTTGTTCTAATCATTATTAAAAAAAGTTTAGTAAGAAAAATCTCAACTGATATCATGTGATAGAAAAATTCATATACTTATTTTTCTGGACTAGAAATATGTTATATGATTATTTTTTTATATATGTATTATAATTGAACTTTTTTCTTGATTAAATTACCCTCTTCATTGACTTTTGGTTCTTTACTGTCAATCCATATGTGAATAACACCGTCATTTTTTAAGGGTATATTTTAGTTATCTAATAGAGGACAAAATTTCTAATAAATGAGTTTCTATTCCAAATTTCTAAATGATTTTTTTCCTTGTGAAACCTTAAATCGTACTAGTACCAATATGAAATACAATAGAAAATCTTTGGAATGAAAAGATGTTATTTCATTCAGTTATTCAAAGAGTTTTTTTGATGATATGGTTGTAGAATGGATTGGCCGAAATGTTGTATTAACAGCACAAACAATGAAGAGTTCAATAGTCTGAAAAACTCATCTGATGTTAATGACCCTTATCAAAACTACATAAATTACTTTTCATTTAGTTATGTTCATGAAAATGCAAACAGGAATAGTATCTATGTATATATTTGTAGGAAATTTAAAATGTGGAAACTTGAGTGGCTAATCTCACTGTAAAATTTTTATTTAATTTACCAGAATTTTTCTCCATCATCTAGAACCTAAATGTATTAGAAAAAAAAATTCTTATATAATTTTTCATTACAAAGTCTGGAGTTGACTTTGTTTTCTTACCATAATAACAAGAACAACAAGAATAGTCCTCACCAAGATGAACTGTGTAAACTGATGTGTAAAACCTGCTGTTCGCTAACAGACAATATCAATGAAAATTTATTGCTCATTCAAATAATTACATTCTCACAAAAAAAAGGTATATTTTTCATATATTTTTCAATTATATATACAATAAGAAAGTTACAGTTATCATCTTCAGTTGGAATAGAAGTTAGAGTGGAGTTTGACCCTGCAGCAGCCAGTCTTGTCCCATTTTAAGTTGGAATGAATGAATGATCAGCTTTTTCTGAGTGATATTCTCAAGAAGCATATCTTTTTCAGTTTATCAAAAAAAAATTGCTCCTAATGCATAGTATTCATATTTAAACATGTTTTATTTTATAACAGAGTCAATGGTGGTGTTTCCAACAACGGATTTGTGTTGCAACTCATGGCTGATTTGACAAGCCAAGTGATTGAAAAGTCACGATTCACAGACATGACCAATTTGGGGGCTGCATTTCTTGCTGGGCTTGGCCAAGGTAAAGCTCAGAACTATGAAAAAAATAAGTACATTGTTTTTAAAGGTATATTGAAAATAATTTATCAGTGGACGGTTAGATATGCAAGTTCACTTGAAATCAATTTTCCTAGCTTCAGAGTTTTTCCTAAGGTTTCTAAATGATGTATTACTGTTGACTGATTGTGCAAGCAGTAAGTCAGCTGTAGTGTATCATTTAAGCTGTGCAAACTTCCAAGACATTTCTAAGATTTACCTAATATTATAAAACAGTGCTGGAAACTTCATAGTGTATCTATGTAGTAGATGTTTATGGAATAAGTCTTTTGAACTATTTCAGTTGATGACAAGAAGTGTTTAATTTGCTAATCTGAGGCAAAATCAGTTGGAGCGATGGTCACTTGGAGGTGATGATGTTTACTATCATTCTAGATTGAACTATTTTTCATTCATATATACACACATGGAAAGTAAATCTCTAAGTTTGACTGACTGAATGGGGAATTGAGTCCTGGTTTTCTTCATGACCAGTGGTGATACTTATACTGTGAATGACTTGGCTACCTATCACTACAATAGGTTGCTGATACTTACTCCTAATTATGAAGAACAAAAGCCCAGGAAGCTGAGAAAGTGCTTGGAGGAGAGATATATATATGTAGATAGATGTCTAACGTAAGTAGATGGAATTACCAATTGGAAACCGACACCAGAGAACATAAGGAGGCTGACCATTACAGCACATATATAATAGGAAACAAGTTTGCCTAATTATTACACACACACACACACACACACACACACACAGAAAGTAAAGGTAAAAGAAATTGTGACTCCTCTGTAAGGAAATGACCCACTGTCCCCTAGTGAAGATACTTAATATAGCGGATATGTCTATCAAAAAATTAATATAGAAAGACATTTCCTTGAAAGACAAAAGTCATATTCTGATCTAAGTGTAACTTATTTAGTTTTCTGCTTTTTGTTTGATTGATATATCCATTGCTAGTTGCTATGATGAAAGTTAGCATTAGGAATTGAACTTGATACTTCCTACCCATAACAAAATTGATCAAAATCACCTCAGTTGTTAATAATCTATGTTGATGGCATTTTTTGCCAAAATATGAGTTCGATCTTTTTTTCCCTAAATACCTCTACAAACGGAATATATTTTTTTAGATGTATATGATTTTTAAAAAATTGTTTTTCTTCTTTCCAAATTTAAAAATTTTCTTGGTAAATCAAAATGCATTTTAAGCTGTTTCTCCACAGCTTGAATAGTTTTCATTGATTTTAAAATAAATTAGTTCTTACCTCAAGACATTGTGTGTTTGTATGTATGTATGTATGTATGTGTGTGTGTGCATATGTTTGACATTACACACACACATGTATGAATGAATCACAATAAAAAAAATCCTGCCCAAGTTGAGCAAAACTGCTCTTAATATGATGATTGCTACAAGAGACGAGATACCAAGTCTAGATGGTTACCGGTACACTTGAACCAACTCTATTACAATGACCAGTGAAACTACAATGTGTTTACCAGAGGTTTTACCACCCACATGATGAGAAAAGTCAATCAATCTCATGCCATGTTAAACTTGACAAAAGCTTGTCTGGCTCTGACTTTATTGGCGTCAAAATGCTTTCCAGTTCAAAACCCAAGTGAAGCAGAAAGTTTCCCCAAAGTCATGGCAGCCCAACATGTGGCATTCAAATCAGAAGAGAATGTTGCTCTGAGGAATTCTGAAACTTGGAATGGTTATAAACTGAATTGGATTTTGGTCTGGGCTTGTCATCTTCATCTCCTGGTTGATTTTTCATTCACACATGAATGTGAATTCCTGCTATGTAAATAACAGAATAAAATCAGTTATAAGAAAGCTAGCATAGTACCCATAAAAAATAATTGGATTATTTACGTATGGATATATCATACAAATATATATTTTATCATGAATCTGTTTATTGCAATAATAATCCTAAAGTTACAAAAGACAAATTATTTCACCCTTTCATTGGTTCTAATTTACTTTGATTGGCAGTAGTAAATTATTAAAACAATACTAAAAAGATCCAGGTCTGGTTAGTCTCTCAATAGAAAAAATGTGACCAACATCTTTTGGCAGCATGCTATGTTGGGAGTGATCAAAGAATTCTGAATTTTCTAAAAATAAGCGTGAATGCTGCTGGACACAAACTAAGGGATCAACCTTTTAATTGCGAATTGAACCCTCAACTAAAATCCTGTTAAGAAGGGATTTTCAAAAAGAGAAAAAGGTTTTTCCTGACATAATAAGGAGTAAATGTTCAAATTTTCAGCCCTCTTGCTGATTGGCATAGCCTGTAAGCATGATACATAGCCAGCCAACTTAGAAACTAAAGTATTTGACAGTTTCTAACTTGATTTTCTTTATTTCTATAATTATTCGGACTATCCTCATCTTGTTTGTTTTTCATACAACGTTTTGGCCATTGTACTCTATGGCCTTCATCAGGAATCATCTGGTAGGTGTGGGGAAGTAACGAACTGAATCCTTTATTTAATCGACGGGAGTATATTGACCGCACTCCCCTCTTAGCATTATCATTGTCTCACACTGGGATTGAACCTAGAACCATCAGATTACTTGCAGTAATTTTGTTTGATTCTGTAACCACTACGCTATGTGTCCATATGAAAAACAACCAAGATGAGGATGGTCCGAATAATAATAGAAATAATAATACCTCATTTCAAAAATTCAGAGATATAGTTTTCTTTGTTATACAGAATACAATATTTATAGAAAGTTGTATTTCCTGTTGTCAGACCCTAATAAATGCATTCTCTGAAAGAACATGGACTGAAGATCAGAAAACTTTTTCATTTTTCTCAATAGCATCAGGAATCAAAAGTTATACAAGAACAAAGTTTTAAAATTTGAAAAGTAATTTTATATTTTTTATCTTTTCATTTACTGAGAGGGGAGCCGAGTGTAACAATAGTACAAGAAGTGTCTGTCAATACATGAATATATGTCCATGCACTGCATATGCAGTACACATAGCAATAATGTCAACAAACACTACCACTGAATGTAAAAATTGATGGTTTGAATCATCTTTGGTCAAATGAGGATCAAGGAATCCAAAATTTCTCAATTCTTCCACATATATTTTAAGCAGACGGGCAATTTATATGAAAATTTCAAACTTTTATTAAAGAGTATTTTGAAGACTAAACCTGATTAAACTTGTTTGTTTCAAAACAAAGAGTAGTGCAAATAAGTACTTCCTCTGGGGGGTAGCAAACCCACCCTTTAGCATCCCTTTATGGATAGTCATGAGGACCACCTTCCTTATATTGTGCCATAAGGGTTTCAACTGTTAATTGCTTTTTATCGACACTCTTTTAGTTATGTTGTTGACTGCTTGTTGGCCATCTACAAAGATTTTTTTCATTATTCAACATCAAAAAAAAAAAAAAAAAAAATCGTTCTGACTGATGAAAATCTACAACTCTTTTTTTCGATTTTCTCAGTCTGTTCTGGTCTCTGTTAGTTGAATTGATAAAAGGATGGTGGTTTGGGTCTGTTCTTTAGAGAGGGCTTCTGTGACACTCATTTTGGTTTTTTCTTTCCTCCTGTAATCATCAGGCTGGGAGGAAGCTTTACCTATAGAATATTTCCATGTAAATATAATACTGTGTCCAATGCACTGGTATTATGACTAGGGGATCATAGAGCCAAGCTCAATATGGACAGCCATAGGGTTTGGATGTGTTGCTTTGAGCAGCATTTCTTCACATACTCATGTCATTCATATATAGTCTGGTATATATGGTATTGTAACAACAGTCTGCTACTTCTTAAAAAAACAGTTTTAACATGGAACCAATTCTAAATACAATCAGGTTAAATTTTACGCAATCCTAACTGAATACAATTGAACTCTATTTCGAAATCATTACAATTCTACTTACCTTATATTGTACCAAAATGGTTCACATATTTATTTTGATATCTATTTTCAGGCATATGGAAAAGCAAAGAAGATTTGCTGAGTTTGCGAGGCGGTGATCAAGTGTTTACACCGCAGCAAAAATGGGGCAAATACAAGAATGTCTTCCGCACATGGGAAAGGGCTGTAAACAGATCCAAGAAATGGTATTTATAGCAGCAGCCAAATAATTTGAGAATCACTATCTGTCTCGCAACCATTTGCATTGGGTTTTTGGGGGGTAGGGTTAAACAAAAACTGTACATAAGGTGTGAAGTGCCTAAATTTTTGGAATTTTATATTGATTAAAAAAAAGGAAATTCTATTGGAACGTGAGTTTGACTTTTGTATTTTTTTTGTTATATAATGAAGAACTTTTGCTTTGATTTATTCAACTTGCCAAGTATATTTTTAAACATGACTCAGGTGCCAGGTTTTTATGTAAAAAAAATAGATGGAAGTTTTCATTGGATAAACCGGTTTTAATAGGTTGGTGCAAAAATAATTGCTTTCTTGAATTTTGAACTTTGATTCTTATTTCGAAATAAAGTATCATCTAACTATATTCATGGAATATACCATTTTAAAGTGTGAGTTTCGTTCTATTTATTTAAGCTGAACATTCTCTTTTCACCATTTATTTTGGTTTATTTGAGGCTGTCAAATCAAAGAGAGAAAAAAAAAATTGAGCAATATGAGTTCAAAATGGGATGTGAAGCCGTGGAAACTGCTCACAATATCATTCAAATATTTGGCCAGGGGACCATCAATGAATTTACAGATCAATGTTGGTTCCAAAAATTTCAAAATGGAGAAGAAAGCTTTGACATCCTGGACTGTTTTTGACAACATCTAATTGAGGTCCATTATTCAGGTAGACCCATGAGAACAACTTGAGATGTTGCAGAAAAACAAAGCATTGACCATTCTTCAATATTTGTATCAAATTGGAAAAAAAAATGTTGTGTGAATGACCCCGAATTAAATAGCTCACGTCATGCAAACGACTGTGCAGAAATTGAATGAACTAGGCTATGAAACTCTACCACAGCCAACTAACTCACTAGACCTCTCTCCTACCAAATACCTTTTTTTTTTTTTTTTTTTTTAAAGCATTATGACCATTTTCTGCAAGTGAAGGTCTATAAAAAAACAGGCAGCATCTTAAAATGCTTCCAAAGAATTCATTGGTTCTATGAACCCAAAATTCTATGCTTCTGGAATAAATGAAAATGTTTTTAATTGGCAAAAATGTGTTGTGTAAAATTCTGAAGGTTCATATTTCAATTATTTATCATTATTTTAGATGTTTCCGCACATCTCTATAAGACGCTTTTCAGTCTGTTGGTTGGTCACAGCTATGTTAAACAATGGAAATAGGAAGGAAGGAAGAGGTGTGATGTCATTGAAAGATATGATGTCATTAAAAGTTATAACATTTATTCAGATCGATTTTTTTTTTTGCCAGCAGCTAATGATGTCATAATGAAATATCCAAGGTCTACATAATGGTCAAAAATGTCCATTTACATAAAATACTGGCAAAGTATTTCCTAACTTTTATTCTTAGCTACGATATAGCGCAATTATTTTTGCACCAACCCAATATTTTCATACAAGTCAACCAATATGTACAATAGAATATCTAATGAATGTATCATTTATATCATCATCACCTCTATAACATCCGTTGTTGGACTTGGACTGTCCCCCTGAATTTGCCACACCTCTTTGTCGTTGGTGTCGCAGAGTTGGTACTTTCTGATTTTGTCTAGTTTGCCTTTCCATCTTGTATTCTGTCGGGCCCGATTGCGCTTATGATCTCTGGGTATCCATGTTGTGAGTTGTGACCACTTATTTGCCATTCTTGCAACATGACCAGCTCAATGTATTCAAATGATATATTTTGATAATCTAAGCAAGTATGAGATATCTTAAACATGAATCTATACATAAGGCCACGTTACATTCAGTTCATTTGTATCTACTCTCTCACTGTTTTCCATTTTGAAAACATACTTTACACTTTCTAGTGGAGTTTGTCGTCTTGTAAGACAGACATGAAACTCTCGTAACTTTTTATTTCTATTTTATTATTTTTTTCTCAAATGAATTGTATAGTAGTATCCTGAAACTTATCAAATTTATATTTTAAAAAACATACTTTTAGTAATGTATTGCTTTATTATTTTACATGAAGCTAAGTTAAAAACTGAAATTAAGATGACTATTATTCTTGATGAAACAACCAGTGATCATTGTATTTTTAAGGATTTTTCAGAAAGTACATTTGAATGCAAAAATATACATACTGAAAACCAATAGTGTGTTTATAATAATTGGATCTCATTGTATATTGTTTATTGACATTTAATATAAGTAGGTGAACAAATTTTAGCCCCAAATACTATGTTTATGTTGAAAAATATTCTACAGCTGACTTTATTCTTGTTATCTGGAATTCCTCTTTGAAAGAATAGAAAATGCGTTTGACAAAAAAATTATTCTTCAGTGTAATTTATACCAGAAAATAGCTTGCATTTTGTTTTTATTACATTGTGTGATATTTACAAAATGATTCTATGGGTCAATATTTTCATTTAAATAAAAATTGTATATTTACTGTATTTATTTAAGTAGTTTTCACAATTCAAAACTGTCACAAAATAATGATTTTCTACAGAAAATCATAAATATTTTTTTTTAGTTAGATTGTTTATTCTATTCTACAAGAAACTATATACAAAAGATGTACTTTAGGAAGTTAAATATTGTCTGAAGAATTCATTTTTGTCTATTTACTATAGGGTTTCTTCAGTTAATGATTGTATTTGTTTCAAATACAGAAATACATTCTAAAAAAATACTTACTGTTTTTGAAAGATATCTAAATGAAAACTAGCATACTACCCATAAAAAAATAACTTGATTATCTAGGTATGGATTGGCAATTCAGCCTATAATCCATGGGCCAGAACCAAAATTTTCACTTTTTGGAATCACTTGAGGTGGCAAAACTTATAGATTTTAAAGAGATGTCTGTAGATATTTTGGTATGATAATGTTGACTAAGCTACCCATTAGGAATGGTAATCAGCTTATAAAATTAACCACCCCACTGCAAAAAATTGCATTTTAGATGCTGGTGAAGGCTCATAGTCAGGAAACTTTATAATATAGTATTTGGTATCATTTTGGAAGGGCACATTTTTAGCTCCCAGTCGTAAGATTTCTGAACAAATATAGAGGTTATGTGAGTTTTTCAAACTGTCAATGACGCACATTTTTCAACAAATTTCACCTAAACTATGTACTTTCTTTTAGCCCTGTGGCATCTAGGGACATCAAGGACACAGGACACAATGACTGGAGTACTCACTGGAATCTAAGGATTCAGGAAATGTATGATGTTTCCTGTGATACAAGACTGATGGTTTGCTATCTTTAGGGAGGTCTTTAGCAAGATCTAGGCTGGGTCTGTTGGCCTCTTATTTTAGCAGCTCTGAGTAATGTATCCAATGGATCTATATTTGTAGGTGCCACAAAGTTTGAGATCATCTAAACAGTGTATTAAATGGTCCATTCTGGGATGCTTTCGCTGTATTCCACTCGTACTTTGCCATACGTTTCTATCCTGATGTTCATCATCTGATGATAAAATTAGTAAATATTATAAGCTCAGCATTTGCGTCAAGTTTTGCTATTCATGAATCCATAATAAACATTGTTGTAGACACCTATACTGAATTTGAAAGTTTAGTGTATAAGTTAAGGCTTAGAACAGTGATTGAAGTTTATGATTGCCCTCCACTCAGTGTAGTGGTTAGCATATCTGCCCTATGTGCAGAAGGTCTCTGGTTTGATTCCCGGTATGAAAGAACTCTTCATTAGGACAACTTTCCCTGTGAACTCAGCAGCTAATTGAGCACACTTTAAGCTGTGTGATTGGAGTGGAGATATCCTCTTGGAGGACTTGCATCCTGCCGAGGGGTTGGTCATAAAAACTCATAGGTATCAAGTCATTGGCTTTACCAGGGTTCAGATTTGCAAGGATCACTGACACATGCAACATAAACCGGGACTTCGTAACCAGCCATTACATTCCATTTGGGATCATCTCTTAAGAGACATTTACCTTATATGATTGTCATCTTCTATGTCTGAAAGTGCTAAATTAGAAATGCTTCAACATTTGGCTATTTTCTGTCCATTTGAATGAATTTTTGGTGTTTTCAGGACACTTTTGGCTTGAAAGAAATTAATTCTTTTTAGTGCATTTTGTCAGTCAAATTAGTAGGAAAATGATTTTTGAGTTGGAAATATTGATTCACACTTCTGAGAAGAGTGCAATCATTTTAGAGTAAAAATTCTTTTTCAAAAAGCCAAAATAAACCAATGGGATGCTAAGATGGCCAAGACAATACCAAAATAAGCATGTCCATGCTAAATTAGCACTTTTTTGCACTGAAAAACTTGCTAAATTTTATGTAAAAAGTACTAAATTGGCAACACTGGTCTGAATTGTAATCTTTGTAAGGAAATGATCCCAAAAAAGGTAAAATACTCTTACCATTTTTGGCTGTAACGTTTTATGTGCAATAGATACATATTTACAAGATACTGTTAGAAAGATGTAATTCTCTTTACAACGATTCATGTATGTGTATATGTTCAAGAATTAAATCCATAGGCATTGGACTCTAAAGTATATACCATATATATATACTTGAATTTCCCTGTAAATTGCCAAATACCCAGCTCCATGTTTCTCACTGTAACTTTTCATCTTGAAAAATGGCCACCATCTTTGATTTTCAAGTTGCCTATTGGACTGATTTTATTAATCTGAACCCAACAATTTTCATACTTGTATCAATATGCATGATTCTTTTATCTGCAACACAGAAGTACGAATTAGTAAAAATTCTGAACTAGGCCCAAGACTTTTAATTTAAGGCTTGCATAACCTCCCACAATGAAATAGATCGGTATATTGTACTCCAGTCTTTGTGTTCTGTGTCTCTGATGAACCAGGGCTAAAAGACAGTGTATAGTTCAGGTGAAAATTGTTGAAAAATGTGTCATAGATGGTTTGAAAAGCTCATATTTGTCAAAAAATTTAAAAGGAAGCTAAGAATGTCCCCCTTTAAAATCATACCAAATACTATATAAAATATTGAAAAGTGTCCTTACCATGAGCCTAAACTCACTATGCACCAGCATCAAAAATGAAATTCACTGTTGTGGAATGATCAACCATTCCTAATTGGTAGCTTAGTCGACAACATCCATAGACATATCCTTTTTCAAAAACTATAAATTTTGTCATCTTGAGTGATAACGAACACTGGTCTGGATCATGGATTGCTAAGATTGGATTTACCAGCCTCTTGCTCAGTGTAGTATCTGTGCGTTGTGGTTTGGATAAAAGAGTTGCTTCCTGGTACTCTTCCTTAAGATCAGAGTGTAGTATCTGTGCATTATACAGAGAAATGTCTATTATCCAGACAAAATTTCAAGGTCCTGTAATTATGTTCAGTATGGCTTCTTTTTTTTATAATTAGATCATTAATCCATATGAAAACTCCCTACCCATCTTGTTTGGATAATCAAGGTTTGTGTGTGTACATATACATATATATATATATATGTTTTGCACTCAATTATTCAGCAAGTGATTGAAGCTTTAAACTAAGATGCTGTGTTGAGTAACTTATTTCTAGTGGCAGCAATAAAAAACAAAAACAAAAACACATTAAGATGATATATCAATGTTGAAAAGTAATAATTTTTTATATCTACTGTTCTAAACCACTTCATTTAAAATATTTTGAAAACAATCAATTTCTGTTGAACAAGGTGAAAAAATAGCATCAATGGTTTGAATTTAAGGAACATTATTCATTTTATTAATGTAAAATTTTGAAAGAAATTCTATTTCTTAAAATTTTTGCTTGCAATTATTTCTCATTTTCTTAGAATTTTCAATCGACTTATCCTTGGGAAAGGTATGAATCCATTTCTCACATCACTATATTTCTTCACAAAATATCTCATCACAAGCATGTCATAATGGTTGATGAGAAGATAATAGACGAGTGAGCACTTTGCCAAACCACTCTCCTGTAACTATTTCACCTGCCAAGTGTGTAGCAGTAGAAAATCGTCATCTCCATTCAATAAGAAAATGGTGGGTAAGAATTTAGAGTGAGGGGTGTATACTTGTCATGACACTCATGCTTACAACACAGGGGAGAAAAAAACCATTTGAGTAGTATAAGGGAAGTAATTCTGTATAGACAAACTATACTAAGGGAGACGACCGATACAACCATTTGTTCTTGAAAAAAAAAAAAAAAAAATGTCCTGATTTTAAATATTTCGATTTTCACCGTTTTAAAACATACAAAAATTGAATACATTATCCCCCCCCCACAATATTTTCCATTATTTTCTCATACAATATATGCATGCAAGTTCAACTTCAGTCACACATGAAAATTTGCCCAAGTTGGAAAATTGAATTGTTGATCACATTAGCACAATTTAAAAAAGATTTGCTGCTTTTCAAAGCAAATTTTTTTTTTAGTTTTCCTAAATGCAAATAAGCAGTGGAAGCTGTCACACAATAAAAAGTATTGAGTTTGAAGCTGTTTTGAATATATAGTTTTTATGTTGGTTCATTTAATAATAGCCTTTTCAACTTCATATAAACATTTTAAACTCAGAGACAGATATTTCATATGCTATGTACTGATGGGTATCCAAAATTAGTTCATTCTTTACAACTAGCTAAAAACTTTTCCCACAGGCAGGATTTCCAGCAGAAGGCCTGAATAGGACCAGACCTTTAGCCCAAATAAGTGATCAAAACTTTTTTTTTGTTGTTTTTTTTAATGGTACTTCTTTATCCCTGGGATCAATGCACCATTTTGGCTACTAAGAGATCATGTAGAGATAAATGGAATTAGACTTATAGTATAATATTGATAGATGGGAATCAGATAATTATCATTGAGGAGAGCCCAAATGCAGATCCCCCCCCCCACACACACTCCGTCATTTTATTTTTTGAAGATTTTCAAAGATCAATAGGTGAAAACTTGTTCTGGGGTCTATCAAAATACACAGAAAATTCTATGCTGATATGTTGTGTGGTTCCCGAGTTATACACTGACAAACATTTGGTGAATTATAAGACAGTAAATTTCTAGAGACATGTGAATGTAGCTAGACATAATATAAAGGGACCAAATTAGCATAATTTCTTTGCAAAATTGAAATTTTCCACTAGAAAAAAAAAATAAATTAGGAGGGCAGTTAATCTTGAAATCTAACTTGCTGAAAAGTTGCTCTAGTATCCCATTAGTAACCAAGGAAAATTTGGCGGCCATTTTATACTAAAATGGACAGACATTTGGTAATCATACTAAGATTTTAACTGTCTGTCTGGAACAGACCCAACATTACATGTATTGGAAACCTGCAATGAGATATTTGAAAGTATAATGATAAAATGATTTTATTGCAACCTGATTATTTAACATAGAAGGATCTGAATATTTCAGAGTATGGAAGAATGTATCTACAGCTCAGCTTAAATCCAAGCCAACCACTTGACCCTTCCCAGAATCCTACATGAAACCAATCAAGGTTTCTGACTGCTACGATATATAATCTACTTGGAAAACAGTGAAACTGTTAGGGATCAAATATTTTACACACTGAAGCTTAATGTATGTTAAAAAGGTACAAAAAAATTTACAATTTGAAGTGGAAAAAAAAAGAGTCAACAGAATTAATCTAGACTGGAGTAATCATATACAGGTATAGATCCTGGGGGTCCAGACATCTACCTTTTCCCTGCTTGGGAAAGGCACAAATCTTTCTAACATCCAGATGAAGGAATTTTATGAGTAAAAACCCTAAATAATCCCCAGTAGTCACTAATTGGAGTTCATGAAATCTCGATAAAATATCTCTTGCTTTCCAGTATTGTTTGAATAATTTTTTTTTTTTCTCTCTGGATGTGCCTGGTAGCCCAGCTAGTAAACGCATAAAATTAAAAAAAATTGTACAATGGATATTTTCTTTATGTAGTGATAAATATACATAAATAAGTATAAAAAAAGATAGCTGAAGTGTTAAATGAAATTAGAAATACCTCCAAATGGCAAAAAAAAAAGATGCTAAATAGAGTATAATTTTCAGACAAGAGAAAACTCTTCTAGCATGTAAATAAATTGTTTATTTCTGCAGAAGTTGATAGAGTCAATATATTATAAATTTATTTTGGCATATAGAAAGAATGTACGGTTCTATTCCTATAAAACATGCTAAATTCAGGTGAAATTGAGATATTTAAAGGACACGGACTTAGGGGTAGTAGAGAAAATAGGTAGTTCAGAATGAGAAGAAAAGCTAAAATAAGTTAGTAAGTCAATAAAAAAGACAGTCAATCCATAAAATGTAAAGTCAGAGATAGTTTCTAGTTATTTCTATTGTTGCCATAATGAGGATGACCCAATACCATAATTATTAGAAACCTGCAAGGAGATATTTGAAAGAATGGTGATACTATTCAGGTTGCGATAAAATCCGTACAACACAGAAGGAGCTGTATATTTTGGAGTATGGATGGACGTGTCTACACCTCAACTTAAATCCAAGCCAAGAACTTGGAGGATGAAAATCTATAGAAAAAAAGACTCATATGAACACTGAGCTTCTATAAATTTGGTGAAAAAAGTTATAATCTACACATTTTTCATAATTTTCCTCCATACTACTTAACCTTTTGTCAAGTGCTTGGTCCAACTACACTCTCTGCAAAATTTTTTAGAGACTATTTTTTAGATTTTTCAGGGTTCCTCAGATATATTGCTGCCCCAGAAGTTCAACCCCCCTATTGTACGGTCTACTTTCATATAGAATATGAACAGCAGCAAGCGAAGTGCATATCAGAAATTAAGAGTAAGCTTTTGATGAGAATTGAACTTGCATCTTACTTGTCATAGGGAAGCCTGCTATTACCACTCAGCTATAAAAGCTTCATGACCAGCAGGAATCAAATCTTATCTTTTTTAATCAATCCTTTACTCTAAATATGGGCATAATGTTTGTAGTAGTACTAGTAGTAATAATATATACATTTTAGAATTAAAGATTATTACTCGTGTATGCTTTTGCAAGCCATTCATAGTGAGTTTGATCCCTAGTGTACTCATGAAATTGGCAATGCGCCAAACGTGGCTCAATTTAAAAGAAATAATTATTTTTATGATCACTTTTAAGCTGCAATTTTTTTTAGAGCTTTTCTCAGCAATAACTAAACAGCACTGGTTAGAGAAAATAAAAAAGCAGCAGGGATTAAGCAAATGGGACTTGAATCTTCATTCAACTTTATAGATCAAGAACAATAAAGACATTTTGAAGAATGTTGAAGAAACAGAATGACTTGATGGACGAAGCAGACAAACAAAATGTCTTCTGTTTTTGATGACAAGAAATCAAAGTATTGAGAAGTCAAATGAAGATAAAAATGCTGTCAATAGTTTTCAGAGGGGTCTTTAACATTCAAACAGTTTTTTGGTTGATTGAACCTCTTAACACAACATTTTAACCAATCGACAATCTAAGGTGAAATAAAAAGGTCTGGGATGGCTGACTATATCTGGAGAGTGAATGGTAACCACTATCCTCTCAGGGAAGAAGTCTGGTTCATAGACAAGGAATGCTCTTGGAGACTGGAAAAAAAAGGGGGGGGGGTGTTCAAAGCAGCAGCACAAATCAACCAGTCAACTGAGTGTACAAGTCAGACAAGTGCAGAGTTCAACCCATTGTGGTTTCTGCCACTAAAAAGGGATAAGGTATCGAAATCCAGGCCTAACAAGAAAAGGAAATGATTACACCCGAATCCAATGTCATAAGCATTGAAGAAAAATCGTGTTTATCACCATCACATTCAGCAAGTACACCTGTAGGTCATAGAAGGAATCGACTAAAATGTTGTGTAGACAATAAGGAGTTCAAGTTCAGAAAACTCTTTGAAGTAGGATGAAAATTATTTCTTTTTAGACGAAACTGCTAGAATGTCAGTGTGTGTCTCAAGAGTCATTTTACATCTAAATCATTTCTCTTTGTAATAACACTTTCAAGTTTCTTCATGGTATAGAAAACAAGTACAAAAAGTTACACAAATCAAAATAGAAATTATGTAACAAACATCAATAAAAGTACTTTTATTTTTTGTTTGAACAATGACAGGTAGGAAGTGCAGTACGCCAACAGAAAACATCTCCAAATATTTTTCTTTCTGACCAGTTTTTATCCTTCGATGTTCAAAAACCTTAGTGTTATATCAAAATAATAAAAGGTCATTTTGAAGTAATGTGCTATAGAAGATTAAAAAAGAAAAATTATAAAGCATTACTGGTTATTATCAACAGCTAAAGAATTTTGTGATAAGATAAGGGAAATGTATTCAAATATTTTGGCAAGGGATAGTATTTAGGGGAGGCAACAAAAATAAGATACTTATCTCTTTTTAGCAGCAAGAAGATGTAGAAAGAAGAACTTGGTTTTCATTAACTTTATAAAATTTAAAAAAAAACAACAAAAAAACAAAAGACAAAATTTTGTAAGTTTCTTGCATACAAAGATTTAGATTCATTTTATTATTGCTTTTTTGATGTTGACTAAAATTGGGATGTGTTCTTGTCTGTATTCCCAACACAATAGTTTTTGATAACAATAACTTCAACAATAACACTTTTCTTCTTTCCCTCAATGCATTATTAATATTATTATCATTATCTAACATTTTCAGATTTTTTATGTACGTTTGAGTGCATTTAGAAATGAAATATATATAAACATTTATTTAAGGGCAATAATGATTACAAAATTTTTTAGTAAAACAAATTTTGCACATTTGAAGAAATATTTGAATCTCTGGATTATTATTGTTAATATTAATAAAAACTACATTCATATAACTATATGGTTTCTATTTATCAATAACATTTCATTATAAATATATTTATTATAACAATCACATGAAAATTTATTTCCATTCTAATAACACTGAAATACGACTCTGTACATCTATTGTAATTCAAGTAACAGAGATATACTTTATACATTATATATTATTTACACTAATTGATAACATCATTCTGGACATGCGGAGTGACCTAGCAGTTATCAAAGCAAAGTTTCAGTCAAGGCTGCATGCGTTCAATTTAAACTAATGCTCTAAGGAAAGGAAAATCCTCTTCAGTCTATGTGGCCAACAACTCCACCCTGTAAAACCTACTTTCTACTGAAACTACTTTATGTGACCCTACTCTCCATAAGGAGTTCAGAGAGGGGGGAGGTCATTATTATCAGTATTTCATATACATATATATTGTATATAATAAACAATATCAACACTGTTGAGTATTGTTACTATTAAATCAAGGGCACATTAAATGTGTTCACATTTCAGCAAGAATATTATAGGAGTAATAAAACCTTGATTTATAGAACACATCAAGTCAGTTTTAGGGGAAGTGTTCCAATGCTGTAAGATATTCAATGAAAAAAAATCAACGTGGAAATAGAATATTAAAAGCAAAAAGAAAGGGGGGGGGGGAGAAAATGAAAACAGCAAATGCAAGCTCTTATATATACCATTATCATTAGCAGGACTATTCGGTGTAGTCTGTGATTTTATAATGAAAAAAAAAAAAAAAAAAAATTTGTTTTTCTAAGAAACTAATCATGTAGTTAAAGAGTTTTGTGAATAACCATGGTAATATGACATAAGGACAGGATCTGAAATTTCTTTACATTTCAACATAACAGGGCAGGTAGAATTTCAACACATGCACAAAAAATATTGAAAATTATGATGACAAGATGGTTATTTCAAGCCCAAAACATACATGGCTGTTGAAGAAACAGTGCCTGAGATACTTGCCTGGAAGCCTTTCTTCTGAGAATGGATTGAAAATAAATAGGCATAACTTCAGTTTTCCTGATTTACATAGGTAAATAAAAAATAACTAATGATCAATTCTTTGAATATATTCATTTGTCAAGGCAGAATGTGGCATTTTAAATAAAATTTTTTACTGGCATTTTGCAAAATTTCAGAAAAAGCAAAAAAATGGATTCAGCAAATGAACACCAGAGAAGAGCCAACATTTTTTTTATTAATTGTACAATAAAAGAATCAGAATCAGAGTTAATGTTTGAAGGGAAATGGAAAGTTGTATATTTTATCTAACACTTCTTGATATCCAAGATGGAGACCCCACCACAAAGAGAAAGAGGAAGATTTTTTTTAAAGAAGTTATAAGATTAAGAAACACAGCAGCATTGAGAATGGTAAGAAGACTGAAAATTACAATTAAAACTGCTTAGATAAGCAGACTATTTCAGTAGAAGGTTGTCTATTAGAAGAAAAGAAGACCCATGGACATAGGATATTTTATTCCCAGAATTGAAAAAAAAAACAAAAATAAAATAAAAAATAAAAAATTCACATTGTAATTACTTTTCTTGAAATCAGTACAGCAAATTCATGAGAGTTCCAAATTTTTAATTAAGATGATGCCTAGGCTAATGGATAAAAACAGTACTAATGTATTGAAAGAATATTCTTAGTTCTTCGAATAAATACTTTTTTATAGTTCAAAAGAATGATAATTATACCACTTGATAAGTATGCATAGTACACAAATGAATTGATCATGGTAGGCAAATGATTTTCTCAAACGTCTTCCATTTTTTAGATGACAATTATACCTTAAGACTGTGATTCCCAAAGTGCACACTATGGCTCCCCACAAGGTCAAAGAGAATGAAAGAATGAGAGAGGGGAAAAGTTTGGCAATCACTGCCCAAAGGTTTTGCAGTATTTAAAGGTATAAAAACGCATGAACTGCAATGTCAATGGGCTGAAGAAAAAATTAACTGGTTTTCCTGTAAAATGAATGCTTATACCATCTGAGTATTGAAGATAAGAGAAAAAAAAAAAAAAAAAAAAAGGAAAAGAATTTAAGTACCTTCAGTGAGCATAGAATGAGGAAAACTGAGCCGAGGTCTAGAGATAGCAACTCCAAGCCCATTCAAGAGAATTTTTTTTTCATCAGCTGACACATTTTTAAGAGCAAAATGAGTCATAATTATAAGAGCCCAGAGGGCTTTCACTGAATTTTCCCATCTTTATTTTTATTGAAAAATATGGTTTGTGAGCAACAATGATTCATAATGGCAGAGAAAAAAAAGTCAGTGAAAACATTGATAAGCTTGGAGTTAAGATTGTCTTTCAGGAAAGAGTGCAATGACTGTTGTCAGCAATGAGGTGTCTGAGACAAGATGACAAAAACTTTATTAAAAAGGAGGAAAAGTCAATGGTAGAGAGAAGCCACAAAATGATTTAAGAGTTCAGATTGATAATTGCTTAAGTTAGTAATTAATTACTGTAGCCCATTTAGAAACTGACTTGATCCTAGAGATATGACAAGTCTTTGGAAGAAGAATTTGTTTTCTTATGTTACCAAAGTAATTAGTAAGATTCAAACCCATGAGAATGGGCAAAACTGTGTCTAACCAGGTTTTAAGAGCTGCTATGATTGGGGGGGAGATGGGAGGAAGTTGTGTGCTTGCTAGTGTTGCCAACTGTCAGTGGCTGCAGCAGTCAGTGTAATTGTCATGGTCAGTTGCAGTGTTGGTGTTGAGCAGGTTTGCCAGATTGAATCAGCAGGGGAGGTAATCCGAACGTCATCTAGGAGATGAAGTTTGGATTATCTCCCCTGCTGACCAAATCTTGCAATCCTGATTTAACATTCAAACAACAGGGCAGTTACAGGCCGGAGACAACACACACTTACACACATGCACACACACACACACATACTTGTATTCCTGCATACATAACACAGTCCACCATTGTCACAAGGTTTTTTTCCCCCCAATTTGGTTAACTTTCTCAAGTGAAACTTAAAGATGTCCATTTGTATAATCGATAGCAGCCCCAAGACACAATACCAATTAGACTAGCTCGGAATGTCCAACGGAACAGGCGACCAATCACTGATGGTGGCGGACATCTAGAATGCAGAAAATAATAAAGATAATTAGAAATCAATTAAACATAATACATTCAGCATTCTTCACCTTATCAAACTCAATAAGAGCCTCATTTCCTTTATCTATAACAAATATGATTTATTTATTAATAATGATTATTCATAATTAACAATATCTTAGTTAATAATCAATGAGATCACTATCAGCTCTATCTTTGCATGTATTTCCATACATGGTTCAGCCAAATCCAATTTTTTTTTAGAAAAAGACATTCAATAAGATTCGATAAAATTATCTTTTATGTGGTAAGGAATAATTTCTGTGTCAGTATCAGATTTTGTTTATGCTTTCAGTAATTAAAGAAAAGAAGACCTCACCCCCTCCTCAAAAAGAAAAAAAAAAGAAAAAAAAAAGCCTCTACACAAAAAATGTGAAACAAACATTTTTTTTTTAATAGATAATAATTATACCATATTCCTTTTATAGCACCTCTTGTTTACTGATAGCAAGCCATTGCTAGTGAATTCAGCACTCAGTAGGTGCTACATTATCGTGGCCTTGTGCCACTCAGTAAATAGTTACTGTTACTTCAATATAATAGAAGACATTCACTAATGTTGTCCTAAGATGAAACTAACAAATAATGCATATGAAAGATTATGAATGGGGAGAAAAATGTTCGGGAAGGACTAAGTTCCAATAATCAGAGTATAAAAATAGTCAACTTTTAATTTTCTCAATATTGAATCCATTTCAATTAGCCAAGCAAAAATTAATGAAAACAAACAATTTGCAGCACTTGTATTCCAAACACTTTTTTTCAAATGTTAAGTTGGCTCCTGAAAATGATTTTAAAATGACAAAAACTTTTGGCATACTCACTTCATTATTTCCTTGATATCGCAGTCTTTATCCCAATTATGAACAATGCCAGGAATATGGCCAATGCCTACAACACCCACAACAATAGGGTACAACTTTTCTAGAAAAACAGAACAAAATAAATAAGCAAGCAATGTCAACAATGAATAACAAATTGAAAAAAAAAAAAATTATGAATTGATTAGAAAGATATTTCTATGAACACTGGGTTGAAAAAATTACTCTGGTTAGCAAAACTGGATCTTAACCCAGATTTTTACAAACTTATAATTCCATAACAAAGAAATGAACAGCCTCTGTTGTCTGCTTTATTCAAATTTCTGCATTCCAAAATTTTCTCTCTTGTGATTGGTCAGTTGGTGAAAAACAAACAGAGCGTAATATATTGTAACAAGTTTATAATATATACTTCGCAATTCCTTCCAAATTAGTTTGACCAATTGAAAATGATTACCATTCAGTAAAAAACAAAAAAAAATGATGTGCAAAGAGAAAATCATAGTAATCATTGAATCTTATAAAAGTGAATAAAAGTTTTAAAAAAGCAGCAAACAGTGAACCCCCCCCCACCAAAAAGATTCCATTTAATGTACAATCTCATGCAAAGTAGTTCCCACTTGTCCTGTTTGATTTTCTACAATAAACACAGAAATGATATTAAAAAATAAACAAAATTGAATCAATGAATTATATCATATCCCCAGTAATAGGCAAAAATTCTGCAAAACATGAGGAAAGAAAAAAGAAAAAAAAAGAAACATTTTTATCCACTTGTATACACAGTCCGAAAGAGTCACATAGCCTATGACTTTAAACTAAGATGTACCCCTATGTCAAATTCCAGTTTTTTAGCTGCAAAATTGTAGCCTACAACTTGGATCATACATATAAACATTCACTTAACTTACTTTCAGGATCATCGTTCAAAGGCACCGGCTTAGAAAGATTCTTGAGAGAGTGAGCCAAGTAAATGTCTCGCTCTTCAACAAATACACGACTCAGGGCAGGGAATTCACCAGTCATTTCTTTCAACATCTGCTCCAGTAAATCCTTTTGCTTACATTTTTCAACATCTTCTTTCCTGCAACACATGAAGATATTTTCAATAAAGTTAAAAATAGAATGGATGAAAATCTCTACGGCTTCTCAACATCAGCAAAGTAGAAAGTTCAGGAGTAGGATACAGGTAAATTACTTGTTGTACAGTACAAATCTCAAATCTTGAAATACCTAACCTTGCGGTAATGTTGGAAATGGGGAAAAAAAAAGAAAAAAAAGAAAAAAAAAGAAAAAGAAAAAAAAGAAAGAGAAAAAAAAGAAAAAAAGAAAAAAAGAAAAAAGAAAAAAGAAAGAAAAAAAAGAAAAAAAAGAAAAAGAAAAAAAAGAAAAAAAGAAGAAAAAAGAAAAAGAAAGAAAAAAAAAAAAAAGGAAAGAAAGTTGAGTTTTTTTAACTGAATGTCAAAAGGCTGAGAAAGCATTTATTTACAGTATTTGTGAGAGTAGTACTAAAACTAACTAGACTCCACAAAATAATCCATACAAGGATTCAGTTATGATTTTCAAAATGAGCAAATAAGAGGAAGATACGATTGAAAATTTTTCTGGTTGGCCATCTGTAGGTCAAAACAGCCAACTGCTTTCAAGTTTCCAAGTATTCATTGCTTAGAATATTGAATTATTAAAAAAAGGTAAGTTTAGAAGATTACAAAAATCTGGGATAATATCGCATTTATTTTTTTTTACAATACTCTTACAGGTTTTTTTTTTTCACATTCAACAGGGAAAGAAATTGAATCAACTGAAATTTAATCTGTATTCCAGCATAAGAATTTGTAAGGAATAGTATTTGTGAAATTATTTAGCTAAAAATGCCACACATATCAATAAGAATTATTATCAAATTCAAATAAAATGCATGGTTGTGTAAATGATGAACGTACATTTCTTTCAAGCCTGATTCTAAACACAAAACCTTGTTCCTCTTAACCCTTTTGAGACACACACACACACATATATATATATATATATATATATATATATATATATATATATATATGTATATATATAGTAAGTTTTCTATGCTTGGATATATATGTTGCATTGATCTCTTTTAGAAGTTTACTAAGACACTTTAATTTAAGTATTAAGCATCTTAATAGGTTAGTCTTGAAAGGGTCAAGATAACTTTTGTAATCATTAATCCAAGGGTCGGTCAGACTATTGATCACACTTTCTTTGTCTCAGCAGATTCATTCTTCAGCTTCTTTTTCTTTTTTGGTATTAACAACAAAAACGTTGAGATCAATAATCAGAACAAATCTTGAAATTGTACTCAAGTTTTCAAACTTTGCACACATTCTCCAATTAATGTGCCCTACATTTGAAATATTTTAGCTTAAATTAACTCATTTTGATTCAATTTGTAACTCATTGCAAGAAACTTAAATTCAGTACTGATTAAGATTATTAATAATTGACAACAGAATCAATATATACCTGAACTTCTGGTCCCGAGACCAAAGAGTGCATCAAAAATTTCTAAATTAAAATTTGGAAATAAAATCAGAAAGAATCGAAAGTAAACAACGATCAAGTAAAATGAGAAAATCTTTACAGTCTTTAAAAATAGGTTGGAAATCAGAAAATTTGAATGGTTACTTACGTGATTGGTTCTTTGGCTGTGATCAGAAACCAGGCTAGACGTAATTTCTGCCACCAAGACAGTGACTGTAGGGCTCTCCTAAGTGTCACCTGAATTGGGCGGTCACCAAGATGAAAGTCACATCCAGGGATATTCAATGTCTACAAGAGACAAAACAAAGACAATTCATAATTGCATTTGATAAAGAAATTTTGTTTTAACTGGCAAGACAGTATCTTTGAATATACAGAAATATTTTCAAGAATAACAATAATGATTCAGTTATCTTATTGAGATTTAAACATACACACATTGATTTTTATATAAATTATGGAGAATGCACAGTATACACAATTTTCATTTGATTACTGAAGTTAAGCAACATAGTCTCTGGTTTATAACCAATAGGTGACTATTTTACAAGGTCTCACGTTATAGATATTCAATAGGCTTTATTTTGTCCGACACAAGGCCATCAGTATTACAGCTATGTCAATGTTTGATACTAAAATTCAGCATGAAGTAAATTCATAAAATTTTGTAGCTACAGTCGTAGTCTGAGCAGTCTACCTTGTATGCCATTTAGTAGATTCATTGATATAAATTGATGATGAAAAAAATTATGGAACCAAGTAAAAATGAACATTTGACTGCCTTATTACAATTGAAAATATTAAACAAAGTAATTAATTTTCCAAGCCAAGATTTTGTAGGGAAATCTGGATTGATCCAAATAAAATTTTCTTCTACTAGGTTGTATTTAGAGGTGTGATGTGGCATAATGGTTCCTGGCATAGAAAATGGAATTTTGAGAGTTCTGACTGAGGTTATTGACGCTCACTTGTTTCTAATGCCCTTGGGAAAGGTATGAATCCACCTGTCTTCCAGCTATTGGTGAATAGCAGAGCAGTTGAAACCCTTCTGTCCTGTAAGGCAGTTCGTCTAAAATAGAGGTAACTAACAGAATAAACCTGCAGCTTGGCAGTCACTTATAGCAGGTTCTAAGCCCAGGTAAAGGAGGAAGGTTGGGCATGAGGCTAGCAACGCCACCCTATAAAACCAATATGCTACTAAAATCACAGCAGAGTGGTTTTGGCCATATGCTCCACAAGGAGTTTACCGAAATAGACAATAACAGGTTTTATTCAAAAGATTCAATTTTATGCAACCTGCTTTGTAATAACCACCAGGTAAAGCAGAGAAAATGCCTAGTAGCTAAGTGCTATGAAAAAAAATTATGAAAGAAGCTGAAATACCTCTTTGAAAGCTCGTCTGAATTCTCCTCCTGGCGCCATTCCTAGTTCTTTGGTTAAATGAGCTGATAAACTTAGAAGCAGCAGATGTAAGCAACCTTGAACAACTCCACTCTGAGAAGAATACAAAAAGTCATTTAAAAATCAATCAATTTGAAAGCAGTTAATGATAGTTAAACAAGCAGCATGGATAAGAAATGAAGAATAAGCTTCCAATGAGATTTGAATTCATATCCTCATTCCTTGGGATCCTGTTTGATTTGGACAGCACCTCATCGATTAAACTATAAAAGCTAACCATTAAAAGCATCCCATCTCTTAATGGAGGATGGAAGCTGGTTTCAAAGTCCCAGTTTTTGTTGCAAGCATTAGCTTAGCGACCCTTGCAAGTTTCAAGTTTAGAAGGGACCGTGATTTATCCCTACAAGTTTTCATGACCACCCCAGAGGCAGGATGAAAGTCCCCCGAAGGGATACATCCATTCTTATCACACAGCTTAGTGTTCCTCACATTTCACTCATACAGAGAATTGAACCCAGGATCTTCTGTACGTGATGCACACACACTAATCTTTACACTGGGTGGATATACAAAATTATACAAAGGACCAAAATTAAAATAAACATAATCAAGTTATAACAGGGAGTAGAAAATAGTTTGGTACTAAAGATTGCAATTTAAAAAAAAACAGCTGACAAAAGCAGAGTCACATGATGTAACCTATTATGTGCAAATGATTGAAATTTCAGCCATTGCAGTAATAGTAATAACTATTACTCTTTGCTCCAGGCTGCAGTTGATAGGTTGAGATATTCTCTCAACAACAAAGAGAAATTAGATGATGATTCGCATTGTAACTATAAGTATACTATTTTTTATCCAAAACCTTTGGGACTAGACAATTTTTTGGATTATTTTATTCTATTTTTTTTTGAATGGCCGTACAGATATCATATTGTTATTAGTCTTCAAAGTCAAAGAAAAAGAAAATGAAAAAAAAAAAAAAACAAACAAAAAAAACTTATCCATGTACAGCAGAGGCAGATCTAACTAGTATCAAGATACAACTGTGTGGTGTGGTTTTAGCTGAAGCCACCTCATAATTACTTCTGCAATGCTCTAAAATGTCCAGTAGAATTCAGTAGAAGAAAACAAGACGACCTTGGTTGAGCATGGGTTGGGTCAGGCAAGCTTTGGTGTGCAGTTGACATCCATAGGAAAAAAATGTTCAGCTTTAGAATATCAGATAAGTGACTGTATATATCTCTGTACTGATGAAAAATTCAACATTTTTATTTTTGTATATCATTGAAAGTTTTTAAGAATACATATCTGAAATATAAGTAAAACCAATTATCCTAATTTAGCATACAAATTGTGTCATTACAATCAATAAGGCTATGAAAATAACTCAAGATATTCATATTAAATATGACAAATCAGAGTGTAAAAGGAAACTATTTCTCACACAAATGGAAATACGTTTATGATGCAAGTAAAAAAATAAACTGAATCAATGTTTACCTGCTTAATTGAAAGTTTGATTTTTTCCAAGTTGATATTTTTAGCTTCTTCTAACAGTGTCTCCTCATCAAGTTGTAGGATATTGACACGACTGTTGCACAGCTCAACCATAACAATATTGGGCTTCACACCTTGGATAGTCTTAAGAAGAAAAAAAAAGAGAAAAGAAAAAAAAGCACCCAAAGCTGCATAGAATGCAGAAAAACATTTTGAAAACAACATGCAGATTAAAACGCAGAATTTAAATAACATCCCTAAAAGGTGGAGTAAATTATTGTCCTATAAAGAAATAGAAAGATAGATGGGTAGAAACCAGATAGTGTTTAATTTGATTTTTTTTCAAAATTGATTAATACCATTATTTTTTTTTAACACCGTTAGAAAAAAGCGGGGTGCTAAAGTAAAAATGGATGTTCGGGTAAAAGGTCAAGCTAATGTAAAAAAAATGGGGTTAACATTGAAAGAGAGAAAGAAAGAAAGAGAGAAAAAGAAAAAAAGAAGAAAAAGAGAAAAAGAAAAAGAGAAAAAGACGGGTCGGGGGGAGGGGAAATAGGGTGTTAATGCTAGATTGTTAAGGAAAAGGAGAGTATTGCTATAAGGGAGTAAGGGTTGGGATGGGTTAATGTTAAAAAGAGTTCCTCACTTTATTTTGAGCCCATGAAATGAAACTAGAAGTTCCCTCTTGATTTTGACCTCTGAAGATGAGAAAAAAATTTCACTCCGTAATTTAAAATTTTCCTCATCTTTGATTTCTAAGATTGTCAAAATCTTTGCTTTTGACCCTCAAGAGTAAAAAAAAAATTATCCCTCTCAATTGAGCTGTAATTATTTCCCCTAAAAATGAAAAATCCCTTGTATTTCGACCTCAAAAATAGGACAAAAAATTACCCCTCAATCTTGAGCTGCAAAAAATTCTTCTTGATTTTGACCCCTAAGAAAGTGAAAATCAAAAATCTTCCGCCTAAATTTCAACACCAAATTTCCCCTCGATTTCGAGCCCTAAAAGTGGAAAAAAAAATCTCCTCCCCCAATTTTGAACCCTAAAAAAAAAAAAAAAAAAAAAAAAAAAAAAAAAAAGAAAATTTAATAATAATAATAATGAATATATATATATATATATATATATATATATATATAAATTCTCCCATTTGATTTGGACTCCTGAAAATGGAAAAAATTTCCCCTGTATTTGGACCCTTGAAAGTGGAGAAAAAAAAAATCTCCCCCTCAGAAAGTGGTAGAAAAAAAAAAAAAAAAAAAAGTGAAGAAAAGAATCTCCTGCTTGATTTAGACCCTTAAAAGTAGAAAAAAAGATTTCCCCCTTTGACACATAAAAGAGTAAAAAAGAAAAAAAAAAGAAGATGGATTCTTTATCGATTTCAAACCCTAAAAATGAAAATTAAAAGTTCCCGCCATGTGACCCCAAATTTTGTGTCTTGGAAAAATGTATCTTGATGTACTACCTCGAAACATACATTAATTAAAATACCACCATTCAAGATATCAATGTACAACCAATGAAAATTACGACATGAGATATGTTGAAAAATGTTTTTGCTTCTTTTTGAATAAAGAATGCATTTATCCAATGATTCAGTCGAGAATAAAAAGATAGAAAATATTCTTTTATAATGTCATGAAAAATTTTTTTCATTATTGATGAATAATCATATAAACAGATGCCACAATTTGAAACCCCCTAAGAACATATGGGAGGGGGGGGTGTCAAAATTAATTTGCAAAAAACAGGGGGGAGAGCATCAAATCTATACCCACTGAAAATTTCATGGATTTTTATCAAGTATTTTTTGTGGTAGGCGGGTACAGACAGACTTTATGATAAGATAGAAACATACAAATTAATGAACTAGCTATATTTCTCGAAAACATAACTGACAAGCCAATGAGTAGTTGTCCATGCTTTGGACAAATCTCCCATTTCTCCTGTCAGGCCACTGAAGTTTCCAAATCTTCAATACCCAAAAGAGTAAATATAGATACCTGTCCCATGATAGTTCTTACATTTGCATTGTGGAAAAAAATCACAACTCAACTATTATGGGGCAGTGAAAGAAATAGATTCTGATTAATTCTATGTAAAAAAAACTAAACAGAAGAAAAATGAATCCGGGAGAAATAAAATTTATATAAAGAAAAGTTCAATGTATTTTTTTACCTTTGCAACATCTTCTTGGCTCTCTAGACTGAAATGTGCTGTGCCTACAATGTAAACCTTACTGCCATGCTCTGTGTCAAGAACTGTCACAGTTGATGGCAACTCTAGTTTAGGGATGTGTCGAACTGAATCTAAGGAGTTAACATCATTATCATCATCATCAACTTCAGACTCATCACCACTATATGTCACTAAATCTGAAAGAAAATGATTATGAATATAAGTATATAGAGACAGAAAATTATAGATAAAAATAGATAAAATGTATTAAAATAATAGTAGTATTAATCTTTTTTGCATAATTCAAAACCAGCATTATGTATAAATATTAAAAAAATTGACATATTTTGGTCCAACAGAATGAATTATAAATTGCATTACATTATATATGTAAACCCATTTGAAATAATTTCCCATTGTTACACGATTAATGTATCACTCAATTTAGACAACATAAATAGAATAGACAATTGTAGTGTTTATTAATAGTAATTGCTCCAGGATCTTGAGATTTATAGAAATCATAGCTCTAGGTACATACTTCATGTATGAAAGAGCTTTTATCAAAAGTGGTTATGGAAAAAAATGTTCAAGAAAAACTTTCTTTGTATTTGTTTATACAGCTGCTACTTACCACTTTCTGGATCTGAGAAGACTTCTAGACTGTCAACTGTATTCATCATCTTGCGAGGTGAATTTTCATAGTTTCTGCTCTCGATAGGTTCAGGTTGTACTTTTTCTAAGAAAGCTTCCAGCATGCTTGCTCCTTCACCATAAGTAGTAGGCAAAGTTGGCTCCCCGTAAGAGTCATCCAAATGACTGGACACATCATTTATATCTGAAGAGTCCAGCAATGGGGTCGTATCACCTGTAACTACAAAGTCATATTTTCAATTAGAAAAGAGCTCAGTAAAAACAAGAGTTTATTTTCAAGTGAACTGTACATAGAAATTCTGTCCAGTGTATATGATATTTCTTGTGGAAGCCACACATACTAACAAACTAACATAACCAAGCTGGTTTAAATGATTTTCAATACTTGATTTGGCTATTTTGAGCATGTTGGCTATCTCCTACATGGTAGAACATTGATTATTCTCCAGTTTTCTTTTGATCACTATCAACACCAAGTGGTCTACCTGATAATGGAGTATTGTTTGGCAAAAAATCTCCTACATTTAACTTGAAACCACTTTTGACATGTTTGATCATTCACAGTACCTTTCCCATAAACTGCACAAATCTTATTTGGGTTTAAGTCACATTTTTATCTCACTTAAAATGAAAAAGCATAATCATATAATAATAAAACAAGAACCATAAGTGCAATGTGGCATCCACTATAATGTTCAAACACCATAATTTACAGATCATGTGACCCTGAATGGAAGATTTCTTTAGGTAAGACGCATTTTTATCAAGAAACACCAATCAAGTTTCTAGTAAATCTGATTTAATCAACCTAGAAAATCTATTTAAAAACAAAGTTTAAATGCCATATCACATGATCCAGAGTGGAAGATTTTTATAAGTAAGACACATCTAATCAATGGACACCTTCCTATCAAGTTACAGCTGTGAAACAATATGGGGACAGACCTACCAACAGATGAACAGAGCCTCTTCTAGAGGCGAAGATGTTCTTAATCTTAAAATCAAAAAGAAATGGAAAAATAGTTCCAAGTTTGGCTCAGCTAGGGTCAAGCTCCATTGTTTCATTAAAATCTTAAAAAGGTTTTTACAAAATCATTCCAAAACTGTGTGTCCCATTTCAAGTATTTTTTAGCATTTCCTGTAGATGGGACATGCAAACTGTAGTAAAACAAGTTGACCTGAGTTGGGCTTCAGAAATGGGAAATGAATTCTCCGCCATATTTAGCATGCACACTGTGATTGTCATTGTTGTTACAAATGAAAATAAAGTCATAAGTGGAAAGAAAATGTCTACTCAGCATAATGGTTAATCCACCAATGATTTTATAAGTGAAGTACAAAGAAAGGAAAAAAATGTGTTGTTTCCAGGTGGATTCGATCCCAGGATCAACTGGTTTTAAATATAAGAGAGAAAAAAAAAAAGAAGAAAGAAGAAACCCTGGAGTATCATATTTTAATGTTCATTTAGGGAGTTTATACCAAGATACTCATGAGGAATCTGCTGTATACTTAGATAAGTGAACCTAAATGGAAAGTAAAGACCCCACCTAAGTGTCACTGGCAACAGATGGTAATTGAATTCTCAGATGTAACTTATACATAATTATATACAAATAAATATCAAAAATATATAACTCTGGGAACAAAATATTACAGATTTCATTTCTCTTTGAACTGAAATCACATATCAGATGTTAGTTAGAATCTTATTTCTCAGATCAGATCAAATCTAATACCCAAGATGATCATAAGAGCATCTTCAGAAACTAGTTCAGCAAGTATGTCTATGACACAATTTTTCAGAACTAATTCAAATATTCTTGGACATAGTGTATTATTAGAAACCATCTGCCAAAATAGGTTTCTCCAGTTTTAAGTTGGTCTGGCTGGCTATGTATGAACTGTGTGCACAGGCTACACCGACAGAGCTAGAGGGCTGAAAATTCAAACATCTCTTTATCGTGTCTAGAAAGAAAACATTTTTTTTGTTTTGTTTTGTTTTCTGAAAATTTCTCCCAAATAGGTTTTTAGGAGTGGTGGGTCAATTTGCAAGGTAAGTTTATACTAAATTGTGTCCAGTAGCATTCATGCTTGTTTTTTTGAAAATTCAGTCTTTTCAGGGGAAAGAAGTAACTCATTAATTGATCATCCCTTTTTCATTGATGGTCATGTGACAGCCTCTACTGAGTAACTAACCAGACATCTTTCATAACATAGTTTGCAATAAATCTTGCACAATTGAAAACTTATTTTGAGATAGACCGAACTTTGTCTCGGCAAATATCAAAACACAATAAACAGAAAAAATGCAGAAGATTGCAGTAGTTTATATCTTACAGCTGTTGAATAACCATAGACAGCAAAGGTGGCAAACAGTTCTATCTTTTTTTTTTATAGGTGCATGTATGTTCCAGCATTCTTGGCTATACGTTTTCTAGTTCTTTTTTCCGAATAAAAGCCTTTTGGCCTTTCTTGGGCCTTATATTGGCGAGGTTATTAATAACATAAAGATTTGAGAAAGTAAAAGTTTTTTTCAACTCTAGTTTAGATGTTTTTAAGTGGAAAACACCACTGATGTTATAAATAGAATTTATTCTGACCATATTTATTGTTTGATGGAAATTTTTTCACAGGACTTCATATTTTGATGCTACAGTTGTTCCATTATTGACTGCGATGGTGGATCCTCACTGTTTTTTATGCATGTGTACATTCACATGCAGATGAGAAATCATAGATAAAAATATTGTAGATGTAAATGGTACTTCAGGGATTTTATACCATAATACATAGAGATACTCATGAAAAATCTGTTGAATACTTAGATCAAGGAACCTAAATGACAAACTATAGACCCCCAAATGTCACTTTGATGAAGTGTAGACCCAAGAGTCATTGACAAGTGATGGTAATTGAATAAATTTTCTGTTGGCTCGTGAGCTCAGACATAACTTATACACAATATTTTTGGGCTTCTATGGTCATTTTGGACCCCTAATCTTGTGCTAGTTTTTTCTAGCTATTTTTCTTTTTCCAATACATTTTTTCAGATATTTAGTTCCGGTACACATGCAGGCCGCAGTGATCCATTTATACGGGTTACAGATATTATCATCATATTTAATTGTTTGCTCTATAAGTGCATGTTTTCAATAGAAAAAAAAGTCCTAAATGGTTTGGCTCTATAAACAAATTTCCTTACTAAACCAAAAGCCTCAGGGATTCATTATTTTAGACCACAGTTGAATCACCCAGTTAAAACAAGTGATGAAGCTATTTTCATTTGACATATATAATGAACTTTGATGCTATAAAATTTGGTTTTGAAGACTTTTGTACAAGTTGAAAAATTAATGAACTTTATAAGTGAATAGGAAAATATCAACATTAAACAATGATAGGAATCCATTCATGTTTATTTCAATTAGATTCAAGTTTATTTCCAAAGGATAATCAGTAAACTATCAAAAATGGTTTTTATTCTCTTTTATGTTGGCACATTATATTTCTTCTCTTGGGTCTTTGAGAAATCTCTCTTGACAATACAGTAAAGGTGTCCCATATGAAGTTATACTAATTTCTCTTTTCACTTTGCATCTTGCATGCATTTTTTTTTAAAGTCTTTCTAAGACCTGTAAAGCAAAACTTTCAGGCAAGATTAGAAAAAAATACAACTAAATATCAGATAAATGGTTAACCCATTTACACTCAAAGTCGGATTTTTCAACCTATTTTAGTATAATTAGAAATATGGGTTGCATTTGCGAAAAAAAAATAATAGAAAAAATAAACATGTTTAACTCTTTGAGAGTATTCATATCTAATTTGATCTGCTTTCGTTCAGAAGTATATTTTCCATGGCAATTTTTAAGAGTGAACTAAATATAGGCCTATAAACATATATGGGTTCAGGTTAAGCAGACTCAATTGTAATTTCTAACTTGGTATGATAGAGTTCAAAATAGGAAAAAGAGCTTAGTAGCAACATGTAGTAAACATATCTTCGTACCTTTGATACTTCAGGAATAGTGAAGTGTATGGGATCTAATAATTCCCCTGACCAAATAACATACCTATCACACTTGATAGAGTAGATGGTCTCATCAACAAGATGAGTTACTAACCTACCAAATGATCTGATACATTTGTAAATCTATAATAATTGTGTCAGTGAGATTATAACAAACTCAAAAAAAACTATGGCATCAAGAAAAAGGTTATGATAATGGTAAAGTTTTAGACAATGGTTAAATAAAAAATATCAAAATAAGCAGGGATAGAGTGTTGTAAAAATGCTTTCATACTTAAGTATTGATTTGAAAGAAAAAAAAAAAAAAAAAAATTGTAAACATTATCCAAGAAGAATGTTATCTATGCTTCTATTGTATATTTCCGTTCCAGTATGTTCAGGTTGATTTCTTTTCAGTGCATATTGAAAAGAGAAACTGGTCTAACCTGATTATATGTCTCAGGGTGCTTGGACAATTCATCTCCACTCTTTGCTATAATTTGTTTATGTTTCTTGGTTGGAACAATACAATCAAAACAATGGTTTGAAAAATAGGATCCTTAGCAAACGAATTAATTTCTTAAAAGCAGTTGGAAATAATCTTAAATTCTAATATTTTGATAAATGAAACTTTAGGTTAGGTTTTTAATCTTCAATATTTCTGGGAAATGCTGATGAATTATCTAATTGACAAATAGATGCCACATCTCAATTGAACAATTTACCTGCCGATATCTCCCCGGTCAAACAAGATACTCACCAATGACATTTCCCAGCCAAACAAATTACTTGCCGCTGACATTTCTGGGTCGCATTATCCTGATCAAAAAGTTACCCACTGCCAACATTTCACCGTTGCATTTTCACTGTCAAACAATATACTTGCCACCAACATTTCCCAGTTGCATTATTCTGGTCAAACGAATTACTCAACAGCAGGTAAGAAATGAAAGGTGGGATATTATTGGTATGTATACTCGGGAAATGTTACAGAATTGTCTCAATCCATTAGCTGCAGAAGCAAGTATACTTCTAATATATGTATACATGAAGCCATATTAATACAAACAACTGAATAATAAATAATCATTAGAAACTGATAACAATAGTCAGCAACTGCCTTCTTCCTTTCGTGGAAAAATATTCATCTTAAGCTCATCATTCATGTTAGCATACCTCCTTTAAAATAGTATAAGAACTGTTTGAATCGTCCTGCATTTTTTCAACCATAGAGGATATAGAGAAGTAAAGAAAATACCTTGAAGCCATAGTTTTGTATTATAGATGGAAAATTATTTTACATGACCATTATAGTAGGTAACTCAATTATACCATAAAGTCTGGGCCCCGTCCAAATAAATACCTTTGTACCAGGCAGTACTCTAGTTCGAGTTAATTTCCATTATTACAAAAGGGAGCTATCTACTGGAATTACCATATATACCAGACTATAAGATGAATGGTTTACAAGGGAACTTGGAGGACTACTGCTCACTGCAACTTATCCAAACCTCATAACTTTCCATATCGAACTCATAATGCCCCATAATACTAGCACATTTGACACAGTTGTAATATTTGCATAGGTTCCCCCCAGCAAATTAAATGTTCATCTTATGTACAGCATGCATGGTACCTTATATAAACAGTAATAATCAATAGTATTATAAATGCCATTGTGCTCTTAACTAGTTTTTAATAAGATTTTCACAGGTGCTCCAGTACATATATTTCAAGCAGAGGAGATAACAAAGTAAGTAAAAATGACAAAAACTACCTTGACTCATTTAGTAAATCTGCTATAATCAGTCTAGCTTTTTACTTCAGCATCTTCTTTTTTCAAAACTATTTATGATAAAAAAACTGCTTAAGAGTTTAAATAATACAAGTTATTTCTCTCCCGTCATTCCTCTTTCAAGGATTGTCTTTAATATGACATGTTATGAAGCGATCATGTATAATGATAAACATCTCTTTTGCAGAATACCACACGGACACAATAATTGTTCTCGTTTTTTTCTTTGAATGGAATTTTGTCAGTGTACCACTAGTGCCCCTGAAATTGCATAATACAACCCCCCCCCCAAAAAAACAACAACAACGAAAAACAAATGCCAGGATGTTTGACGGGCAGTACTCTAATTTTATGATTTAAAACAAAAAGTTGCATTTGTGATTCCTGTGTTTGTAAATAGCCAAACAGTTATTTCTATAGTGTCATGTTTCAATGAACATTGGGATATCCAAGTTTGGATGAGATGATGGGTTTAAGTTTTTTTTTTTGTATTCATCAACATATTCAATGCTTATTCTACAATCGAGTTCATCACGAAATAATTCTATTTACAGGCTTTCTGATAACATTTAACAAAATAAATATCAACATTAATGATAATAATAATCATAGCAACAGTAATGTGTGTATGTAATACTATAAAGATGACTAATGATTCTTTGTTTCTTTACTTTTTATACTCTCAAATGGCTGACCTCATCCCCATTAATTTTATGAAATTTCAATAAATATATGCTTTCTTTTGTTCCTTTATTTGAAGTTTTTTTGTGTATGTGCTGGCCTAGTGGAAAGAGGGGAGAGGATTTGTGCGCACAAAATTAATTTCATGAAATCTTTATAAAATCTAATTTGCTTTCCTTTGTTGTCATATTTGTATCTTTTTTGTGTATGCAAGTTGAGCACCCCCAATTAATTTCATGAAATATCTATAAAGTGTAATTTGCTTTCCTGGGTTGTTATAGTTGAAATTTTTTCAACAGGGCACCAGCTAGTCAAAAGTAATTCAAAATTTATGAAAGAGTCTGATGCTTTGGCTTGTAGAATAATTAATAATAAATTAGCGAAGCCAGTCAATTTGTTTAGACCAACACTTAAATTGAACAACTGTAGCCACCAAAGGTGGCAAAGGGTTCTATCCCTTCTTATATAGGAGTGTGTTTGTTTATGTGTGCAGGTTTCAGTGCTCCTGACCATACCAATTTGTCCACTGACTTGAAAATTGGCATCATTACTTCTAAAAATGTTTTTATTTTTTGGAAGAAAGTTTTTTGGGGTCTTATTTTGACAAGTTTATTAGTAACATCTAGAATCTCCGAAATCTTGATATTTCTTTTCCTGTGGAAAACTCCAGTGGTGTCACAAATAGAATTTATTCTGACCATATTTATTCTTGAATGGAATTCAAAAAAAGAAATTTTTTTCCTGATGCTATGGTAGTACAATTATTGACTGTGATAGCAAGTCTCCAATAATTCAGTTACACTTGGGAACTACACCGTACAAACATTTCCCCTGATTTGAATAGGGATTATAGCCATTGTTGTTGTGATCCGATTAATAAAGTATTCTTATAGTCATAAAATTAATTTTCACAGAGTTTTGTAAATTTTGTAGAAGTTTTTGTCAAATCCTATATTTCAATAACTACTTCATTTTTGAAAGATTTTAAATAACAGAATTCAAATTTTTCTGATGGTAGACATCTATCATGGTTTAATGGAAGTCAATTTAGGATAATAAAAATAGACATTGACAGACATTCCAAGTTTCACACAGAATGTGTGAGACATGCATTTTAATACATTTTCACACATCTATAAAAAGTTTTAGATTTAGATTTATTAAATTGATCTGGATTTCTTAAAAAATCTCGTCTCAGATGGAACATGTTTTCAATAGACTTCTACACAACACTTAATTTCAGTAGCTGATCTGTCCTGAAATACACTTTTGACTTGGATACATCATTTTTTTTTTCAATTTCTAGTGAAGCATGCTCCTAGACTACTCCCCACCAATTTTTCTCCGTGAATTTTTTTGAAAACATGATTCTCATTCATTCTTAAAATTGAAACTTGACAGGTCTACTCTAAAAACAGTCTAAAACCTGCTTTAAGTATGCAAAAGTAATTTTTATGCAACCAACTTGATGCTATTTTCTGAAATTTAAAAAAAAACCAAAAAAACCCAGACTTATTCCAATAAGTTCAAAATTTTTGATCTTTGGTACAATTTGTTATGTTTTTGGTACCTGCAAGTATAGATTAGCAACATAGATTGAATCATTTTATGCAGACATATTTGGGGTTTATTTATACAAGATATGAATGGTGTATCTGGTCCACACTCTTAGATATGAACAATAACACAGCATGATATGTTTTGTGTGTTACAAAGCAATGGACAAGAGTGACCACTAATTGGGCAAAGTTGGGGGGGAGGGTCAACATCCTGACACACTGCACATTTATTTAAAAGGAGAACAAGTATTAAAAAACTCATAAATGACAAAACAACAATAAAAGCAGAGTTCTTGTTTTTCAAGAGTTTAAAGTTGACATCCTATTACTATTTTTTTCCTCCTTAACTCATTCAGGCCAGGAGCACAGGTGGATGAGCCTCAAAATTCATGACATACATGAATGAAATGCCTGAATATGGTGGCCATTTTTAATACATAATGAGGTCATGACATTATATTTGTATAATCTTGTCAAACAGAATCCATATCTTACAACCTTAAAAATCATATAAGACTTCCCATCCATCATGTCCTTGTTATGCAATCCTTGATAAAAAAGAATTCTCAAAAAACAAAAACAAAAAAGGAAAAAACAGGCCTGAATGAGTTGAAATCTTGTTGAAACCCTTCCGAAAAGTAATGCATAGATAATACATGAAATTTTAGCTGAAATTAGTGAAAGCTTTTGAGAAAATGTTCAGAGACAAATATACATTGATTATTATGTCTTACTAGCAGAAGTAATGCCAGAGAGGCAATCCTCTTGAAAACTGAAAAGAGATCATTGTGAATGCAGTAACTGAAACAAGCAGAATTGAAGCCTTGAAATATTTTACCAGAAGTCAAGAACAATTAGAAGATAAAAACTAAAATGTACCCTGTGAAAGGGGGTGAAAGGTGAGATTAAAAATAATCATGACTGACTAGAGCACATACAAACTTTTTTCAAGGTCATAATGGGACAAAATCTTCACTGCTAAAATTACAAGAAAAAGTAGACAAAAGATGTAATAGAATAAAAAGAAGTACAATAAGCACGAGCCATTGTCAACAGAATTTATACCTGTTCATTAATGTAGAAGAAAGAACAAACATAGCAAGCAATAAAATATTTACGTATTCAAGTATGGCAAACGACTTTATAAATTAAGCAGAATGTGTATATATTCTTGTAGTGATTAGCAAGTAAGTCTCCAAGACCATTACTGGTGGGTAGGTGATATTTTTATTAGCAAAATTGTTGCCTTTGAATGGATGAGCCCAAGCTTAAAGACAGAGAAAGAGAAACAAACTTATTTTTCTCTTTTTCCTAATAAACACCTTAAAATGTTGAAATCAGGGTGAAAGTTGTTCTAGATACCTTATTAATAAAATTGAACACATATCCTACTAAAATTGAGAATGTACAATGTACTATGATGATGACAGATGCAAATGAGATGCAAGTTGATTTTCTAATGCTTTATGAACAAATAAAACCGCACAATCAAAATCAATGATGATCCTGTAAGCCATTGCAATACTGGCAATGTCTGATAACCTTGCTAATAAGTGTGCTTGTGAATGCAAATATCAGAAAGCATTGGGTTAAAAACAAACTGTTATAATAAACACTGGTATAACAAATGGAATTTTTTTTTCATTATAATGATCCTATTTCTGTCTGCGGGTTCGTTACTGTATCAAAGCAAAAAATGGCACATTGCAGAAAGATTTTTCGTAAGTGCGATATGGATGAAAAGTTCTAAAATGAAAAATGAATCAATTTTCAATCCAAATTGAACTTGATAATGTGTCAAAAGGTTTCTTTTTCATCTACCATCATGAACATATTATAAATTATAAACATGTATGTTAAAAATCATTCAACATTTTTGATGTCATAGAAACATCAATGATGAAACTACAAAGAATGTATAACCAGCTGATTAGTTATTAGAAGGAGTAAAGTGAAGTAAATCTTAAATGCAGGTGGAGTTTGTTTAAAAACTAAGCACCATTCTGCTATACCATCAAAATTATGAAATCAATCAAAATCATTCCAAAGAAGCAGTTTCTAAAAAATTTGTTCAGGGGTCAGTTGGTTTTTTAGTCTATAAATAAGAAGCTAAACATCAAGCTAAACAATCACAAGAGTAGTTGTTGAGTGAGTATATTGACATTTTTCATTTTGTTTTAAAATAAACTTGCTATTTGGCATTTTATATTGTTTGGGCACAAGAAGACAACAATCAAGAATACTGAAAATCCAAAATCTTAGTGATAAAAATTAGCCTCAAGTGGCTGAAGTAAATTTTCTTCCTGAAAATTGCATTTTACCCTAAGGAAACATGTCTATGCTTTAGATATTTCACTGGGGCAGGTTTTAAACTATATTTCCTAAGAGTTCCATGAATCTGGGGGCTAAAAATGGATCTGGATGAAAATTAATGTTCATATTTTCTAAGTACAGAAGCTTAAAAAAAGAAAAAGAAAGATTAAATTGCATTTTCTTTTCAATCGTTAAAATATGTGTTTTGAACGAATGAGACCTTTATTTCTTAGTGAAATTTTTTGTTTTTGAGAAGTAAGTTTTAGATTTATGCCTAAATATAAAAGTAAAGTGCCAGTCTTTTAAGAGACACTCCCAATTGAGTATGGTAACCAGTGTCAGTTTAGTGATATGGGCAATTCTAAAGTCTCATTGAGACCAGGACTTACTACCTACAAGTTTTTACAATCACCCTCTTCCTTCAGACCATATCCAAAGGGATACCTCCACCCTAATCACACAGCTTAGTGTACTCTATTAGCCGAGTACGAAAAGAAATTTGTTCAAATGAAGAGTTTTCTACACTCATTTCTCATACAGTGAATCAAACCTGACACCTTCTGCACACAAAGCAGACATGCTGACCATAACATTATCTGAGTGAACTATGTTTAAACGGTTATTTAAAAAGACAAAAACTGATTGAACTTTAGAAAAAAATAAAAAACGCTTATCAAAATCCTAAACTAGCACACTTAGGACAGAATTAAAACAAATGTTAAATCTTAAATTTATATGAGAGTGATATTTAATCTGGAGAAAAAACAACAACAAAAAAACACAATCTGATAATGGCAAACAGTTTGTACAAGTACATGGTGAAAAATATTACTTCTAATAATGCCATCTTGGTCTAAGCAGCAAGACAAAAAAAAAAACAAACCCCCCAAATTACTAATACTATTGTTATCAGTAACTGTTGACCACACAATTCCTTTACTTAATTTTCATCATAGATATTGAGAATACTGATCATAGTTGAGAGGTTTAGATGCCAAGAATTTGTATCAGAAAGTAATGCAATCAAATCAAGTTTGGAACAAATCCTTTTCTCTTTTTTAATTTTTTTCTGCAATGAATACATTGAATCATGGCTGGGATACCTAATTGACTCTTTTAAAAACAAATATATATATACTATGTGATATAAATCCAACTGTTTTCAGCTAATATGAACAAAAATACTTCACTTACAAGATTCTGATAATTTTTGCCCAACTCTGGCCAAAGGCATAGGCGCCTCATAGTGGTGTAATGGTCAAGAAGATTATTACGGAGAAGTCAATTTTCACTGAGTGCCCCATAATCGAGGCCTTGTATTGAAATCAAGCTGTTCTTAGTAAATAAGAATTGACTACTGCATTTATTATATGGGTAGAAGAGTGCTAAATACAGCTCAGAAAAAGAAAGCATGAACAGTTCAACACAAAATCCTAGCCTTTTCTTGATTAATCCCCCAAATCAAAGGGTAGTAACTGTTCCTTTTCAATATTCCATAAATTAAATACTAAAGAGACACCTTCATTGTAATTTAACAGTTCATTCCAACATAGAATAATCTTCAGTATCTAAAACATGTTGAGATAATTCAATGTTTAGAGTTTGAAGTTAAAGTGGTTCGAGCTTTTCTCATTCAAAATGGACTAACATAAAAATGCAAGGTCTTTCATAAAACTGAATTGTTCAAGTGTGAAGCTGAATTGAGGGCTCAAATGATCAAATTTGACATGAATTAGATTTTAAGGCAAACAGAATATCTCACTCTAGTTTTAGAAACAGAAATGAGATTTTCAGAAGCTGAACATAATTAATGCAGTCTATAGTTTTGAGAAGAGTTTTTTTGATGATTGAACTCATTGTTGTTTGTGTGGGTAACACAATATTCTGCCATCCCCTGAATTTGTTCATCAAAGTGAGTCCACCACAAAAGATAGGTCTTACCAATAACTGTATTTATATTATTCCTTGTAAACATGAGAAGAAATATAAAGGAGAAACTGGCGGGCCTCTCGAAGTCAGACTTGAAGAACATAAAAAAAGCCATAATCAAATGCTGGATAAAAAATCTTGAATAGCTGACAAAATTCGGAGACAGAAAGGCGGACATTATCCTTTCTGGGAAGAGGTGTGGAGTATAGATAGGGATAGCTGCTGGAAACTTAGAAAAATCAAAGAAGCCACATACATCAGTATGTCAACTGAGTATATGTCAAACAAGCATGGAGTTCAACTAGATGTGGCTTCTACTACTCAACAGGTACAAGCTATGGAAATCCAGGTCTAAAAAGAAGAGGAAAAAAAAAAACCACCCGAATCCTATGTTAAAAACGTTGTTGCTGTCATTGGAAGAAAAAATGATGTTCACCATCATCACATTTGGATAGCACACTTAAAGAAGGCTGTCGAATAGATCGGCCGCAACGTCGTGTTAACAACACGAAGAATAAGACCATTCATTCATCTGATTAACTCTTTGACAATTAATGAAAAATTGTAAATACTAATAAGGAAGTTAGGGGATTTCAGATATTCAAGATTTGTCTTTTTTATTACTTGAAAAAAGAAAAAAAAAGAAAGAAAAAATCTTACATTTTTTCTCGCTCACCCACACACAATGGATCAGTAAATCATTAACATTGCGAACTTTTTAAATTAAAGAAAATCTGAGAAAGATTATCCGTGCCACAATAAAAAATTTAGTGAAGTTTAAGATCTTTCTGATACAGAAAAAGTATAGTACAATAAAAATGCTTTTAAATTATTTTCTGAGAGGAAGAGAGACAGAGAATAATAAAACCGTCTCAGTTCATTTCAGTAAATGAAAATAATGAAATGATACCGTATAAGGAAATCAGTTTTATCAATACTAGCAGCAATTTTACAAAACAATTTTTAGAAGAATATCCATAAACAGAAGGGTAGAACTTGATAAGTTATATATCGTTGTAATCTTGAAAAGAGTGTTTTTATTTTGTGGAAAGAACAAAAATCTATTACATGAATAGTTATGTGCAATACAAAAATCAGCATTTCCAACAAATGAAAGCCCCGCTTTAAACAAATGGAAAAAAAATTTTTTTTACGGGTTGTGCTTTAAATCCATTAAACTTTCTTTTTTTGGTAATATTTTCCTTGCTTTGAAGATCCCAAATTTCTGTGGACTATAAAATGGCCATTTCCCGTCAACTTGGGATTTTCCAAAGTATCCGTTTTGCAGGATGTTTCCCGAAAATGAAAGACTACATCATTTTTAACCAACAGCTGCTATAATGCACAGAAACCAATTTTATTTATATTAGGATAAAATATGTCTTATTCATTTCCAGAATAAATATCTGCATAATTCCAGGAGTCAGTTGAATGTTGTTCCATTTTTTTATTTTTTTTTATATTCCGTGTTATTTAAGGGAAGTAAGAAACCGCATATTCGAAGGCCTCACTTCGTAAAAATGGTGCTAAGTACATACACAGTTCAGCATTGTAAACAGACCCACCCTCTAAAACCTTAAAAAAGAACTCTTTTTTTCAAAACTGACAAACTCCCTGGGGAAGAGAAGGTCTTACAGACTAAAAAAACTAAAAATTACTAGCGAAAATTGTTTCCAATTTCTTTGAGGCGGGACCTTCGTATGTCAGAAATGCCCCAAAATCAACAAAAAAGTAAGCTAAAACAATGATTCTCCTTGCTTAGTAACTACAGCGATTTAAGACATTTGCATAATCAAAAAAATTGTGTATATCCTTTATTTATGAAAAATATCAAAAATAAAATAGTAACAAATTCAAAAGCCAAGTTGTTTCTACTCTTATTGACCCGTTCGTTGCAAGAGTAGTTGTTACTTTGCAACAAGAACATATGATACAGAAAAAGTAATTAGTCATGGTGAAACGAATGAGAGAAAAAAAAACTAATTCAATGTCTTCAACTAAAAAGACCAACTATTTACAGTTATCGAGATGATACATGAAAAAAAGTAGGAATAATCTGTCATGACATTTATGAAAGACTGAAATTCCCCAAGATTGAAAAGGAGGAAAGAAGGGTTTAGATCCCAAAAGCCGGCAGCCATGTGTAGCTTATGAGATAGGAGATAGGGGTTCACAAGGATAATGAACGTGACTTGAATCAACATAGAAATATATATATTAAAAACTAAAGTGGCAAGTTTATCAAGGATGGATATAGGTAAAAAGAAGCAAAACAGCCAGATGATCATGTGAAAGAGATATGACATTTTATCTCAATCATCTCTTTCAATAAAGCAGCATCGATGATTGATAGTTCAATACATATAATTTTATTTTCACAAAAGCACACGAATATCTTCATTCATGGAAATTATAAGATATTTTTCACAGAATAACAACGCATGAATATAGTTACAGTGTGATTGCAAAGGGTAACAGAGCGTGAGAAGGCAACATTTGGTGACCAAGTAAAAGCATCATTTGAGCTCACCTTTTGAGTCCGTTTCGTTCCCAGCCATTTCTAATGGAGCAGTGGTTGTGTACACAGAGATCGATTACGTCATCATTTATTGTGTTGATGTACACGTGGATTGTGCCGAGAAGTTCCCGTACTGTTTTTTCTTCTTTTTGGTCTTTTGGGATGAAAACAGATGCTTTATAATCTATTTTTTAATATTTTGGAAAACAATGTCTCTTTCACGTGTGTTTGAGGATGTGGCATCAAATTTGAAGGTTACAGGTAACGTAAAAAAATAATTTAATTTCTCGCTCTGTCTTTATGCAACTAGTTGAATTAGTCGTTGTAGAATTTGTTTGTATTTTAAAACGAATTTCAAGTTCACTTTAAAGAAACAATTATACAGCACCCATTATTCAGCTATGTCTTTCACTTAATCTTCTTTTTTTTCAACTGAATTATGGACAATATTATTTGTTTTTTAGTGAACAGTCGTCTGACTGTGCGTATACGGCAATCTGATAATACTGATATATAGTGTATGATATCGGATACTGACTGTCACAGATGGGAAAGCTGTTCCCAAACTGTGGTGTCACTACAGATACATTGTTTATTTTTTTCACTTGTAAAAAGTTATTTCTTGTTCTAAAAGTGTAACAAAGCACTTACAAACCAAGCTAGTTCAATTCTTTTGTTAATTCTGTCCTGTGTGAAACTTTCCTTTATGGTAGAAAGGAAAGTTTTTAAAATCTACACTTGAGTATGAATTAAATTCAATTTATTTGTTATAATTCATCTAAATGACATAAAAGTTTGGCATTCAGATAATTCGTCTAATGACACACGTTATTTCTTTTTATATATTTGTCGTAGGCGTGTCATCATCGTTGTCATGCTTCGTAAAGTGTCGACTTACTATATTGATATAGTAACTATAGAGGCTTTTCAATTATATCTCGCTAATTTTTATTTGTTTGTTAAAGCTACCCTTGCACAGTGGTCGACTTCATGGTGACCTTAATCGTGACCTGAGCTCGTGCTATAATATGGGAAATTATCAAACACACCAGTTAAGCTCTGCTATTGCATTTGAAGAGAGAGGAAAATGTCTCAATCTGCAAAGAAGATTAAATTCTTTTGAAGAATATAAGCAGGTGAGTTCACTGAAATCTAACTTTATCTTTGAATTATGCTTTTAATCATCTTGTGTCACCGTACTACTGACTCGTTTGTTCTTGAAAGAATTTCCTTATCCTTCCTCTTGTTTATGTTGTTTTCACTACGTTTCGGCCGATTCATTCTTCGACCATCTTTGAATGTTAAATGGCCCTTTCTTGAATCGGACATCGCTGCCTGTTCCTATATGCTGAGAAAAAAACTTATTTCAATTAAAATAGAGACATGTCAATTTGGATTGGTTTGTGATTAAAGAAGAAAGAATTTAATTCTTCAAAAATCAATTTTAATGTTTGAAGGTTTTTAGCCACATTATGCGAAATTATGCAGCATAAATTAAATATTAGTAAGTGCTTTTTAAAAATATTATGATACATTCATTTTTAGTTTCATATTCATCGATCCCCCCCTAAAACTGCTGCTTTAATTTTACGTTACTTTTTTATTAGAAGAAGAAAAAAATGGTTAGCTATGCTCAGATTTTGTTACTGATGCTTTTATTGTATAAAACTTGAACTTTAGAAAAATGAAATAAGCTAAAATTAAACTTTAGTTTTCTCAATGGAAAATCATGACTCATTCATTCTTTATACGAAAAAGTGTGTCCCTACTTCCAACAGGCTGCCCCCTCCCTAGACTGCAGCACCCTTCGTCTGCGCTTGAAGAGGTAGGGTCAGGGTCATTCCCTGATTCTTGAGGCATGCCGAAGGAAATAGACAATTTTTGTCCCTCCCCACAGGGACCCCACGCTGAACTCGACCTAGTAATACGTTCTGCTCTGTGAGGGAGTCGATAAATAAATACCTACATTCTAAAAGAAAATCTTGATTCCTTTTTACTAGAACTTGAAGGAAAGGAAAATGTGCTCAATTTCATTTGCAGCGATCCAGTTATTCTGGACCATTTATAGGTCAATAATAACGAATATTATTGATTCGGTTTGTACTCCACTCTCGTTTTTAAATGTGTGAATGAAATGAGATAGTTGAATGACATTTATAGGAAATGGCACGGTTGTCTCTTCCTGGCGTAAGCATCATCAGATTTTAAAAGTAATGGTTGTTCTTAGGTGTCCATCATTTCTGATTGATTAGGATCAAAAACAGTATTGATTTGTTTGTAGCTACATTCATCCATGGAATGATGTCTTTATACAGTGCAGAAACATTGGAGATGAGATGCAATTATTCAATAGATGCCCACGAAAATGAAAGAATATTGATAAAAAATAAGATTTCAATATAATCTTTATTTTCATTACCTATTTATTCCCCTGTATTTTTATTTTTACTTCTAACTTTTTACCTCACTTTTTGCCCTCTCCCCCATTGCTTACTTTCTCTTTTTCCTCTCATTCTTTCTGTGCATTCTTTTTCCCCACCATCTTTCTCTTTTGCTAGATTTTCAAGAATGTGTCTTACAATAGGTGCACTTAGAATAAAAACAAAGTTGATCTTCAGCCAAAATATCCATGAAGACTTAAATCCATCTATATCATAATTTGCAACATATCTGTCTGTCACACCATCTAGGGAAGACAGCTCCTTGATTACTGAATTCATTTACAAGAAGATTTAAAAAAAGAAAAAAGGGAAATATTTTTTCATACCTTATTCAATTTTATGACATCTTATAGAATATTGATCAGAACAATTTACTCCATTATTTTATAATGGAAGAAAATTTTTGTATCAGATTTTTCTCCGTTTGAGATTATGACCCAAACCCACTTTATGCAAGCCAATCTAATGACAACAAGGCCCAAGGCCAGCCAGTGTATGACTGAGCTCATTAGTTGTTTCTAGTTTGATACAAAATGATTACTAGATCTTTAGTTACCAATACCTTGCTTTACATCAACCACATCAACTTTTCAAATTGCTGCGTAATTATTCTGACACAGAAGTCATCTTTAGCTCTACTATGAAATTTTTATACTGTATGAAGCACACTATGGGTTTTAAGATCAAGGAGTAGTGAAGAATTATTATAAATTTTCCTCTTCAAAGCAAAGTTTTGCCCTTTTTTTTTTTATTAACAATAACTGACTTCATTGGGTCAGGTTCATCATACCCTACCATTTCGAAAAGTAAATTCTGTTTTTTTTGTATTATACTTTTAGCTAATCCTTATCTTAATTCTAGGTAAATACTTTTTGAAATAAACACCATTTTTTTTATATAGAGCAACAGATGTTTCCTCGTGTTAACAATTAGAAAATTGAAAGCTTTGAAATATTGAATAAGCAATATGTAAGTTTGGTATATCATGAATATTCAATGATTAGCAGCCATTCTCTGTACATTGTTCTTACACGATTCAAATTTTGTGCATGTGTATGTAGGACTCTGATAATCATTTTAGGAAGCTTATTTCCTTCTGAAAAATACTTACTATTAAGTAAATATCACTATCACTGGCCAGGAATGAGTGATAGGAACAACTAGAGATCTGCGGAAGAATTTATATGTTGACAGGAATGTTGAGAAATGAAAATATCTCTGATGTTAAGATAATAAACTGGACATGTTATAGAATATGAATTAAATAATCAGACTTGATTGAAAATTTGCATTGTAATTAAGACCTTCCTGATCTAAGGAGAAAATAAGTCTTACCATGGAAAAAGTGATTCACTTCCCTACTGTCTCTCCTGTTAGTGATATTCTCTTCTGATGTACTATTTTACTAGATTCTGGTGGTATGAAACAGAGGAAACTATGCTGTGAATAGAAGATGAAGAGGATAGGATATTATGAAAGTTAGTCTCTATTAAATGGAGAAGTGCAAGATTTCTCAAACAGTGGCAGCTATACTGATTCCCTGTGTATTCTAAAATGGTCGGTTATTTCTTGCATATAAACACTGTCTATCTTTGTGTATTGCAACAACAGTCAGCCTGAGATGTAAATAAGGGAAGAATGGAAAATGAAGGATATTGAAAACTTTGTCCCTCCTCACATACATGGGCTGCTTATTCATTGTATTTATATTGATATAAAAAATGTACTTGAGAACTGTTGATAATAAGATCACTCCTTGCTGGTAGTTGTAAATTCAGATTCTGTATTTCAATATGCTATTTATGCCTCTATAAAATGAACATTTAATTTTTTTCTAAAACTATTATCCTGCTCCCTATTAGCTGGTATTACAACAAGGGGTTCATCTACTGATACTCAATATATAGCTATAGATGCATTCCTATGTATTTTGCATTGTAGAAACTATTGCGATGAAATGAATTAATTGGGTTTATGCGCATAATGAATGTTTAACAATTTTCTGAAATGTGATTATGTCTTGATTGAGGATGCTACTCAATTCCTACTTCATGCTATTAGGAGAATATTCAATCTGGAAAATTTGGATAAAGAGCCACAATAAGATGAAAAAAAAAAAACTAGTCAAAAATTAATCTTGGAATTTAAATGACATAAGCTTATACAGTAATGCGATGTATACCATGTCCTGGAAAAGTTAAGTATTGGACAAATATTTCTTGAAATTTTTATATATATACATATATATATATATATATTTTAAAAATATTGCTTTTTAATTGTTTGTTTTGAACAATTTCTGGCAGATTGAATAGTATAAGAGCCAACATATTATACAAAGTATAGTATTTGTTGCCTAATAAATATTTTGAGTTTGTAGGGTTCATAGGATATAAAAATGACTATTTTCTTAGATGTGATGTTATATATGATGGTTTATAATTTTTTTCATAATGATATTGATAATGTTTGTTTTTCTTCCACAGTATGTACGCAGAAAGGCATCTGGTTCAGGATCATCGCTGGATCTTAAAATTCCAGAGACCATATCCCTTTATGAAAGCATGGATCTGTCCTTCAATTCTCTGATGGAGCTTCCTCACGAACTACCTTTTAGATTACCACATCTCTCTCACTTAGATCTGAGCCACAATGGATTGACCTCCTTACCAGACAGCATTGGCCTTTTCATCCATCTAGAAACATTAATAGTCCGACACAATTATCTTGAGATAATTCCTTTGAGTGTCAACCAACTCCACAAACTGAGCAAAGTTGATTTGTCCCACAATCACCTTATCCAAGTTCCTGAAGGATTTGGGGAACTCAAATACCTTTGTAAACTGAATGTTTCCTACAATAAACTTAGGGAATTACCATTATCACTAGCCATGTGCCCCTCTTTGACTTTGCTACTAGCCACAGAAAACTTATTGGAAACACCACCGCAATCTCTTTGTGATAAAGGCTCTAAGCCTCTATTGGACTACATTAGGCAAAAATACAGGACTGTAAAAGAGGACTCTGTACCATTCAAAGCAGAGCGCAGGTTCCCTAGACAGAGATGGAATCAACTGCCAACAAATGTTCCTAATCCACATTCTCCACAGGTAAAATTTCTTTTTATCAGGATCTTCTGTTTGTCACATTGATGTTTTATGAGTAATTGTTTCTCTGAATGTCATCATCACCAGTCTTTCATTATCTGTTGTTGAACATAGACCTTCCCAACGTCTAGTTTGTCTATCCATCTTGTATTCTGCTGGCCCTGATTACACATGTGATTTCTGGGGATCCATGTTGTAAGTCATGTTGTCCATTGGTTGTCAGCCATCCTTGCAATATGACTTGCTCATTGCCATTTGAGGATTCCTGTTTTTTTCCCCTATATATTGTAGTGTCTTGTGAATGTAAACAACCTTTGATATTGCCTATAGTTATGAGAAGGGCCATTAACGTTCAAAGAGTTTCTTGGATGATTTAACTTATTCTTGTTGTTTGTGTCATTAACACAATGTTTCTGTCGATGCATTCTACAGCCTTCTTCAGGTGTACAATCCAATAGATGCTGAAAATTATTTTATTCTGAAAAGAACTGCATATCCATTCTCAAGAAGGAAAATATCCGAATCCCATGTTTTAAGTATTGCTACCACTGGAGAAAAAAATCTGTTTATCTTCATCTCGTTTGGATGGTACACCTGAAGAAAGCTGTAGAATGGATCAGCCAAAATGTGTTAACAATACAATTCAAAACAACAATTCCTTGAACTCTCAATATTATTTTTTATTCTGTTAGTTAATCTTATTCCTTCAGGTATACTTTTTGAATTGTAAATAAGGTGTTAGAACAAATGGTCACAGGTCAATTTGTCATGAGGTAAATTAGTGAATAGGATAATTGGTATCTGATGTCTTTGTTGGTTTGGTTTGAACAATACTCATTGGACAAATGATCTTGTATCACTTTAGTATATTCATGTTTAGATCCCAATTGTTATATTTGTTCAAGAATAAACCATCCAAAAGAGAAAATTCAATGATGTTGGAAGTTACTATAAATTTTAATTAGATTAAACCAAAACTATCGACATTAGTTTTTTCAGTTTTCAAGTGAGTCTGTCTATGTATCATGCGTATAAGCCACACCAAAAAATTTGGACTTGGTTAGTGATCACTGCTCAACAAAAGGTGAGAGAAGTAACTTATTCATGATTGATCTGCCCTTTTTCCAATTTTTAATTGATCTTTCCCCTATCCCCACCCTGTCATGTGACAGCTTCTATTGATTGACTAACCAGACCTGTCGTTACCATGATTTGCCTTTATTTGGTATTTCTTTTACCATCACAGGTTAGGATTTGGTCTGCACTTGTATTTTTTTTCCTCTGGCAATAACCCTAAATTTATTGTAGATGTTCAATACCCTTTCAACTGTTGTGTTTGATAGTCAACACCAAACTAATCCTCATATTAGACGTGGTATTTTGACCAAGAGGTAAAAATTTCATAATTGCCAACTGATTCATGGATATTGTCTCTTTGTATAAAATAAAAAAAATAAGCTTTTAATTCTAAGCAACTTGAACTGCAAATATTTATTAGCTCTAAATAAGGTTGGAAAATTTGGGAAATTTTAGAAGTTTAAAAACTTGATATCATTAAATGTACTAGAGTGTGCAGAGATACTGCAGTAAAACTGATGCTGTAGTTATTATCTTGATTAATTACTAAAAGGAGAAAGGAAATGTGCATTGCACAGGTACATATTACTAGTTTTTAGAATAATTCATGTCTTTTGAAAGCCAGAACTCAACTGGTATTGGAAAACTGATTGAATTGGATAGGATTGAACTGAGGTAGATATTGAGGAAGATGTATAACTTTTAGTCAAAGCCACTGAATAATCTTATGAGTTTATTGAAACCTTATGTTCTATGAGCCCTATGAAAATAAATAGTTATCAGGTATATGTCAAGAGCTGTGTTTGTCACAATTATTATATCAGTAGTAGCCATCAGCCCTTCTACCTATCCTCTCAATAAAATACTTTACTTTCTTTTCTCACCTCTCCTTTCCTATAATCATATTAAACTTCCTAACTTTCTTTCCCCCTCTCTTTACCTACCCTCTCATTTATTACCTAATTTCATTTTCTCCCATCTCCTTTCCTACCATGTCTGTCGCATTTTTAGTATCAGTAGCAGCTATCAGCTGAGTGCATTGTTGTACAAAAACCGTCAACCAAGTGATGGATCATGAACTAGTAATAATAGTAACCTCAGTAATACGTCTTTATTTCTACTGCTACTATCTTGACTTTGGTCTTATTAATGGTACACTAAGATGGAGGATAAAAATTGGACAATCCATTCTTGTATAAGTGTCTAGGCAGTAGCAAGTAAAATGGCTGCTAACCAGTCTGTTAGGGAAGGGGCCTTTGCCCTGTAATAATACAGTTGACATGCACTTTGTCCTCTTGAAATGTGCTAAAAGTATTAAGGTAAATGACAATTGAAAAAGATTGCAAAACCATCCAGTGTACTGCTTTCTCTAATTTTGGGGCACTTCAGTTTAATTTTTCAGGCTTTTCTACTCATAGCAATGTTAGGTTAACTTGTTAATTAAAAACCTCTTACAATTTCCTTACTACCCTGCTCTAAATTTGTAAGATACTGTGGTACGTTTGATAATTATTAGATATAGCAACAATGAAGATTAACATGTCACAGGATCAGAAGAAATGAGTTGGGTGAATGTAACAATGTATTATTGGCAAGTAATTTTCTTTCTTTCATCGCTTATTTAACTCTGAGTTATCAACTTAAGGTGATGACCGCCAATCGAATTGGGAACCACAATCATGAGGAAACTGAAAATGACTGTCAATGGCCTATTTTTTTCTCTCTAAACAAACGGTCAGCTTGATTTATATCGGCTGTTCAGAGCTATGAGAAGAAAATTGAGTTCACGACAGACAAATTATTCATAGAAATGTTTTGTCCTGGATGGAACTTCCTCAGCTGAAATCATATTTTTTTGGCGGGGGGTGGGGTGGTGGTGGTGGTGGTTCAAAAACTAATTTGCTAAAAGCCCCTTCCCGCAGTCATGCTGGTACACACAGAAAATTTCATGTGGTTATGTTTTGTAGTTTCGCAATAGGCTGTGATGAACAGACAGACCTTTGGTGAATTATAATGAAATGAAGGCATCATCAAAAATAGGCTCACTTTCTCAGCTGATTCTTGTTTGGTTCTGATGTATTACATTCTGGTGTGAGTTCTTTATGTAGCAGACAGAACCCTGGCCATATATCTTCGAGGCATGACTCATGTCCTTATCAAATCTCCTGTGATATATCATATATCCTCTTTGACATAACAATAATAGACCTAATGTTTTGCGTATCAAGAGATTTGAAAAGAAGATTGGTTTGTAAGTGAATAAATGAAATGCAGATGTCATATCAATGGGCACAATGCCCTTGAACCGTTTTAGGGATGACTTGAATGTGTTTGTCAAGAATTGAACAAACTGACAACCAGCTTGAATCTGTACTAAAGTTAACTTGACTAAGTACCTGTTCTGTTGGGTGGTTTAAATTGCTGTCAAAAATACAAATAGATAAAATAGATTGATCGAAGTCAGACTCATCATCACAGTCAATAATTAAACAACCGTAGCATTAAAATTTGTAGTCATGTAAAAAAGATTTTTTGAATAAATATGGTTTGAATAAATTCTATGTATGACATCACCAGTGTTTTTCACTTGAAAATATCTAAAATACAATTGAAAAACATTTAAGATGCATCAAATAAACCTGTCAAAATAGGGTCCCAAAAAGATTTTAAAAAAAGCTCCTAGTGGAGTACTGATGCTAATTTTCAAGTCTGTAGACAAAATGGTATGGCCAGGAGTTCTGTAATACACAAACACATACACTTGTAGAAAGGGATAGAACCCTTCACCACCTTTGGTGGCTACGGCTGTTCAATATTTTTTAATTGAGTTTGTTTTTAAAAAGTGATACTTGTGTCTTGAAGAATTTTTATATTTATAGATCTCAGAAAAATGTACGCTTAACAGAAAATAAACATTCTTCCTTTTATATTCAGCCCCTGTCTATAAATGATATCAAAGTACCCATTGTTCTCTCTTTCACTCTCTCCTCCTCTCTAAGAATGATATAATGTCTCCTCTTGCTATGCGAATAAGTTATTTTCCAGCAGCAGTCGGTGGACAGTCAATAAATTCAGCTCGAAAAGCAGGCTCAAAAACAGAAGAAAGTGCGCGTTTTAGCATTTACGCTGTAAATCAACATCTCCCCCCCCTAAAATCATGTTGGGTGGGGGGAATTTTCAAAAACTAATTTGCTAAAATCCCCTTCCCAGAGTCATGTTGGTACACACAGAAAATTTCATGTGGTTATGTTTTGTAGTTGTGCAGTAGACTGTAACAGACCTTAGGTGAATTACAATAAGATGAAAGCATTATCATCAATCTCTTATTTGACTTTGTATTTCTTATATCTTCTTTAACAATCATCTTGATTTTATTCTACAGATGAAATACATTCAGATGCAAACACATACTACCAATGTACCTAGTCGGTTAAAAACACCTCTACTCATCCCACCAGGCTCAACGAAGTTGGATCCTCTGGAAATCAGTGATAAAATCTCAGGTGAAACTAAATTCTTCAATCCTGATTTCTTCAATATCAATAGTTTTGTTGAAATTTTGTATCAATTTATATGATATATATATATTTTTTCATTTCTTTATGTCCATATATACATAAGAAAGTAGATGTCATAAAAAGAATATACATTAAACTAGAATGCTTTCAGTGCTTGGTTAGCTGTATAAAAAAAGTAAGCTATGATTTTGTAGAAAAATTTATCCTTGTGTGTGTATGCACACACAAATCTAAACATATGAATACCATTGTCACTGTTAGACTGTTGACCAAAACTGTTAACATAGGTTTCTTCAGTTTTCAAGTTAGTCTAGCTGGCTGGCCATGTATGCATGTATCAAGTGTACTGGCTGAAGCAATGGAGCGAGAGGCCTGAAACACCTTATGCTAGAACGTATTTTCCTTTTGTTTCTTTAAAAACATGAATTAACCCCCTAAATAGTTTTTTGTGGGGGTTTAAATCACAATGTAAGTTCATATTGAATTGATCTCATTGCTTGTGTCCAACAGCAATCATGCTTTTTTTTTGTTGTTGAAAATTCAGACATTTTTAGTGATCACTACCCAACAAAAGGCAAGAAATAATTTCTTTCATTGGTCACCCCTTTTTCTGAATTTTAATTGATCCCCCAACATGGCATGCTGTCAAAAGAACATTGGTCATATCATAGTTTCTATTGAGTGACTAACCAGATCTGTTATTGTTGTTGTTTAGGTTGAATTTGCTCTGGCTGTTAAAGTAGAGTGTAGTAGGAATGAAGAAATAGCTTTCAACTAAACTTTGAGTCATATCCCATATCCTGGGAGCTGTGCCACATCGTTTATTTACTACCTAGTAATAGTAATTACCTTGTTACTTGAATTCTCTGATGAAGCATTTTGATTGTAAATCTGTGTCTTGTCTATCCAAAGGCTTCTATGGCCAAATTGATTTAAAGATGAACTTCTAGCACATGTGGTGTGAGTTCAAGTCTCATCAGAAGCTACTTCTTTATTTCTATTTCAAGGTACTTTAATGGTAGAAGGGTATTCAACCTAGAAACTTGTGATAAGGAGCAACAGCAATATAAAAAACTTGTCAAAATTTTCATAATGAAAATAATTTCTGGAAATGTCAAGCTTTTGTGTACAGAGTACACTTTTTCAGCTGGGGGTCCAATATATATTAGCAGGAAGAAGGCCTAGTTATGGGGTCTCAACTGTAATTTATAACCTCTTGCCTTATGTTCCACTCTGTCAAGATCTTTGGTCTGGGTAACAAATTTATACACTGGCCTCACCAGATGGAAATGTAGGCCCTGTACGATCATGCAATCTCAATTATATAGTTCAAAATGAAACAAAAAAAGCACAATAACAAACTTCTTTGTATGAATGTCCGAGTAACTAATACTGAGATTGGTTATAGCACTGAAGAGGCTGAATGGATGTGTAAGATTTGTTGATATTAAAAACATCATGGTGATTTTCAATAGTCAATCTTTGCAACTCCTTTACTAAACTTGGTCCTTCATAAGAGAAATGTCAAAAAGATTTATAACATTCCATGCAAAAGGGGAAAATAATGTAAGGGAAAAATCAACCATCCTCCAACAGTCAGATCTGAGGAAAATTAGAAAACCATTTCCAAAGGTGAGGTCAGAAAGTCTGATATTGTTGACCATATTTGTGGAGAGAGAGGCTCATATTACTCCCTCTGAAATGAGGTCTGAATAATCTAGAGAACATTGCTGGAAAGTGAAGAAATTGAAGGAAGCAGTGTACGTCAACTTGTCAAATACGAGGAAGGCCAGTGTGGATTTTGGTATTGTGTGAATTTCTTTGTTCAGTGGGAAGAGAATCGGAGAACATTCACATTTCTAAATATTGTGTTGCTGGAAATGAGTTGAATTGGTTTGTATATTAACATTTCTTTCCTGAGAGCCACCTATTTCTACAGAAAAGAGTATCCTTTCTATTCCTACAGATTGTACACCTGATAAAGGCTATAGAATGGATCAGATAATAAGCAATACAAAAAAGAGTTCAGTAGTTGAAATGAATCTTGGTATTAAATTAATTACTCTTTTTCAACATTGGAAGTAACTCATAACATTTTTTTCCAATGCAAATTTACTCTGTTCTTCCTGTTAGCAACATTCATCTCTTTAGTACATATCTAATATGAAGAATGATAGTTTCTGACTTTTTTATACACTCCTGAATGGTTCCGCTGTACTAAATTGGTGTATAAGGGTAAGTTGACCTCATGATGAACATAGGACTGGTGGCAATGACCCCACGCCCTCACGGTCATTTCAAGTTCAGGTTAATTTTTTTAATTTTGATCCTCTTGAAGATTTATGATCTGTACTTCGAGAGGTACTGAATACATTTTTCTCGGGGGGCAACACCAGGTACCCCAGCTAGAATTCATATGCAGAGGTTTTAAATTACTGTATCTATAATGAGGCTTAGTTAGAAATACATTCTCACCATTTTGAAATGCTTATGTTTTTTGCAGGCATGATCTATGGAGCTGCTCTTGGGGATGCAATTGGTCTAGCCACAAGGTGGATGAATCCTGATGAGTGTAAATTCTATTATGAAAAGAAAGATTTAACTTATTCTTCAATATTGCAAGATGAACATCGTGTCCATTGGAAACAAGGGGACTGGACGTCTAATTTTGATAATATGGTAAGTTCGCATTTAAATCTTTTCCTCATTTTGGTCTTATGATATATTGTGTGAAAGATTTTTCACAAAAATTAAGTGTGCATTTGGATACAAGTTGGTAAAACGTATAAAGCTGAACACATTTGCTTTACAGTGTTAAGTAACCAAAACTTGAACTATTGTTAGCTGGAAATATTTTGATGAAAGCAAGTTTAAATTTTGCTACTTGCAGAAGTTTGACTGTAGCTTTTCAGCTTGGTAACCAGTCAGAAATATATCTCTGGATTCGGAGATTCAACTCTAGAGATGGTGCAAGGCTACAGATACATATATTATACTCTGCATGAGTATATACATATGATATGATATGATATGATATAATAATTTGATATAATGTAATAATTTGATATAATATAATATAATAATTTAATATAATATATAATATAATAATTTAATATAATATATAATATAATAATTTAATATAATATATAATATAATAATTTAATATAATATATAATATAATAATTTAATATAATATATAATATAATAATTTAATATAATATGTAATATAATAATTTAATATAATATGTAATATAATAATTTAATATAATATATAATATAATAATTTAATATAATATATAATATAATATATAATTTAATATAATATATAATATAATAATATAATATATGATATAATATAATAATCTAATATAATATATGATATAATATAATAATTTAATATAATATATGATATAATATAATAATTTAATATAATATATGATATAATATAATAATTTAATATAATATATAATATAATATATAATTTAATATATATAATATAATATATAATTTAATATATATAATATAATATATAATTTAATATGATATATAATATAATATATGATTTAATATAATATGTAATATAATATATAATTTAATATAATATATAATATGATATATAATTTGATATAATATATATATAATTTAATATAATATATATATAATTTAATATAATATATATATATAATTTAATATAATATATATATAATTTAGTATAATATATATATAATATAATATATATATATGATATATATATATAATATATATATATATATATATATATATATATATATATATATATATATATATATATATATATATATATATATATATATATATATACTCTATGGCTGTAGGTAAACAACACAGTGAATGAAATAGAAGAATTGAATTCAAATTCTGTTTGAGACAGGCTGTGTTGTGAAAGGTATGAATCAATCTCTTACTCTATCAGCTATGGGTAAATAACTGAGTTCCTTAGTTATGGTTGGCAATAAGACTATGAGGTGGACATCTCTGATTCCAAACCAGGCAGTCAATGGATGGATGACAACTTTGTCTTCTTTCTGGTATATCCTGGTACCAATGTAATGCCAAAAGTATCACTGCACTTTCCTTTTGACTACATCAGTGAGGCCAAGAAGGGGATTCTTTTGACTGGGTATCCCAGCATCTTTATATGCTTTGCATAGGTTTGCACCCTGGAGAGGACTCTTCAGTGTCATCCCATTGTCTACCAATACACAAGGAGGCTTCTTCCCATATAGGCATTTGACATGTGATGATTTGTAAACTAATCTCAGAGGTTATAGCCTGTGTAGTGTGTTCAACTCTGACTGGGTGTTGCACTGTTGGGAATATCTACATATGTATGTATTGACTTTTTTTTTTTTTTCAAACATTCAACAGGTCAAGATGTTTTAGCAATGGCATTCTTTTCATATGTAAAGTTGGTTTTCAGAAAGTTATTATTAGTTCTGATTGTATAGTAGTTGTAAAAATTGTGTGCTTTTTGCAGTGTCTATTACTATCTTTAAAACATATAAAATATTTCATGTTATTTAATCATCAGCTAACAAAAAATGATCAATGTCCTGATTTTTTAAAGCCATCTAAAAATATAGGAAGAATATCACCTTTGAATTCTGGTCTGTCACATTTTTCAAAATACTGCTTTATTTTTTCAATAATAGCTCTCATATGAACGTAAGCTGAAAAAATATGAAGATTTGTGTGAAGAATGCAGGAAGCCTGGCTGGATAGTGGAAAAATATTCTATTCAAGTGAATAGTTGAGTTTTTATTTCCAACTTCAGCATAATTGGCTAAACTTAGATTGTCTACATCAGAAAAGAAGAAATATATTAAGTGTTCTCAAAGATTAGGCAGAAGGTGCATTGTGGATCTCCAACTCTGTGATGGAGAACCAATAAAGCTTGGTCATATCCTGAGGTCTTGCTTGAGAACTGGGGTAGTGGAAATAATGTTTCAATCTTGAAACAATACCTAATTAGGGCTTTGTTGTAGGTACTGTTTTCACAGCATTAGTTCTATGAACTTATTAGTGCTTGCAAGTATTTTTGCTTGTAAATATTTCAACTAATTGGCTGTGAATAGAAGACATGCAGAAGGATTTGTTAAAGATTCTTCTGACTTTTCCAGAGGTCTGAAGTACTGATGAAAAAATAAATTCATATACTAATTTCTTGTATTTTTAGCTGAGTTCATTTCTGGCACTAGTTATATTATGCTGAATCTATGAAATTGCCCATTTGGTAGAATTCACTTATCCTTTTGATTTCACTTTGAACACAAAAACTCTTGATCATAAAAAAATAGTTGTTTTATATCCTTGTTTTGATTAAATAGGATTTTGATCAAATTAAAACTATGTATTCTTTTGTTTTTTGTAAAAAAAATGTTGAAACTACATATTTACTGATTTTAAAAAAAGTTTGATTTCACAAGTTTTATTTGTAAAAGAATAATTGTTATATTATATCTTCTTTTTTTTTTGAGTGAATTAAATTTTGAACAAACTATGTATTTATTTTTTGTAGAAAAAAAAATGGTAAAACTTTGCCAATTAGGCCTAATGGATACAAGCTGTTTTTTTTAATTTTTTTATTTTTTTAAAGATTTAAAAATTTTATTTTTTTTAAATCAAAATTTTTTTTTTTATAAAATTAGAATTTTTTTTTCATATAGTGATATTACTGGCTCCCATCAGATTTTGAAGTTATTCCATTTCAAGTTGCTTCTACTTATCATTTCTCATTTACAATTACATGGATAAGCCAATCCTTTTCTTTTTTTTTTTGACTTCTTTTCAGATTCTTGTCTTGGATTCCCTTATTACCTGGGCTGGAGTTGTGGATGAGTTAGATTTTGCAAAGCGTCTAAAGCATTGGTCCAAACATGGCTTTCCAGATCTTGGTGACACAACTGGTATCATTTCTAGTCTCACGATAAAAAAAGTAAATATTTTTCTTTGTTGTCCATTGGGAAGCATAATATTGAACAGTATTTATCTGTCAAGTCATTTTAATTTTACCATGAATTTTCACTCAAATGAAACAAAAAAGCATGAAGTAAAATTATTTCATAATAACTTCATAGTTCCAGTGATCATTTTTCCCTGCACGTACATACATACATAAATACATACACATACAGCAAAAAAAACTTATCAGGTTGCTGCAAAATGATTCTTATTTTCATGCTGCTTATTTTTTGGTTGTATATATATTGATATCTGTACTGCTTGGATATTGCAGATTTCACAAGTACATGACTGGTTATATAGGAAATGTCTTCTTTTTCTTATAGCTGGAAGGTTTTCCATCTAATTGGTGAGTTGTGGCCACAAGTATTTCCCTAGTTCTTATAACCTTATACTGGTGAATTCCACTTCCTTGAATTAGCACCAAGCTGCATCTATAACTGCTTGTATGTACGTCCTTCATAAATAACTCTGCTCACAGCTTGAGATGATTCTTTACATCTAGAGTTGCTCTCTTTAATAAAGTGATAGTCTGACTCCATCAAGATGACAAATAAAGATATAAAAAAAACTGCCTTCTGTGAGCCTCAGAATTATATCTCCTTAAAAAAAAATGTTCTCTCATGTACAGCTACTAATTGTTGAGATACTATTAAGCGATGTTCCTATCTAGGAGTGTAGCTAGTGGAAGGGGGTAGTCGTCCCTGGGTTTAGGTGTGGAGGTATGCAAAATTGATTCTGGTTTCTAAAGCCTTGTAATAATTATACCTTCCCCTCAGGCAGTCTCTTCATCCCCAAGCGCTGTCTTTGCCCCTGGGTGCTGAGAACTCTTGCCATACCACTGTACCTATCCCAAGAATTTAGCACTCTATTGTATATGCTGATATATAAACCAGATATTTATTCAAAACAAAACAAACTATGCATATATGACACTGCATACAAATCGCTTGTATTATGATGAGAGGGCTGCCTACCAAAGTTCTATATGAGTTATAGGGCTTGGATGAATTGCAGTAAGCAGTAGTCCTCCAAATACCCTTGTAAACCCTTCATCTTATAGTCCAGTATATACAGTAATCATATACATTGGTTGTCTCTGCTACTCTTATTAATTAAACTAGTCCCATAGTGACTTTTTTAGAAATAACTGAGCTTTTTGGAAAAAAATTGATAGTATTTATAATCATTCTGAGATTTTGGAAGCATAAAAGACAATCATAGCATCAAAATTTGAAGTCCTGAAAAAAATTCCCTGGAAGAATAAATGTAGTCTGAATAAATGTTATTAATAAACCCATCAAAATAAAGCCCCAAAAAGCTTCTTTTTTTTTTTTTTTTTTTTAAATTGGTCTAGTGTAGTACAGATACTAATTTTGAAGTCTATAGACAAAACAGTATGGCTAGGAGCACTGGAACACGCATTAATACACACATATGTTAGAAAAAAAGCTAGAACCTTTAATCAACATTTTATTTTTAAGAAGGCAGAATAACTTTAAACAAATACTCAGCTCAAGAGAGGGTTGTACAGGGACACCGTTAGTTTTGCTTGAGGCTTACAGTGAGTGAAATGACTGAAGGTTACTCTCATACACTGTGTACTAATTTACTGATCCCATTTGATAAAGTCATAGCTCCCCATATTTTCTGTGTGTACAATATTTGTTTTTTTTTAGGTATGTGTGTCTATAGCAGCGATAACACATTGACCGACTGATTAACAATCTGACGAACCGACATAGCTAATGCCTTACACCATCTCCAGGAAGAATTCACTTCCATTTCTTCTATGAAAGAAATATTCTTACCTGATGTCACTTAAGTGACATTTTATTATCACATCATCAGAACATGGAATTCCATTTTACCACATCAGAAGACAAAAATGTGTCAGTTGCATAAATGAAATTCTATTTCACTACAATATTAACATGACAGAGGACAGTAGTAGTAGTAGTAGTGATGTAGACATGAATACATGGATATAGTAGAAACTTGCTCTACCCCTTTCCTCTTCTGTTTGTTTTAGTGTTTTAATGTACAGAAACACATAGATATAGAAAAGCCTTGCTTTAACTCCTCCTTCACTCTGCGTTTCAGCTTTTATATTATAAGATTCAAGTCAAGAACTTTCTTACACGGGTAATTTCTATAATCTCTCAATTTTGCTGCATAAATATTTTTATCAATTTAAAGAAATATTTTCAAATTATAAAAGCATATAAAAGCAAAAAAAAAATTTTTTGTTTTGTATTTTTTGTTGTGATTTTCAAACTTCAGTACTAAGTCTAGAGTTGACTTTGTTTTCCTACCGTAACAAGAACAATCTTCACCAAAATGAGGGGTGTAAACTGCTATGTAAAATCCACTTTCTCCCTACTGTGACTTGAACTCATGACCATCTAATTGCCAAGAGGCTGTTTTACTGATTGAGCTAAATTGATATTCAACAAAATTAACAAATAGTTTCATACAAAAAAATATATAAGATATATTGGCTGTTACAACTAAGCTTATATAGAAAATGAATTTTTATTGGTTTTAGGAACAATGCAACAAAATGAAGTTATTCCCATTTCCAAGATTTATTGCTATATCTTTTATAATGTTTTATTTATCATATATACAATGCAAAAGTTTCAGTAATCATCTTCAGTTTGAATAGAAGTTGGAGTTGAGTTTGACCCTTCAGCAAACAGTGTTATCTTTCAATGTTGTCCTTGTTTTAGTTAAAGAGTTTCAGTGTTGGTTTCCCTGGTTCGTAGTAATTAGATAAATGTGATGTGATTGATCCATGGAAATTTGTGCCAATTAATATGCAGCAATGACACTTGTTGGTTATGAACTTGCCTTTCAATGCATGAATATGATCTCCCCAGAGATTTGAGTGACAGGATTCGTGTCAGCAGAAATGAACTTGTTTGTTATGTCAACAAATGTTACAACGAAAAGTATAGCTGAGAAATACTGTATTGCTTTGGGCTGTTATACAAACACAGGTCATTAATTTTTAAATTAATTGCCACTTTTTTTTCTTATGGTGTAGTATCATAAGCATTGGTAATGTTTGTGTGACTGTGTATATATTATATATGAATTGTTGTACCTGCCATCAGATTGGATTGTCTTACAGAATTTGGGCCCCCGTTGTGTCAAAATTCCAAACATACTGCTTTGCTTGCATAAAAGAAGTTAGAAGGTGGTCCTTCTGAAGGCCACCATTTGTGAATGTGAGTGGGCAGCCCAACCTTCAGAAAAAAAACCCTTTCCATTGATGTTTGTCCTGCAATGTGTGTGCTCTTATAAGCAAATACATGCACACATCAATATAAATTTATTTGCAAATGAGACAGAAGGACTGTTAACTTTTTAAAACTTCTTTCCTAACTTCCACTCGGAGATAGCTAGGTAGCTAAGGTAGGAATGTAATGCTTTTTCTTGGTCAACCAGCCATTTTCAAAATCATACAGTATTAGATGGTTGATGGTGTCAAATTCTACTTTTAATATTAAGCATTTTTTCATTATGACAAGATTAATGCCCATGATAGCATGCATTTGAGGCATTTATAAATACAATGTTTCCATGAATTATTGAATGCATTAAAAGTACTGATGCCATGGCTGAAAAATATTATATTCAGCTGTCTTTTGGATCATGAGCTTTTCTGATTTTGATTCTTTTGGTACATCCTGTGTGACATAAAATACAAGTATTGGCAACTAAGATCTGGCAAATGGATGTATCAGAGGAACCATGCAACATATATTCATGATGAAAAAAAGCATTTAGACAAATATTGAATAGAAACTTTCACATGGCCGACATCTTTTGACAGCATACTATGTTGAGGGTGATCAATTAAAAAATTGGGAAAAGGGGTAATCAATGAATAAGTTACTTCTCTCGCCTATTATTGGGCAATGATCACTGGAAATGTCTGTTTTTCAAAAAAAATGAATGAATGCTGGCGGACACAAACTAAGGGATCAATTTGGCATGAATTTACTGAACACTTTTTCTAAAAAGCCTATTACAAGTGGTTGAAAGAACAAGGAGTTCAGAAAGAACTCTTTGTTCTTTTAACCACCTGCCATAGTAAATGTTGAAAATTTCAGCCTTTTAGCTCCATCTGTGTGGGGTGCGCACGTGATACATAGCCAGCCAGCCGGACTTACTTGAAAACTGAAGAAACCTATTTTGAAAGTTTTGGTTGATGATTTTTAATAGATGTGTGCAAAAGTTTCCTGCAAAAAAAATTTTTCAATTGTTTATTCGGTTTCTAGTTTTCAAAAAAGAGTGTTGCACACGCCTAATATTTCCACTGTGTAATTTTACCTGAAATTAACACGGGAAATGTCTTTGTATGAAAATTTGAGAATACACACAAATCAGTGTGAAACTCCGATCATGAATGCACCAGTCCTTTCTTGTGTTAAGATCTAGCGAGGGCAATGTTGCCAACTTTATTATTGAGTTTTCAACTAAAATTGAATGAGAAAATATCTTGAAGCATCTAAATTCTCTAGATATATATTTCTAATATCTAAGAAATATATTACATATTGTCAATAAATTGAACGTGACTTCAATCTTCAACATTTTATTAAAATATTACTTTTCTATTACTATGAATTAAATAAAAATATTACTCATTTTATTTAAAATCATCTAAATAGTAATTTCTAGCATCTAAACACAACCAAAAACATATAGTATCAGATGAAAAACACCTAAATTGGTATCACTGACCAAGGGAGGTAACTCATATTTTGGTATGTCAGTCAGTGATGGCAATTGGTGCTAGAGGTGTTTGTGCATCTAAAAAATGATTGTTACTAAAGAGTATTGAAATATCATTGGGAAATGGTTGTAAAATCATTATAGGAAAATGAATACAGACCAAGAATTTCACATATCTCAGTAGAAAGTTTTAGAATGTTCCAGTGTAAACTATGTGTGGATATGATTCAATGAAATTTGTCATTCATTGCATCAACTTCTCTTAGCAATATTGTCATATTATGGCCAAAATCAACAAACTTCTAACATAGCAAAAGTTAAATTTCATGGAAAACTTCTCCAAGTAATATTTTGAAACTAAATGTCAATGTTGTTTGTCTCCTATGCCTGAATTCTTTTTTAAACTTTAGTTTTTCTCTTTTGCAGCTATGTATATTTCAAAGTCTTTTTATTTTATCTTTATATTCTCAAGTTATGCAACTTGTGTTGATTTCAGGAAAATTGATGCTGTCAGAATTAATAAAACATTTTTCAAATGTTCAAATATTTTTTGACCCTTTATTTTTTACTCTGTTCCTTTAGTTATTTATTTATTTATTTTTGGAGAATTCGACTAGATTTTATATTTAATAAATACTAGATTGCAGTTTTTGTGGAATGGAGACCAACTTCCTTCTTGTAGTTTATATTTTGATACTCAATTGCCATTTAAAATAGTACTTTGGTCTTGTCAGCCTTTAATACTCTTCTCTACTATTTGAGCTATATTCATAATCATTTCATTTTACCAGTTATCAGAAATATTGGAAATGTTTTATTTTTTACTATGTATACCATTAATATACTGTCTGAAATGATGAGGTCATTTATGCGTGGATTGCCACTAAGGAGCCTAAGGCTATTTTATTAGGTAATTTATTTTTAATACAAATATCCTAATTTCGAGTTTTTTCAAAGTTGAAGTCATAAGAATTTTTATGACGTAATTTTTATTATGCCATGTCATACTAGGAAGGTAAATCAACCAATGGAATCGTCCCATTTGTGCACAAACAAATAAACTGGAAAATTTACATATCAGTTCATATGGTTAGATATTTGCATCGGCACAATTATATCTTACTATAATTCACCAATTGTCTGTCTGTACGCGACAGTGTAACTCGGGAATCACTCAATATATTCCCATGAAATTTTCTGTGTAGTAATGGGACCTGAGGTATGTTTTTAGCATATCATTTTTTTAATATTCCCTCTAAAAATGATAGTATATGCTCACCCCGATAATGATGATCTGATTTCAATCTATTTATTCTCATAATACTAAAATTCTGATCATGCTTATTAGTGTGTGACCTCTTAGCATCTTTGTAGTCAGTGGTATTGAATTAAAGTACCCTTAAAAAAAAGATTTGATATTCATTCTTTCTGTAGAAACTAACTACAAATCCCACCTATTGGGTGAATTTTCAGCTAGTGATTTTTGATATCTGATTTATCTATTAGTTATGATTCCAGAATGATTGAGTTTACCTTGGTTCCAACATGTTTTTTTCCGTTATCCATCTGCAAAAGTTTGTGGTAATAGTTCAAAAAGCTTCACATTTGTGGATATGAAAACAAGGTGAAATCTTGTTACAGTTTTATATGGATAATAAACAACTTTCCTTATGACTCATGATTCTTATTTCAGTACCATTTGCTTCTGTTACTATTGCAGGTTTTACAGCAAAAAGGGTTTGTACGGTCTCCTCATACAGCTGCTGCTGGTATTCAAAAAACAAACAAAGTTTGCGAAAATGGTGACTGTGCTCAAAAAGAAGTGGATATGACCAGTGGCTTGGTTACTCCGTTGGATGAAATAATTGATAATGATAATGCTGCTGTGGCACGGGCTCCTATTCTGGGTAAGTTCTACTGAAAAGTTTGAGGAATGCTGTAAGACTTTAAGTAAGGGGCGCAAAGTCAAAAATGAAGAAGTAGTTTCCAATACAATTTGAATTTGGATTCTCTACTTTGGAAGCTTGTCTTTCAAGAACGTCACTATAACCACTTCAGCCACAGAAAAATGGTGATTGAGCAAGGTATAAATCTGTTTCATGATGATGATGATGATGATGATGATGATGATCCTCCTCCTCCTCCATAAACTAGAAATTTAGAGCTTCATTGGTGTTACAAAAATTTTTTCTTGATGAGAGTAGAAAACACGTGGATCAGCCTGAGTGAAGAGATGATTACATCCAAGAATATCAATATTTTCAAAAACAATCTTATTTAGTCATACCAAATTTGACTATTCCTTTACCCGTTTTTACTTTAATGAGTGAATAGCAGTCTAAATTTACTTTTTAACTTTGGTTCATATGAAGCATTTTCTTTTGTTCTATTATTTCATTTCTAGTTTTTCTCTATCTTATTGTTGCTTTTTTTAAAGATATTTTCATTTGTTGATCAATTATTGATTACTACAAATGAATCCATATTTTCCATTGTGATTTTTTTTCTTGAAGACTAACAAAATCTCAAACAATAACTACAAGTATTTATTTCAGAGTCATTTTTATCCATTATACTTAAAGTTATTCGATCTTCCAAGATGATGCAATCTCTATTTTAAATATATTATTTATAGTATCAATCATAAATATATTTAATTTTTTTTCTTGAAATAAGATAAATTGCTCCAAGTTATTCAATGTATCAAGTTGATTCTATCATAGTTTGATCATATAAGGTTATGGTTGTTTGTTTAAAAGAACACATCAATGTCACCTATGAACAAAAGAGAGCTAAGCCTGTAATCTGGTCATGTGACTTGAGTATGTCAGGGTTACATGGCTTTGACCATGAAAAGCAACCAGATAGCCACAGAAGTCAGCCAGTTAGAAATCAAAACATTCATGCCTTTCTTTGTGGTCAGTGTTGGTCAGAAGGAATGAGTTCTTTGTTTGACTGAAGAAACAGCTTTATCCCATATTTGACTTCACATTCTCTCTCCAACCAACATTTTGAATAATAGAAGTCCAAGTTGTATTTGAACATCCTATCACCAAAACTAAGAAGATCACTGGCTATTCATGAACATGTTATATACATCACAATTCCTATTTGACATTTTTTCATTATCCAGGATTTTCAAACTGAATCATTAGCCCTACAATTTTTACATCTGTTAAAAGTCTACAAGATGAAGGCAATGATGAAAATGCATAAAAGAATGAAGTCTAGCTCTACCTTTTTTAGAGTACTGATGAGCCAGAAATCATACTTGCTTTCATGGTTTTTATGCTTTATTTTCAGGTGTTCCTTATTTTTATGATCTGAGTGAAGTTGCTAGTAATGCAGTAAGGATATGTTGGGCTTCCCATGTTCATCCAGAATGTGTTTCTGCATGCATTGCCATTACAGTCCTCATAGCCTTAATCCTTCAGGTAAACACACTTAATTACTAACATAGAACTCGTCAAAAATGACAGGTAACATTTTTACTGTATTATGGTTACAAACCAACAGATATACAGAATTTGGATCTTTGGGTGAATTCAAACCAAAAGTTTCTGAGTTAGAAAAGGCAAGAACCATATCAGTTATAGTGTTTGTGTTTTTAGTTTTTGTGTTTTATGTGTGTTTAAATTTTCAGTGATATGATGATCAAACAAGCTTGGCTGTGCTAGGATCTATCTCTCTTGCTTCATTAAAATCTAAAAAGTAAATAAAACTGATTTAATTTCTCCATACAATATCATTCCAAAACTATGTATCCCATTTCAACTCCTTTATCGGTACTTCCTGTACTCGGATTTGCAAATTGTAGCAAAACACGTCGATCTGAGTTGGGCTTCAGAAGCTGGAATGGATTCGTCATCAGTTTTTGTGTACATCATTGTGTCACTGTTCTTTGTGCATGACATCAGTGATTTATACTCCATTATTTGTAATTTTTGCTACTATTTACCTTCATCTTAATTGTTGTTGCTTTTTATCGTAACTAAACAATCAAGACAAAGGTAAATAATTAAGGTTGTTTCTTTAGGATTATTTCATGTTAATGTACAAATGTAATGGAACGAAGATTTATAAAATATTTCATTTTGCATTATTGATGTATCAAAATTGGAGAAATTCACTTAAAAAGTATTTCTGCTAAATCTTTACTAAAATAAAAATCCTAGTTTAGTCATAGATGATAACAAAATCTTTTTGTAAACTAAACGGAACAATTGCCTATCACTATTTAGTTGAAAATGGGGACTAATTTATCTTTAAACTAATCCTATTTTAAATAGGGAAACCCAAAAGAAGTGTAAATGAGGTTGAGAAAAAAAATCTCCTAAAATCAAATGAAAGAAAACAGTGGTCATTTAAATAAAAACAGAACTAAATGTATCCTCACACTGTCTGTTTGACTGATGGCAATAGATTCCAACATAATGTCATTCTATCTTTCTGTTTTTTTAACCGACTCTGTTTTAATTCAATGCTGAAATCTTAAATTTTACCATTTAACCAATTGTGATAAAGTCAACTCTTTAGGAGTTTTACAATAAATTACTGATTTTATGCTACAAAAAGTGGGGGTTGCATATTTTATTTTTTTCTAAATTCAAAATCATTTTTTTCTTTGATGAAAACACATATTTTTGATGTTACTGACAGAACTGAGGGAATCATGTATGTGTTTTTTTTTGTTGTTTTTTTGTAGGGTCATCATGACCTGGATTCTCCTGAAGCAGTTGATGCAATGCTTAACACGGCTGCACATCATGTTGGACCACATCTAAAAACAGATGAGCAGAAAAAGAAAATAAAATCTATATTAAAAATAAATTCATTGGAAAGGTGAGTTTCCATTCATTTATTAAGTGTATTACCTTTTCATAATTAGAGCTGTTTAAACAGCTAGTATCTATATAGATGCATATGAAGCATTTTCTTTTTCAGTTAGCGGTCTCATGTATATACTTCTGATAGCTAGGGTGCGCGGCCGTTATGTAACCGGTACCAAAAGAGATTGTAAAGTTATGGTGATTATGATTATGAAGCAGTATAGAGTGCACTTACCTCATCTCTTCTCTGGTGGATGGTTGTCAGGTTTTTTATTTTGGAACAGGAATTGCTCAGAGAAAAATGTAATTAATGCCGAGAGGTCATGTATAAATTTCTAACAAATGTGGGTCGAAAATCACAAAATTGACCTTGTTTAAAAATGCTTTAATTGGCTTGACCTTGAATTGACCTTTAAAAATCAACCAAAGTCAGACTATCTATGTTCATCTTGGGTTGAAGTAACCCATGTACATAGTTTTGCAACCCATAGGGTGCAGCTCTCTGCTTTAGATGTGAAAATGCCTGAATTGACCTTTCGAGATCAACAACACATCCTATCCTACGTTCATACTGTCAGGTTACTCTTGCTCACAAATTTGGAGCTGATAGGGCATAGTCATCACCATAAAATTTGAAAACATCAAAATTAACCTGACCCCAAATTGACCTTTCGAGGTCATTGCCATCTATCCTATGTTCATCCTAGGGTGAAGTTACGCCCATGCACAAATTTTCAGTTTGTAGGGTGCATCTGATTAGAAGTTCATAAAACCTAAAGAAACATTTGTCATCTTTACAGTATTAAAAGTACAATGAATTTTTCCATGGAAGGACATTGATTTAATCTACATGTTACAAAGTAATCTGTTTCTGCAAAAACAAAATTCGCAATAGGATTCACAAATTCTTAATCATTCTTTGTTTTATACTTTAAACTCTTGGAAATGTGAGATTCATCCAGCAATCGAGAGATTTTAATTTTACAGATACTTAAATGGATCTGTTTTATTATCTTATTTTGTCAATAACAGAAATCAGCGGTGTGATTTGGCCTAATGGAGCTGGCGGAATAGTTTTACTATTGGTGTTATTTTGTAGGAAAAGGATAAATAGATAAATAAATTAACTGTACAAAAATATTCAACCCTACCTAAATGTACATTGGAGTTGTAAAATTCTACAAATGAGAACCCTGGCAAGTCTAATTGCCTGGAAAGTTATTGTGTTAATGCAATGATTGTTGAACAGGTGATAACATACTAAGTTTGATTTTGGTACAGGTTAAATCTAGTCTGGTTGATTCAGTTAATTTATCCATTAACTGTGAATGACTGAAATTTCAGTCATTGCAGTAATAGTAATGACAAGTACTCTTCACTACCTGATGCAGTTAATGAGTTAAATGAAAGGTTGAGGTAATAAATTAAAACTGATTTCAAAAAGTTTTTTCAAAAAACTTCCTCTTTAATTTTCACTTTAATTTGTAAAATTTTATGAGAATAGCAAGGTAATTTGAATTTTGGATTATGAACAAAATGACTTTCATACCATGAATTATTTGGACTATTAAACTCATTCTTTGTTGCTAGCACAATTTGGCCAATACATTCTACAGCCTCCTTCTAGGGTACAGACTGTATAGAAAGAAAGGTTTTTTTTTTTCTTTTTTTTTTTTTCACATTAACATGGGTGAACTGAAAAGTGTTGTGACTATTATAATAACCGGCTTGAAGGAAGCGGCATACACCGTTTTGTTAGACAGATGCATGTCAGGTCAGTGTGATTTTCTTTGCCCACCAGGAAGAGAACTAGAGAGCACTCCCGTCAATTATATATGAAATCACCTATTACACAGGTGCTGAGAATGGTATTGTCTTTATGGCTTGCATTGCTGGTGATGTGTCAAATAAGTCAGTCTATGAGCCGTCATTTTTTTTTTTTTCTGTTAATCCACTTTTTCATGAAAAAAAGACCCTACTCTTTCTTCATGGATTGTACACCTGAAGAAGCCTGTAGAATGGGTGAGCTGAAATGTTGCACAAACGACAAAGGCAACCTGAGGAATGAGCTCAATAGTCAGAGCCACTCATGGAATGTTAATGACCCTCAAAGATATCCAAAACTCAAAATTATTGGCAGTATCTTGACTTTCATGAATATCTAAATAACATAATAGTAATACCAGTTTTATCATTTACTGTTTTTGAGGTTAGAATTTAATATCTAAAGATACATTTAACTGAAATTTCTGACTGAATTAGATTTTTTCCAAATTGTAGCTTGGATATTCGAGAAAAAGGTAGGATGTGCCATACATACAAACCTCTAGGATCTGCTGTGCTTGCCCTGAAGACAACCAAAGGATACAAGTAAGTTTGAAATTAACCTTATTTCTTGCTTTATTTTTCTGAATGTTTTTATAAACCAAAAACCGTCAAAATAGGTGTCAAGTCAGATCAACTGGCTATATATGTATGTACAATACATAAAGACCACACCAATGGAGCTACTGGGCTGAAAATTCAAACATTTACTCCTTACATTGTTCAGATTGTAATGTAAGTTTATGATAAATTGGTCCCTAGTTTGTAACAGCTTGTTTTTTTTTTTAAATTCAGACCTTTTAACAATTATTGCTCAATGAGAGGCCAGAGAAATAATTTATTCATTGATCACCTTCTTCTAGTATTTTAATTGATCCAAATGATGTTGGTCATATGATGGTTTCTTTCAAGTGACTAACGAGACCCGTTCTTCTTTATATTAAACTAAGTTGTAAAAAAAAATTCACTGATATATTTGAATTTCCACAAGATGATTTTTTTATAGAGAGAAAACTATGGTAAATCCCCTTCTTCACAGATTTTGGAAATATTGGACAAAATCTGTTTCCCAGAATTGAACTCAGATGTTCCAAGAATTAAGATTCATTCTAGCGAATGTATGTGAAAAATAGTGAAAAAATATTCTTCCTATGTTATAAAATAGTATGAACTTCTTTGACTGAATCTGATCTTCGATTTTTCCTGAAATCTTTGGTTTCTGCCCAAAAGTAACTTTTATAGAGTGTGTGTGTTTTTGTGTGTGTGTACATGACCAAACAAAATTTTAAGAATACTGTGTTTTAATTAGAAAAAAAAATTCTCTAGCTATAGTTATAGTGGCATCCTCTTATTGTAAACTTTGATCTAAAATTAAGTCATATACAATTAATTATTCCACATAATTTAAATGGTATCGTAAATCCAAGAGGTGATTGTGTGTCGGCTGTTAAAAAGTTCACATTGTTTCACAAATCATGCATCTGGGCTCTGGATTTGTTAACGGTCAATCTAACTCTTCTTTGGTCATTATCAAATACTTTTGTCCACAAAATCACCTTTAGAAATTGAAAAACTAAAATTAGAATTAAGTGCAACAATTATTTTTTGCAACTTGAACAATGAAGGCACTTTCTGGAAAATTTTTCACTCTCCTGATCCAAATGTGTTCCAACAATAGGGTTGTAGTTTATTGTAATTCAAATGTATTGACACTTCTAACTTTCTAGTTCGATGAAACCAAAATTAATAATGAATTGATAAACCTGAATTACATTTTTCTGTAGGATGTTTGTATACAATATAAATATTTTGGTTTCAAAAATTTCAATCCAAATTTATATGTAGCCTTAAATTGGTCGATTTTGGATGTCAAATTATCAATTAAAATTTTTGTCAGACAAACAGGGCTGGAAACGGACACAATGCTGGAAACAAAGAGGTGGCACTGGTACTACCAAGAAATGTGTGGTAATATCAGTAAATGAAATTGGTCATATTTACATTTATTTCATATTTTCTTGCAATGTTGATTATATCTATATAGTGTGTCATGTATGCATTTGTACTATTTTGGATTTTTATAACACAATTTGGTAATACTTGACAATCAGCATCGATGCACACTTGCTCCTCCCTATTAGTCTATTAATTAGAGGGTCTACAGTGTGTGTGTGTGTGTATATGATATATTAAATATATATATATATACTTCATGTTTAATAGTTTGTTTCATTTTATAACCTTTTATTCTCAACAATAATGCTTTATTTTTATTCCTGTTTGCCATTGTGATAATGTCTACTTTCTACTTTCAGGGATTTCATTTCAGACTTGATCCTTGAAGGTGGAGACAGTTCAAGCAATGCATGTGTGGCTGGTGCTTTATTGGGATGTAGACTGGGTTATCGACACCTTCCAAGTGATTGGCTGTCTGGGCTACTCACAGCCCAAGGAAGTTGGCTCAATGTCAAAGTGAATTCTCTTTTGGATATGATGGGCCTACCATAATCAATACATTTTTAGTTAATTTTTTAATTCTATATTTTGAAAAGAACTTGAAAGATCCTTTTGATAACTTTTAAGTCTTTTAGAGAGGACAAGTATGCTATAACCAATGACACCAAAATACTAAATAGCAGAAAATATTTTTTCCAATAATTACTGATAAGGTCCAAGTTAATTAAATGATCAAGTTTGGGTTATTTTGATCTTTGAGGGTTTTTAAAAATTGCTTAATTGGTTGTTATTTTATATTTATTTGTTTTCTAACATTGAAAAGAATCTGATCAAAAAACGTGAAGACTTTAGCTCTCTCAGTTTTATTTTGTTATCTGTTTGTTATATATTTTTGCGAAGATGGAAATTACTGAACATTGGTTAGTATATAAAACATGTCTATTTTACTATTTAATATTTTGGTAACCCAGACACACACACACACACACACACACACACATGCAAATGGAAGTACGTAGATCAATTCCTGTACTTCTAAATGTATATGAATTGATATTGAATTATTTTTTTTATCAGATTGGGGGGAAAAACTATTACTTGTAATAATGCGAACTGGCATTTATTTTTTCTAAAAATATTTTTTTTTGAAGCGAAAGATCATTTTATTCGTCTTTCATCATTGTGCTTTCGCTCTTATAAATATCCTATAAATATGGGAGAGAGGTTTCACTTGATCTGCTGAGTCAAAGCAAATATATTTAAAATTATCATTAATTCTTCAAAAAGAAGATCTACAATGATGTGGTATGGTTGAATGATGACGTATGATAAATATGAGTTGTTTGTAAAGTGTTTCACTTTTTTATTTATTCTATTTTATATACTAAAAAGCTGCTTATAATCACAGGTAATGATATCAAATGGTCATTATTATCAAAATCAATTGGTCCCAAACACTTTATTTGAAGAGATCATAATAAGCAGGTTCCTCTGTATATGGTTATGTGTGAGCATACATCACTCAATTGAAATGGTTGCATTTTACTGTAGCTGTTACAACAAAAGCACAATTCTTTTTCAAGATGGTTTTTGTGTCAGATTTTTCATTAATTGGGAGAAAAGGATATTGAACAAACTGTTCCAATTAAACCAGAAAAATAATTTCACTAGAGTCCGAATTGGTAAATCTATGGAGAAGAAGTGAGCTTGCTCAATTTGATAGCATTACTATTGAATATTGTCAAAATGAGAAATAACTTGCAGATACCAGTATAAATCTTCAACCTGACAACTTTCATGACAGAAGCACAATAATTCTATAACTAGTATCACAGAAAGAACATTTTCTTTATGTAACTGATAACTTGACAAAATTTTAATGTTCTATCTTTTGGTTTCGGGATAATAAATAGTTTCTTTTTTCTTTCCAAAATTGCTCTAATATTTCCTTGAAACTGACATAATTTGTCCATTATTCATCAAACCAAAATCAATCTTATATTTTGTATTCATCATCCAATATATTCAGAGACCATAAAATGAGAGAAAATGTTCCGTTCATCAAAATTTTACACTTGCTGATATCCGGTATGGGTAGTTATTTTTTTTAAAGGTGTGGAAATGTGTGTGCAGGAAATGGCTACATCTCAATGAGTTCTAATGTTATGACTATTTGAGTTTGGAGGTTCTCTAATTTTCTGCTTGTATAATGTCTAATAAAGAAGGATATCTGAAATGCTGAACATTAAAAAAATCAAATTAAAAAATAAATCCTCATCTCAATGAACTGATTGGCAATTTGTTCAAGTTGAATAGCAATAGGTAACTGGAGAGATTCTCAAATAAAAGAAATATGGTTGTCTTTTCAATAAAATACACTCATTCATGCATCTTTTTGCAATTCTGAGTGTAGTCATTTTTTCCTTTTGTGTGTGAAACTGGCTCTACTCCATCCTGATATATTGAGTATATATATTTGAAATTTTTTGGCGACTTTAAAAAAAATTTATGCAGCAATCAAAATCTACATTTTTTAAAATTATGCTGATGTATGTTTTTCTTTATGATTGAGTTAAAAAATGTGATATTTTTATCTTTGTTTTTGGAGATGAAAAAAAAAGCAATAGTTCTAATATTTTGTTACTTTTCTTTGCCAGCAATGACTCAGATATGTATTCAATTTCTCTCAAAATATGTTAGGATTGTTTTTGTGAGGCAGGGTGGAGGGATTATTTTTGAAAATGCTATTTTGAGTGCATGTTGGAAATATAACAATAGGTATTTTGAACCATCAACCTCATTCTCTTCATGTAGTGTAATCTCTGGTAGTTTTCTATCTATTCTGCAATCACATTAACCCTTTCAAGACTCCGGGACTTATAAATCTTTAGGTTTCTTTTAGAAATCTTCTGAAAAAAATAAATTAGATTTTCCCAGCTTTCACAACTGCTGGCAATGAAGTCATCATGGTATGATATCTATGCCGAAATTAGTTCACATAACATGGCTGAACAGGAAAGACGTGAAGTTGAAGTGATCTGCTACTTGTGAGTTTTTCACCTGTCCTAGAATTAATGTTTAATGGGACAAATGTATCCCATCATGTATTTGATTCTTCAGTACATGAAAAAAACTTTCATTTGATAAAAGTATAGTTTTCTTTAAACAATAAATAAAAATTGTTTGTGGCTTTTTATATCATTTGAACATTTCAGACATTATGCACCCTAATATATTTATCTTGAAAGTGTTAAACAAAAGAAACATCCTACTGAAAGATTTAGAAACACAAGGATCTGGTGTATATGCCCTTAGCAATAGTTCAAGTAGCTATAAGATGTGCATACTGTTAGTATGTTGCATTGACAGAAATGAAGATAAGATCTCAATATCAGTTTTTATCCTTTTCAGATAATGTTAAATTCAATATTTTTCATTGTGAATAGAAGGTGTAAAACACAAATCAATTTTTACATTAACCTTTATATTTTAGGTTTATCTAAAAGATTTTGAAAATATTAATCTTTTTATGTATATAGTAATATGTATGCCTCAGCTCATTTTGAAAGTTGTTTCCGGTAATTTCTGTACAGTCTTAAGTTGACTACTGTAGTTATAACAAGGAACAAAAGTAAATACCTTTTCACTTGTAAACTATAGAGATATAAGTTGTCAGTTGTTTTATCCCCAAACAATTGCTTCTGAAGGGAGGAAAAAGAACCATGACTAGAGTATAAGTAATTGACTAGAAATCACAAACAAATGCATTAATTTTTAAAACAAAATACTGTGTTCAGTCCAGTTTTGTTTCAGTACAGGCATCCTGTTATAACGCAGATGTTGGGATCCATGAAAACCAACTGTATCATAACAGAGCTTCAATAACTACACAGTGGATATGGGTGATATTCAAGGATAGGTGGTGGATGAAAGATAGCTATCATTGTAATATATTCTGTGGAATCAACAAAGTATCCCAAATTTCAGTGTTTAAGGAAAGAAATTTATTTATATCAATGCTATAATCCTTTGAACCCTTAAATGTTGCACCTGTAGATACCTTATACCTGGGCTCTTTAAGGGAGAGAAAAAAATATTTTATTGACAACTTATATGTCTTTGTCTTTGATTAATTTCATTTTTACTGTTGGCTCGCTGACACAAGTCAAATATATTTCTTAATGATGGTAGGGAGTTGTGTCACCTCTGTTATCAAATGGGCTTGGGTGTAGCTGCTACACCATAATCCCATTTGATGACAGATATTTGAGGCTGAATTCTGCTACATGGTTGCAAATAGTGCTTGGGCCAAAATATGTTCTCACAGGTTCAAAACAAAATCGTTATTTCACGGCTTTCTGGACAAATTGGCTCTAATAAAGAAAAAATGTTGAGGTCTACCAACCACTTACAGTATACTGCTAACCATGTTATAGTGAGGGTAATACCTGTATAGAAATCTATCTCTGCTAATAAAATCTTGACCTGTTGTACCCCAAGATTTCCAAAATTATTTTTAGACAAGTGGAGTGTGGCTAGCTTGAGTTGATATGCTAGCACATAATCAGACTTTTAAGAAGTACTTTCTCTGAGAAAACATTACAAAAATAGATATTTAGCAGAGACATCACTCGATTTATTTACTAGATCTAACTTTTTTTTTCTTTGAATTTTTATTAAATGTCTGGAAGACTTTCATTCACCCATTATGTTGTGAATTTAGTTCTTGTTAAAGTTACCATATTTAGTGGAGTATAAGACCCCTTTCTATACATCACAACTGTTTTACAGCATATAACTGATATATTTTTTCATAAAAAGGATTAAAATCCCTTTCTCTTATTACATTATAAAATTAATTTCTAAATATTTCTGTTATTGTTCAATTGAAGCAAAAACAAAACAAAAAAATTGTTGATTGAATTCATATGATCACTATTTTTATCTGTATAGTGATTTCAATATTATCATCCCACCAAAGAGCATTACAATCAATTTAGCTAACTATATTGTGTGTGGGACTGGGTATTTTATCCAATGTTATTCAATATATATATATATATATATATATATATATATATATATATATATATATATATATATATAAAAATTCATATTTATTCTTGTATCCAGCTACATCTGATCATTTCAGAAATAAATGGTTATAACATTTTTTTCACATTATTTTTTGTAAATTTGACTGCTTATCTTTTACAAAGACAGGATACACGGCTGTATTATGTATACACTCTCAGGGAATTAATGTTTTTTTTTGGCAATGACTTTTTTAAATGAACTCATTAACCTTCAATATCTGAGCTTCTAATATCATAAAGAAAAGTTGTCCCCCTGGATTTGATAACTCTAGTTATAAATATTCATGAGAAGTAAATTGGAAGTTTTAGTTGAACACGCATCTCAATCACTCTAAATTAAATTTGAAAAACAATTTTTTTAAAGTGCAAATTCTTGTGGTTGGGTAGATCCTACCAAATCCAATTCTCAGTGCATATAGACAGCAGACTATGTAACTAATAGGACATCATATATATATATATATATATATATATATTATCAAAGGGCCTTTGATAAGGTTGATCACTAGATATTGTTTGAGAAACTGAAAGCGTATAAAGTTGAAGGAAAGGTTCATTAATAGATAAGTGAATACCTTTCAAAAAGGTGACAGACTGTTGCAATTCCAGGAACCAACTCCAGGAACCAAGCTCAGTCCCCTGTGGGATTCCACTCTGTACCTATCTTGGAACCCATTCTGTCTCTCCTGTACATGAATGATCCAGAAACATACATTCAAGACTGTACAGTCAGTTTTGCTGATGACATTAGCATTAAAAGAAAAATAACCGAAGCAAGTGATGTAAATACTCTTCAGGCTGCTATATCCAACTCAACAAAATGGTCCAAAGAAAACATTTCACTTCATTTGAACTTCTGCCTCACTCAACTGAACCCATAAAGAAACTACCATTCACTAAATAGTATTTTGAATATGAAATGGAAAGCGGACAACTCGAAAAATCAAAATCCAGTGAGAGAGACCTTGGAATACACATAACCCCACAAATTTCATGGACTCCTTACATGAACACAATATGTGATAAAACAAGACAAATGTCAGTATAGGTGCTGTGTGTATTTGGTGATCATAGTGAAACAATAATGCTGACACTACAAAATGGGGTGGAATATGCCCCCCCCCTCTGATCTGCATAAAAAACCTGAGATATCCACGCCTTTGACAGAGTGCAGAGTAGTTATGTCAGCAGAATCAGTGGCTATGCAAAATAGTCTTACTTCAATGAACTTTATGTCCCTACAGAGGAGAAAAGAACGCTACATAATTAAGATGTTCAAGTACTTTGAAAACTTGTACCCAACAATCTAAACATTTTGTTTCTCCACAGTGAATGAAGAGGTAATAGGGCCACTATTCCAATTCCCGTCCAGTGTGTGAGAAAACAAGGCCCAATCCAAATATGGATAGACATTCTCAGTGCTTGGACCAAAACTTTGAGACTGTACTCTAGCCAAAACCACCTTAATAACAGAAGTGGTGAGCTTCAAGATTTTCCTGGGGAAATTCCTTATGCTGATCCAAGACTTCATTGACATCTGGATATGCAAATGATAACAGCAGAATATACTGTATGTGGTCAACATTCTTAGAAATAACGTCGAGAAGCCAACCTTCACCATATCAAAGTTTAGTGCACAATCTCTTTGACACAATATGTCCTAATGGCAATAGGGTACTACAATTTATATTTTATTCCATTCTCCTCTAAACTTAAAGTTGAAGAGAAAACAATGGTGAATGCCCTAATGTATGAGTAGAATTTAAGCCCTCTTATGAATAAAATGAGTGAAGCAGTCTAGGAAGCCATCCAACATAGGAGTTGCACTATTACAAATTCTCATTTTTCAAACAAATCTTTCTAATATTTGAACAATGCATTCAAAAAAGATCCTGCTAAATAACTTATTCCATAAATATATATCAAGTACATTTTGATAGATAAACTTTAGATTATTTTATTCAGTTTAAATAGAACAAATATCAAAATTTTGACTAATTATCTAAAGAAAATCATTAAGGCTTGCAATGACAAAAAAAGAAATCAGAAATTGAAACAAATAAAAATTTAAAAAAATAAATTTATTCCCCCCTCAACACTGGAATAATGTACCTTTCAGCCATGTGATACATAGTTCTGACCTAAAGTAAGTCAGAAATAAATGATACAGTCATTTTGTGATTCTGAGTCCAAAAATAAAGCAGAAGGCTCAAGAGAAGAGATCAACTTCTTTTCTTTCTGGTTTGTCATCTATTTGGTGGATTTCTCGCAAACCCTGTAAGAAAATACATATGTTTTTAAAAAAGAAGAACAAAGTAGGTGTGTGTGGGGGGAGATCGCCATTGAAAACGTCAACATTTCATTTCAAACTATATCAAAAGTATTACATAAAATAACCCTAAAAAGGAATCTATTTGGTCTGGATTCTATTTGTTTGAGTAAGTATTATACTTTCAATATAGAGATGGTGCTCCTCTATAGTGCGTGTCACACTTTTATCTCTCTGACATTGACAGCCATGTACATTCTTTACTTAAAAGACATTTGAGAATTTTATAAAATTATTCAGTAATTTTTTATACATGAGAGAGAAATACAAATGTCCTCTTTTTTTCAAACTATAAAAGAAGGAAATGAGAATTATAATCAAGAGAGGTAGTATTTACTGTTTGCAAGACATGATTGATCTGTCTCGTTTTCTTTTTTAGATTGAAAATATTGTACGTATTCTATAGTTGTTGCTAAAGTAAGATGTAGTCAAAATTTTCAAGACAAAATCATTGCGTATAGAGAAGCATTTCTGAATTAATCAGTTATAATCAGATGGAATATGAAATTATGAGCTGGGAAGAACAATATAGAGTATAAAGAGAGTAACTTTTCTGCAAGAAAATAATTGAAAAAACTTGATAATTTGTATATTACTGTGCTTACCTCGAGAACAAGTTTGATATTGGCCTTGACAAGTGCTGCCTGTTTTGTGAGTGTTTCTGTTCGTTCATTGAGGAGGTCAGTTTTCTGCTTAATAAACTTCAAAGCTTGTGCAAAAGTGAACTGCACATAAAAGCCATATCCAACGCACACAAATATAGATGTTGGGTCTGGACTGGAACACAAAACAGATTATATATCAACAATTGCTATCAGAAACAGCTCTACAAGGTCTGTCTGGAAAATATTCAGCCATTTAATGTTGACAAAAACCCCAGCCTATCTAGGGTAATGACACCGTAATCATCTTTTAAGTACACCCTTTAGGACCTCACATACCTATCCTAGTGTCACTTCCAATTTTCAAAAGGGTCTGCAAAGTCATCTTTTGGAATCACCATCAGCTGCCTAGTCACATTCTCCTTAATATCCTCAAGGGTCTGAAATCTCTTTGGGAAAAGACAGAAGTTGCAGAGAGCCAAATCTGTATGCTAGAAAAGCCTACAGACCTGGGTGAGGCACCGTTTTGCTGAAATATGTGGAGAATAGGCAGGTTCTGTCATTGTGAATGCCATGGTCACACATTACTCAAGCTCACTGAATGATGTCTCACTGCTGACTGAGTAACCTCACGACTGAGTGTCTGTTCACACATGCACAATAAAGTCCCCTTCGATTGGTTGCTGAGATACATTAAGGCTTAACAACCAGTTCTCAAGATATTCAAAATGGCTGAATACTTTCCAAATAGACCTAATATAATGGTAGTTAAATCCATCAAATATCTTCTGTTTGCTGTCCTACAATCCTATGTATTAGATAAAGTGGCTCCAGACATTGATTGTAACTATTTAGGAGCTATCCAGTTAATAGATGAAAAGAATATCTATTAATTTTCTCATAGGAACTACACTAATCAATATCTGTAATTTGAGCGGGTTTTTAAGACAAGCACTTTTCACAAAAATTCTTTGACTTAATTATTCGAGATGATAAAAACAGTAAAACTGAATAGACAAGATATGAGATATCAGCACAGGGACCAGTAATTTGGCACAATTTATAGATTTTATTATCTGGGGTGCTTAGCCACTATACCAATGTATATCAATATTACCAATAGTCATAAACTTCTCCCTGACCTTCCAAATCTTTAGATTCATATAATTCTATGTCGGCATTACACTTAAATGAAGAAAATAATAAAATTACAGACTCAAGATGTCACATTTCAAATGTTGCATTTGCACCATTTAATGCACATACTGCACAAATTTAATGAATTTAGAGTAAATGAAAAACCTCATGCCCACTCCAAATTAATTAAAACATTCTAACTACAGAAAAATTACAATTATATTAACACATTGTGCAGGCATGCATTTTTCTTACTGGTATACAAATATTAGCATTAGTAGATAAACTTCTGAAATCTACTCAATTGTTAATTCGTTTCATCAGACAAAAAGCAACAAGAGTGAGGCACCCGGTTAGAATCAAACTCAGTAGTCTGCAATACTAACTTGCTAATCCTCACTAAATGATAAGGGTTCAAGAATGTTCTATTGCAAAATGTGAAGAAGGAAATTTAAACGCTTATGATGAGAATCAAAACCTATAGAAAACAGATCTGGCTAGTCGCTCGATAGAAACTATCAAGTGACCAATGTCTTTTGAAGGTGGTTAATTAAAATTTGGAAAAAGGGGTGATCGATGAATAAGCTACTTCTCTCGCCTTTTGTTGGAAAATGCGGATGTGCACTACATAGATTCAAGGTGGTCAATGATAACAGTTCTTTATGAAATGATGAACATTTTTTACAGACCACAAAACTTGAGTGGTATTTGTTGCCAGAAAACAACCTATATAGTTTCAAAATAATGAATGAAGACAGATCCTTGAGAAAATAAGCGTTTTTGCTGAACCACATATCTTTTAGACAAAACAAAAGTCTTTAAGAGGTGTTAGTTACCAGAAATAACATTTATTCATTTTCATGGCATAATCAAGGCTAAGCTTTTTCCTAGGCATGCAACATTTGTTATCTAGATCCTGATCAAGGGGCCTTTTCCCATGAAAGCCTGTTCACAGCCTTTGGTCAACAGAGTACGCCAGGGGGTGAGGAGGCAGTCATCACTTTCACATTGAGAGGAAAAGTCGTACACTTTTTTTCCCATGCTCTGTCTATTTTCCTCGCCTCGTACCTTGCATCTCCTGTGCAGCATTTTCTGACATCGCGGAATCCCAAAGTTATACGATAGCGGAAAGGGGAGAAATAAACAAGACGCTTAGAAACCTAACTAGACAGTTTTAGTCAATGCTTCTTTAATAAGATTTAATTGCTATCTATATCATTGAAACTAATGCTACCTGATCATTCATTAACAAGGGTAACACTGGTAATCAGAAATGGCTGGACTATTTTTTGCTGAAATTTGATTAGAATGTAATTTTATGACTGAAAACTATTGAAATCGTTGAATGGCTTGAAATAATATAGTCCAATAATGAACAAATCACATCTATTTTAATTTTTATTTGATGGATAATTTGGGGATTTTGGACACTTTGATTTTGAGAGCATATATATTCTAATATATGCATCTACTGATCATTCTTACCAAACAAGCAATGATAACAACTGCTCAAACATCAATATTTCTTTGAAATAGTAGAAACTCACACTTTGGCCTGGACATAAAAGTTGCATCCGAGATCGACACGGGTCTTCAATGGCTCTTTTGTTTCATTTTCCTGCAAAACATGAATAAGATTAGAATTACCCCAACTGAAGCTGACCTAATGATTCAATTAACAGCTGTCAAAAAAAAAAACCCATTCCAAGTATATCATATCCAGAAATGTGAAAACTTTTGTGTATGAAAAAAAAAAAAAAGAGAATAAAAGGATACATCATCATCATGATTGTTTTAGAAAGATCTTCAATAGGCCCATTCTTTTTCTTTCTATTTCATTCATGCAAAAAAAATATTCGAAGTTTTGGAAGAGGACCAGTACAAAATATTTTGAACAATGGAAGACTCTTTGAAATGGATTTACTCAACTTCCATGATGTGGTTAAATCTAATTTTGATGGCTAACTAATATTTTTCAGGAGCCAGGAAAATCAATACAGAAATTACTATTGAATAGGTTACATCAGGAATCTAACAAACATTTTTATATCTTAGCTTCATCAATTGAAAAAGAGTCAAGCTATCTTGACCATCTTTTTGCATATTGAAGAGCATATAATGATGTTGAACATTGATTTAGTTCATAATAACAACATCGGTTCCTATTTTAATTTAAACAAGTCTGATAGTGGCTGGTGATCTTCAGGGTGATTTGGTGAAAATAGGGAGACACAATACTTCATTTAGGAATAAAATGATAACATTCAGTGTTCAGTAGTTGAGGGTCCATGCTTTATTTGGATATAGACTGAAGAAAGGTTGACCATTTCTAACAGTGTGGGTCACAGCTTCTCACATGCCAGAATGCTGGGAAGAATGACCAGAGTGTGAATGCTCCACAAATAATACCCTACAAATAATTTAATGTACATTTATGTGTGGTCCATGGCCAAATAGTATCTTTATTCATTCATCTTGGTTTACTGAATATCAGAAATGTGTCTTTTTGTCATTCCACATTGATGAATATAATAAAATATATCAGCACGAATTCTACAAAACTTACTGAGAAAAGAATATGTAGTCCAATTGTCTGAAATTTCAAAAGGTAACTTACTTGTAATCTCTCAATCACAGATTTCAGTTGCAAGTAATCAGAAATTTCCTGGTATATCTTGTCTCTTTGATCCAAAATTTTTCTAAAAATAAATACAAACAAATATCAAGTCTACATGAATATCTTTCATGAAAAGAATCACAATCTAAAAATGTTGAGAATGAGCAGATTCCAAAACAATATATATCAATCATGTTATAGAACACAAGTAATACCAAAATCTTAGCTCTTGATAACCGAGCTCTTTATTGTGTTCTTTGGGTAATATAGTATCAAAATTAATAGATATTTACTAAATTTTGTTTAGTCTAGTATCAAGACAATATTATTCCAGAATTTTCAGGCATTGTAATCCAAGATTTTGTTTCACGCATCTCACCTTCTCTGTGTTTGATCTTCACTTTAGGATTGTAAGAAATTATTCCTTTTGAAATATTTGTAAGTATTTTTAAAAATCTTTCGTCACATGTTTTGGATGGAAATAAAAAGAATTATCATTCTGATGAAGATATTCATTTTGCATACCTACAGAATCAACAATACAGCACAGGATTTTAAAAAAAAACTCGTTTCAAGGAGTAGATAAAAGGAACGACTTCAGATTATTCTACTCATCTTTGCAGCATTATGAACTACAATGTTATGATCTATCATCTTCAGTGTACTTCACACAAAAATTTTATCTCACCTTCTTGTTAATCTTGAGATAACGAGACCTTTTTATTAAAAAAAAATAAAAATAATGAAGGCTTTTTTAGTTAGAATTTTTAGTGATCTTTCGTTTTATACTGGTAAGTTCAAGGAATAAAGGGAAGCTACTTGGCCTTGGTGAATTACAACAGATTGCTTACAGTCTACGTATGTCCACTAATACATTAATTCCAAAAGATGAGGGAATGGTATTTGCTCTAAAAATAACAAACAAGGGTAACAAACGATAAAAAATCAATTTATAATTGACAATAAAAGTAGTTTAGAGTGGATGATAACGTAATTGTTTGGATGAGGTTTGCGAAAAAGTAGGTAAATAGAGGTATAGATGTACATGATAAAAGCGTTACGCAGACAATATGAAACAAATAGGATGTTTACTTCCTAAATTTCAATTGTATATACTTTATAGCGTTACAAATACAAGAGAAATCTTTTTTAAAATTTCAATCCCAACCCTAACCTTTAATCCTTTGTAATTAGATTTAATAAAATACAGTTCTGAATCGTGAAATTTTCTGCTTTCATTTGTTCCATAATTAGTCAACAGCAGCTCAAAATATGGTGTATATACTACTTACCTCCCTTTTTTTGCTAACTTTATCCAAACGTTTACCAAACAGTGGACCGACAGGACAACCTATGCATGTTTGCATAATTAAATAAAACAACAATGTAAACAAATTTATATCTAAAACATTTTTTTGAAAAACACATTTCAGTAAGTGGGAATAGCTTCCACTCATTTCTTGTATTTAGTAGCATAAGATGAAAGACCACCGAATTGAAAAAAATGTATCCAATTTCTTCAATCATTTCTAGCTGTAGATAAGAATATACTTCTCAAATGTTCGTTCTGAATACATATCAGAACATGATAACATAAGATTTTATAAAAACGTGTACGTAAAATATATGAAAAGACAGTATGTTCTTCGGTTAAAAAGGATTTTGCTCCAAAATCCAAGCGCGTGGTAATCAAACAATAAATTTGAATCTTTTAAAATTAAATTTCAATGCAAGTCAGATTCATTATATCGATGAAAATATCTACCCTGTACGATCGTCAATAATTGTGTTGTTTTCAAGACAAAAAGAAGGCTGATTAATTTCTCGAAGACACAGTGCCAAGAAGTGTGAACTAATTACGCAACAATAACATAAATCATATTGAAAATAACAAAGTAATTCCTTAGATTTCAAAAGATTTCACTTACTTTAAATCTCCTCTTAATTTTTCATTTAAAAATGTTTCATAATTCAATATCTTATCTTCTCGGTCCATGACAATTCTTATTAACGACACAAACAAATTGTCTTATCTCAATTGACTTTGAACGCAGTTACTGCCCTTAGATTTACTCACCGGTGTTACTTTATTATGTTAGTAAAAACAATATTTGCCCGTTAATGCAGTGTCTTGTATATTATTGATTGTGACTTTTATTCTCTTAAGGTACCCAGTGAATGTTATCCTGTGCGACAATCAAGCTTCTCTTGACTGCTTTAATGAAATAAAGATAGTTAGGAAATTAACAGTATTTAATTTGATTTTTCAATTAAGATTAAGTATCTTGAGTTAAATGTAGATCAAACAAGACGAAAATTAAATCAGCCAATTTAAGTTGAGATCTAAATCGAAAATCAACAAATAATTTCCAATAATTTTTATCTTATGGCTTCCTATTGATAAAATCTTAATTAATCCACGCTGATCTATTGAACTACGTATATTTATCTATTTCTGACCGTTTATGCATGGAAATATTTTTACGCATTTAAAAGCAACTATAAACCTAGCACCAGATGTAAAACTAAAAGGGTCTGGAACACTTGATATGTTATGTATGATTTAATTATATTTGAAAAAAAAAACTAGAATTATATAGTTTAATCATTACTTTATAGATATAAATGACTCCCCCATCATCTCCTAATTAATTGATGAATTTAAATTTCTATCAATGTAGTTATTTCGGGTGAGAGGAAAATTGAAGTAGGAGTTTAAATTGCAAAGGAAGGGCGAGATTAGCCTCCCTTGTTTTGTGTTGCTGTTATCACGGAATTAGCCAAGCAAGAGAATGTAGTCACTTCCGGTTGGATAATCATTAGCATGGCTGAACTTCTGCTGGACTCCAATATTCGAGTCTGGGTCTTTTTACCCATTGTAGTTATTACTTTTCTTGTCGGAATTATTAGACATTATGTCACAATCCTTTTATCTTCAGAGAAAAAGTCAGAGTTGCAGCAGGTTGCTGATAGGTGAGAACTGATACATTTTTTTCTATTCTAAAGATCACTTTTCCCTTAAGGTTTCTCTGTTGTAATTATATTCTTTCAATCAAAATCGTTTGTTGAACACAATTAATTTATGACTTTTCTTTTCTTTTTCAGTCATGCATTAATTAGAAGTAGGATACTGCGAGAAAATGGCAAATATATACCTAAACATGTAAGTTCTTGATGTTTGCACTTTAGATTCAAATGGATGGACGTCCTTACTGCTACTGAAATTTTAAATTTTAATGCTTTTTCAATGCTTCCTTTTTCTTTGATGTACATTTTTTTATGACTGAAGAAATTCATTCAAAATGTTTTTATTTGAGTAAGCTCATTGTAAAGTTTTCTTCTTGTGTGTGAAAATTTATATCTTGTCCATGATTTTCCAAGACCGCAAAAGAGGGGCCTTAGTTGTCTTCGACTACGCAAGCAAGAACAAAACCTTTTAAACTCGGCTCTCAGATTAATTTCCCTTCAACATCAGACCAAAACTATATAGTTTCATCAACTATTGTAACAATAAGTTGTTTATTAGAGAGTAAATAATCTTCCTACTCATATTTTTAAAATTCTTCTGTTGAGCCCAGCTGGACATTTTTTGAATATCCATGGGGGTCTTCGTGTTTTAATATCAAAGATAATTTGTAAATAATCTGCTTATGTATTAGCCATTTGCATTCGTTAAATCCTTTAAGGGATTATATTTGCTTTTAACTTTAGTTCAGTCGATTGATTTTAAATCGAAGATTTTTTTCACAAGACTCATATGGTTGGATTTTGTATTAAATAGATTGGAGGTAAAAAGTAAACTTGGAAAGAATAAATGACATTTTCATTTACGAATTTTAACAAATTTCACTCCTTATAGGAATATTTCGTAAAATGTTCATATCTTATTCATTTTAATATTTTCTGTGGCAGAAGTAGATCTGTTGTGCACATCTTTGAAAAAAAAATTCTAAAAAAACCCCTAGAAAAGTGTCAGGGGCACCCATAGTAGTATTTAATGATAGAAATAATTCTTGGTCTGTATTTTAATATGTTTTCGTCTTCTTGAAAGGAAATTACTTTGAACATTTGCGGCTAAGAAATGGTTACAAAAATATCTAAACAAGTCTATTGGACACATTAATTGAAAATACAGCTGAAATTTTGAAGAGACTTAATTTTTTTCAAAATTCTTTCATTTTCAACTATATCGCTTGATGGTAATTATTTAGATTAGGTTCATATTAAAAATGGTAAGTAGTATAGACGCAATTATCTAAGCTACTGCTGCTAACTTATTCCGGAATAAATAAAAGAAAACTGAATCATTTTAAAAATGTATTTCATTAAATTCAACTACTGTATTGTAGAGATTTGTATGGCTAGTTGTGAAGTCTCTGTGAAACCAAATAGCGACAATATAGTATTTATATGATTCTTTTTTTTTTTTTTTTTATCTCCCGTTTAAAAAATCAGACCCAATTTCAGGATAATCATGTTGATGTTCCGGGGTAGACGACAATATGAGAAATTGCTCTTCTTAATGCAATATCAGAAACACAGGTTGAGAAGATGGCGCTCAAAGATATTCCCCAGAGTGGGAACTCTCCTTGATTGGATGGGCAACTCTGTTTATCGAGTCAAGTCACACCTACTTCATAGAATGATGCATGATATTTCAGCTAAAAGAAATGCAGATAATGAACTTGGGATATACATTTAAATTAGGCTTGAAAAAAAAACAGGAATATGTCAATAGTAAGACTTCTGATGTAAACATAGACAGTCTACAACAGAAAAAAGAAAAAATTAGACAAACAGAAGTCGTATTATAGTTATGGAAAGAATTGGGCAGTTTCCTACGAAATGAAGGCTCAGCTCGTGGGCAATCTCAGACTCATGCTGGCGATCTTTGCTATGAAAAGATTGATGAATGGAACATCTTTGAAGGGAATGACTGGCTGATATGGCAAGCTATTTTAGCTGCAGCTATCAGTGATAGTGGCTCACAAATCGATTTGTCAGTAGATAATGATCCCCTACCTGAATCAGCTGATAGGTGTAGGAGACAGTACACTTATTCGGTTGATGGAAACATTGTTCCATTATTTGACAGAGCAGTGGCACAGAGTTACTTGGGCAGAACTATTGAGATACAAAAATACAAAACATTGAAGTTGCTAACTTTGATTCTGACAGGTGTAGTGACTCGCCCGAATTTGGTAAGGAAGAACACTCGGTATAGCCATAAGAAGATTGTTCAGAATTGAATTAGGTACACTGGTGAGGACCGTCAGACAAAATCTGATAGGATAAATGATAAAGAATTATAGTTACACCTGCTAGTCTAGTGTTATGTATTGGGCTGTTCAAATATGGAAATTTTTTGTTGTCCACCATTAAGGTGTATTTAGTCCACACCTATGTATGACTTTGTATATATGGATGGACATTTCAGAGACTTGAAAATGACTACAACTCGAATTTGCGCCAGTCAACGAGTTTTCTACTCGAGGAATGAACATTGAATTTTTCCCACTCATTTTTCGGAATAGCATTTTTTGACTATTATATTTTTTGAAATTTGTAAAACTGTGCTCATTATTTTTGTTCAAAATAATGATGAATTTGGCCAAGTACAAATTTGTTCTTAATAGATTATTAGTATCCAGAAACTCCAGTAAAAGGGTTACCATGCACTTAGCTTTGTGCTGGGAGACACATTTTGGTGCTGACTTGGATCTTTCTTCTGGTTGTAGAGAGAAGAGTTTGAGAAGAATATTGCATATTTGTCTTTGCTATGGGCATGTCCAGCAGAATGCTACTGTTGCAATGCAACAATGGTTTATGCATGAGGTTTGTGTGTGTGTGTGTTTGCCAGGGGGGGTTGAATTTGCTGATGTTTGACCGCTGTGTAAGGGTTAATACTGGCCTCAATGTCAGATGTCCACTCAGTTAAGTTGAATGTCACTGGTGCCAATGGCAAGGTAATCTACTGTCTGGGATGGCAACGTTGGTGCTAGAGAATATTCTAGACTGCAATTAACGCTTCTCAGGAGATTGAATCATTGATTCCATTATCAAAAGGTATTTGGAAGTGGGTCATTTTGGAAGCAGTTAAAAGTCAAGATCAAAGGCCGATATTAATACCCCTTTGACTATAGGTGGAGGGATGGACCCATCCAACTTCCTCCTTCTTAGTGATCAGCAAATGGTCAAACATCTGCGAATCACAACCCCCCACACACTGCAACAGTGGGGTCAAACACTTGCGAATCCACCCCACCCCACACATGCACGCACATAAACCTCATTCATGAAATGATGTTGCATTACAACAGTAGCTGCATTCTGTTATGCTACAAAGGATATAGTTTAGAGTTAGGGTTACAATTGACATCGGTCACACATATTTTTATGTTTACAACATTAAAATGAGTACACAGTTGAAATAAAATGATTTATTTAAAGTTTTCTCTGTCATTTCTGTAACTGTATTTCTCCATACAAACTCTTGTTTAAACACAATTTGTTAAAAGATAGTACCTAGTATAAAAATTTCTAAAATACACACCTTTAAGTACCAACCTCTATTACATCTGTTAGATTTATCTTCAGTTAGTACTTTTTGTGATGTATATATATTGAAGTTAATGGTCTATCTGTTCCAAATTGTCTGTGTAATATACATTGTTTGCTTTTATCATATTCAGTGTGTATTGTGGTTGTTACTACCCTTTCTTTTCTTTTTTTTCCTGTCAACTTAATCCGAACAATTATTCTAAAGGCAAAGATAACAATTTTTATTCAATCCAGTTTCTTGGCAAAGGCTTGATGTTACAAGAACATTAATTGGAAAACAATAAATACAAGTATTTTTGTGTTTAAAATGTTTTCCATGTCAGTATTATTCATAGTTATTATTAATCAGTCTTCCTTTCATCTCAATCTTCTGCCTTTTTATCGCAATGCTCTGGTTGTTTTTACAAATTATTCTATGACTATTAAGTAAGTAGCATGGATAAAAAAAGAATCAGTTTTTAATGAGATATGAACTTGCATACCTTATCCTTGGGGCCTGACTGATTAGGCCTCAAAAGTTTAACCAGCAGACATCATTCAAATTTAGCCCTATAGCGACATCCCTTTCTGATTTTATTTTCACTCAAGACATTTACTACTACAAGGTGTAAACAAACAATATGGTTCGATTACAAACTATTTATCTCATTTGGTTTCATGCAATTTCTGTACGTATAAATCTGTCTTCTACTGCTTCAAAAATTTCAAAGAATGCATTTTATAGAATATATAGATTAAAAAACTATGTTTTGCTTTTTTATTGATAAATTATTTTTAGAAATAACTTTGTTTTTTTTGTTTCAGGCATTTAATATGCGAAAAAGTTTCTTTAATGATGAAGATAGAGGATTTTTTAAAACTCAAAAAAGAGAAGCTGCAGTAAAAAATCCAATGACTGGTGAGTGTTTCATTTTTTTTCCCTTTTGATTCTAGGTATGAAAACCAAATGATAATGCTGAGTAATTAAAGAAAAAAAAAATGTTTTACATCCGTATAAGCTGGGATTACCTCATTTCCAGTATATCTCTGGGGAAAGGATAAGGATTCTCTAAATGTTTTTACTAAACAAAAGAAAACTAAATAAATGTAAGAATGATGATTGGTGCGTTTTTTATTCTTGATGAACATGGATCCTCAGAGTTCACATAAGAAACCGAGGCTGACAGAACACAAGATGGAGAGATGAACTTGACAAATTCAGGAAATACTGGCTCCACAATGCCCATGATAAGGAATTGTGGCAAATCCTGGGGAAGGTCTATGTCCAACGACGGACATTAAAAGACTGATGATAATGATAACTACGTAATTGTGAAATTGTTTGCATTCATTGTTTAACTAAGGGAGCATTATAACCTCACTTTTTAGTGAGAATCTGTTACTGGTGTATAGCATCATGTCATAAAAAGACATTTATTCTTCTTTGCTAAATATTCACTTTTACATGCTATTTTCCTAATACAAAACTACTGACAGTTCTTTTTTAAATTAGTGGGAGTCTACTCTCTGTTATAAATCGAGTGTGAACAGTTAAAAATACTATTCAGGAAAAAGAAATGTCTGTTTTGGTATCTATACTATAGAAAAAGGGAAGCATTTTTCTCATCTATCCTCAGTTAATACTATACCTGAACCCAAAAGTTTCGAAATGTGTTTGTTTTGTATTTTTTAGTTCCTATTTAATCTTATTTTAGAATAATTTAAATATTGATAAAGTGACATCTCATGTAGTTTTTTGGGGGGTGGAGATTCCAAACATTATTTAAAACAACCTAATTCTAATTTGAAATGACTAAAACGGACAATGTTTGTTTGTAAAACAAGCTTCAGTCGTTTTTTTCTTTCCTATAAGCAAAATAAATGTACGGTACTAATTTGTCGCAGAAAGTTTTAAATGTTCTGTTGGAGATGAATGAACAAAGTTATGGTATCATAAAAATTAACAAAAAATGATTAATTTTTCAGCATTTCTTCCATCTTGTTTCTGCTGCTTTTTATTGCAATGCTTTGGTTGTTTCATTTAGGTTATAAATATGATATGCTATTCTAATATACAGTCCCAATATAATTCTATCCTTGTTTCTTAAATTCTATTTTGCAGATCCTACTATGATGACAGACATGTTGAAGGGGAATATCACCAATGTGTTGCCTATGATAATTATAGGTGGATGGATTAATTGGGCTTTCTCTGGATTTCTTACCAGTAAGCTTAACATTCAGTTATTGTTTTATCCAACTTTTGATTGTCCAAAATAGCTTTAATAGCCTCCCTTTTTCTCTTTCTTTTTTTTTCCCCTTTCCATTAACTGTTTTCATTAATTCAGCTTTAACCTTTAATAATGGACGCAAGAATTTACCTTTTTAGCTTTTTATTTGTTTATCTATTTGAAAAGAAAAAATGCCAAGTGTGCAATCTTGGGTTTATCTTGTCATTAATCCAATTTGCCGAATAAATAGGAAATAATGATCAAAAGCACAAAACATGTTAAAATTTCCCTCTCCTGATAACATTGTCACTTTCAATCAGCTGATATGATTTATACTGTGGAAGTGATGGAAAGAGCCTCTATTGAAAAAAATGGCATTATCTGAAAATCATACCATGCCTATTCATCTTTTAGAAATAATGTCACTCTAGTTTTTAAACTTGTTTTCCAGTCATTGCATTTTTTGCCCAGCATCTCCAAGTTCACTAATACTTTTTGTGTTATTATTGTGAACATAATCTTTATGGATTGTGTACAGTAGGCCTTTCCAAAGCCAATAATCTCTAGGTGTGAAGCAAAATTAAGTAAAATTTGATATCATTTTCATTTGAAGCAACATTCTGAATTATATATTTGGCTTGGCTAACAAAATTTGAGTAAAGCGTCTCAAAAGATTCTATTTTTAAAATGTGTTGCGAATGCAAAAAATGGAAAGTTCAAGAAATGAATAGCCTTCTGTGCATAAATAGTATAAATGATTCTGAGTGGATTGGGTTGTTCATACTTATTTGACAATATTATGCTGAATCCATGAAGGAGTCTGGTTCTCTTTCTTTTTTTTCCAACTGTATGAAAAACAGAAAAACAAACAATATCTAAGGTTGATACTTTTTTCCAAATATATCTACTTTCATTCGACATCATATTTTCCACATCTGATGTATAAAATGAACATTGAAATATTTCATAATTTATAAGATACAGTGTATATCTTTTTCTTGTTTGCTTGTCCGATTTAATTAGCAAGTCTCCAAATTTTACTCGTAATTTTTGGCCTTTCTGAACAGTACAATAAATAGTTGCTTCCTTTAGAAGTCGTGCGCTGATGTGATAGTGTGCATGGAAAGTATGACCTGCAATTTTGTTTTTATGCGACAATATTTTGAATGATAATCTCCCGACTTTACCAGTTATTGGTGGCATGTTTTCTCCAATGATCACATTTAACATGATTTACATTTTCCTAAGTATTGGTGTTTATTCATTTGAAAATTTCACCTGACTTTTTTTCTTTTTTTTTTCAAATTTATTTTAGCTAAAGTTCCTTTTCCATTGACTTTACGCTTCAAACCTATGTTACAACGAGGCATTGAACTTTTGTCTTTGGATGCATCATGGTAAGTTATTATCAGCTTTGGTAATCATGGTTCAATTTATTTACTTTCTCTTGCAACTTGCTTTTTCCACTCTCGTCTTACTGCACATTTCTATTTTCTTGTTGATTATTCATTTTAGAATTATAAAAATTAGTATTCTATCAATCTACAGTTTGAAGAAATAAGGTGTATGAATTTTTGTTCTTTACAATCTGAACAAAAAACTCTGTTTTGCATACCTTTAGATAAATTTTAATTGTTGCTTTCAGGGTCAGCTCTATATCTTGGTATTTTCTCAATGTATTTGGACTTAGAAGCATGTACACATTGATCCTTGGCCAAGATAATGGTAAGATGTCTTTTCTGTTGACTTGCTTCTTCTGAACTATTCATGAATTTTAATGTTACAATTATAGGAACTATATATCCCATTATGAAAAAAAAAATATTTAAAATTTCGTTCATTGTGAATAGGCTAACATTATTTTAATAAACATTTTATGGGTAGTGAGCTCTGAAGGAAATTGGCCTTTTTATCTTTTGTTTTCTGGTGTAAGTATTGTCAGATCTCTGGAAATATTTTCAATATTGTTGTATTTATCCTTGTACACTTGTATATATGCCACTTTTCTCCTCCCTATGGATGGCTTTGAAGGTAGATGGGTAGAAAATGCACCCATCAAATTAGGATTTTCTTAACATTCAAAAATAGATTCAGTCTGATTCAAAATGTGATTAAACATTAATGCTAACATGGGGCAACCTTTTTCAAGATATTGCTGTTAAATCAGGCCTTATTACTAAAGAATTCAAGTAAAATGAAAACCTTGAAGAAAATTCATTATGAATTGTTGTTAGAAACATGGTGTTAGACTTCTTTTTTTCTTTCCCACAAGGTTTAGAATATTGAAATTCTGAGGTGCTTAATTATAGAATTAGGCATGCCATACAGAAAGTCAAAAAGGGCTGTAAGAAGCCCACAGGTTGCTCATAACAACTTTAATGATAGATAACCTATCAAAATTCTATTTTCATCTTGTAATGTTGGATTACTTAAAAGTGAAAACGAGTGATTGTTTGAAATTTTAAACAAATTAGTTTTATTTTGATACTATTGATTGAAAAGTTGAATATTTTTGATTTGATAAATCTCGTATTGGGGTTTTCTGTGACAGATTTGCTATTGTGTTCTCTGGAATAATTACTCTACTTACCTAAAGAGAAATAAAGAATTGGAAAAATCCCCAATGAAATAAAAATTATTGTCTTGGCTGATTAATTATAAGAATTATTCATTTTCTTTGAATGTAGCATCTTCTTTTTTCTTTTCTATTACAAAAATATTGATGGAAATAGAATTTCACTTTGAAACCCACTCATTTTATTCATGTAGATCAAGATTCCTCACAAGAAATCTGGAACATGCATAAAACTTGGATTAGAGCACTTCATTTCAATTTATTTTCGTTTTCATGTTTAAATGTTCTTGCTTTTATGGAAAACCCCATGAATTTTATTCAATTCTTTCTTTATATTTGATATAAGCAAAGGTGAATTATAGTTTATTCTGTTTATAAACATTTCATGAAGTAGTTGGAGTACATTTTATAAATATTACATTTATGAAAAAGATTGTAATTTTTGAATTGTTTTTTGTATTAATCAGCTGCTGATCAGACCAAAGTAATGCAGGAACAAATGTCTGGATCAGCAATGGTGGCACCTCCAGATCCCATGAAAGCTTTTAAGGTAAGTTGTAGAAAAAAATTTAAAAAATGGCATTAAGTGTAGTGTAGAATGTATGCAACAGTGATAACTTTGAAAAAACAAACTGGTCTATTATATATATATATATATATATATATAATATATCAAAAGTAATAGACTAGAAAAATGACCTGAGTTAAAAAGAATCTTTATTTCCTTTGCTATCTGAGTAGCTGGATCATGTTGACACTTATAATTTTCACCTTACAACATGAAGTAAGATCAAGCATGTTTGATTGAAAATCTTGCCATTTCTAATTGTTTGGTAATGCAAAATCTCTTTAACTGTTCAGATTTTTGTGTACACAAAGTTTCTCTTAATCATGTAATTTGATTTACAGATCTAGAATGATTATAGCAGGATGTTTCATAATATTAATGGGATTAGGTGTGTTGATTTACCTGAAGGTTTCTAAATACGTCAAACAAATTTTTGTGATCAAAATTAAATGCAAGTCAAAAAATCTTTAAAATATCAAGTGCTTGGCAGAAAATGGTTGAGAGAGTGGTGATTAGTTGTTAATTTGGACCATTAACTTTGAGATATCTGCTTTGAAAGAAAATTTTCTAACTCAAACCATAAAATTCTTAAACATATTTTCGGTAATTTGGTGCCCAACAACCTAACAATTTTCATTCTTATCAGATTAGCAGTTCCAAAATTCAATATTTTTTGCATGTTGGCATGGTTATTTACGTATATAATGTAAAACAATTGGATTGACCATAACTCACCATTTTTCAATCCCTGGGATTTTGTCAACATCATAGCCTAATTTCAGCAAAATCAGTCAAGATTTGAGGGATTATGTGTAAAGTAAGCAACCACAGATTTGATCCTATGGAAAAGTTCAAATTTTGAACTTACACCAGATAATATCACATAGTACATCAGAAGTCTTGAGGAAAAGTAAACAAATTTATTCTCTTAATCCCCAATTTGATCATGCTAGAGCCACAAAAGTATATATAAAATAGAAAGAAAATGAACAAAGATTTCAGATGTTGTATAGTAAGTGAAAAATGATTGAAAAAAAACAAAATATCCAATTGAAAATGTAGGAGAAAGAGAAACAAACTCAAATGCGTGGGATATGCTCTTTGGAGAGCAGTTATTCGTATTTAAACATCCAAAACTTTTCACATATAGATGTTGTTCTGATTATTTATGCATCATAAGAGCAAGCAAGGATAGGCCAAAAATATTCAATACACTTTGAGAATAAACTGTTTGTAATTAGAGATATAATAGTTGTAATATTCTGTTTACACCACTGATACAGCTATTGCGAATAAATCTATAGGAAAATAATAATAGTTCGCGTTTTTCTTTTTTCTTTTTCTTCATGAGACAAATTTTCAAACACAAATATATCACTGTTTATACAGTTTACATGAATAATTTTTATATGTGAATATTCCTACAAACTTTCTCTCTATTGCCATGTTTTGTATCTTGATAATGTCAATATTTCATGAGGTTCATGCTTTTTATTTATGAACATGTCGACTGTTTGTTTTCATAAAAAGAGCATAGAACCTACTACGTATTGTGCTGTCTATTTTTTGCCAGAAAAAGTGTGTTACACAGGTAAATAACTAGTCTATTAAAATATATATATATATCTGAGAGAGAGAACAATCAAAGGAAGCCTTTCAAGTTATGTACTCTAGTTTTTCCATGCCAGACAAAAATAGCATTTGTTTGAACATACAACATTCACACAGTATTGTGGGTTTAGCTAAGAAGACATACCACGTACGTCCTGATGGCAGGCTAAAGATTAAATTAGATATTTATAAATTATTCAATTGATTTTTTTTTTTTTTTTTTTTTTTTTTTAATGAAATAAAATATATACATAATTTCAATCTGATCAAAGTTTAATCAAATCAAAAAAGATTAAGTTAAAAAAATATTGGATTGAAATAAAATTACAAAACAAATTTAACTTTTCTTCAAGACTTCCAACACACTATGTGATATCATCCGGTGTAACCTCAAAATTTGAACTTTTCAGTTGGATAAAGTCTGGGGTGCTTATTCTACACCTGATCCGATTTGATTCATTTTCACAATTGTAAACATATTTTTCCTTTTAAAATGTAAAAAAAACAACAAACAATTGGATCAGCCATAACTCACCACCTCCCAGGTAGAATCTCACCAAGCCTATACACCAAAATTTCATTGAAGTATATTGAGAAATAGCAAAATTATCCAATTTAGAAAAATGATACCCATAGCAAGTGTTAGTCTGCAGCTTTTTTTCTCAACCTGGAACAAAAATGCTGATAACATTTAACAAATAACTCAAAACAATGTTCTTGGCTAGATCAATTGGTTATTTCAGTGATCAAGTCTGTGTTACAAAATCAATCTTGAGATTAACTTCGGATGATTTTTTTTTTTTCAGAAACAACTTTTGTCTAATGTGAATTATTTTCTAGAATTATAGCTTACAGTTTTGAATGTAAAATTTATTTAATGATTTTTAAAATAGTTTTTGAAACTAAATCATTTTTGGAAAAGTAAATGCGCTTTGATTATATAAAGTGATCATTCAGTTTTCAGTGAAAGTGTTTGCCAAAAAAATTTAGATAATTTGTATTAGGTAAATTGACATTTATTTTGAAATCATTAAATGTTAAGTGAAAGCTTGTCTTTGAAGAAAAAAAATTTTTTTTTAACATTTGACAAAGATTTGAGGATGGCTTGATATTAACTATAAATATCACAATTTTATATGCTCAACTGTCTCTATTATACTTTCTTACATTGGGAAGTAAGACCTATCATGGATAAAATTACTTGAATCTGATGTAAGATTGAAATTTTTAACCTTTAATCATAGGATGGCATTTATCAAATCAATATTATTCATTTGTATAAAGTTTATCTCTGAATTTTTGAGATTAGGTATTATTATTATTTCTATTATTATTCGGACCATCCTCATCTTGGTTGTTTTTCATACAATGTTTTGCCTGTTGTACTCTATGGCCTTCATCTGGTAGGTGTGGGGAAGTAACGAACCGAACCCTTTATTTAACCGACGGGAGTATATTGACCACACTCCCCTCTTAGCATTAGTAGTATTATTATTGTCTCACACTGGGATTAAACCTAGAACCATCAGATTACTTGCAGTAATTTTGTCTGATTCTGTAACCACGGTGCTAATTTTTAGGAGCCTTAAACCTCAGGTGACAGTTTTTGGTATTTGATGTCACTGTTTTCTGTCTATCATTATTAGAGGTTCCCATATGGTATCCAATTTTCAATTTTCGAATCTTACAGTGTTCTTCCTGATCAATTATCTCAACCTCGTCCCTCAGGGGTAGGTGGTCTCCCTTTTCCTTCCATACGTGTACAGCTATACCCGATTTGTTAGTTTCACCATTGCTCACCGCTTTTTGTTGTTCTTCCACCCGAACGTTCAAGGGGCGACATGTTTCTCCTGTGTAATCGTGCCCACAGCCACATGGTATTGAGTATACACAGTTCTTGGTGTTCGATAACTCAGTGGATGGTTTGGTGCGGGAGAGGTAGCTGCGTAGTGTTGATCTACTTCTGAATACAGCCTTGATATTATGTGGGGCACAGATCTTCTGGATCGTCTCAGACACATTCTTAAGGTAGGGGAGACAGACAGTAGTCGGTTTATGATTGTCATCCTCCTCCTCCGTCACTCTCCTTTCTCTAGTGGTGACAGTTAAATCTTTAGGGTAACCATTTTTCTGGAGATTCTTGCTTATGGTACACATCTCACAGAGGTATGTGTCAGTGTCACTACTTATTAGCTTTGCTCAGTGCTGTAAGCACTGGACGATCCCTTTCTTAATGCTGTATGGATGGTTAGAGGTGAAGTTGATGATACCTGATGAAAGCTGTAGAGTACAATGGCCGAAACGTTGTATGAAAAACAACCAAGATGAGGATGGTCCGAATAATAATCGAAATAATTGTATAAAATTTTTTGAAAAATTTTTTTGTCATCCACAAGAAACTATTTTGTTTTCGGTCAAGAAGTTTGCATATGAAACAATAGTACATATTTGCAATATATTTGCTCTGATGTTTTCTGTATAATTTGATTTTTGCAGGCTGAGTGGGAAGCTCTTGAAATATGTCACCATCAATGGATGCTGGAAGGAGTTGAAGATGAACTCACTGGAGGAATCATTCCAGAAACCATTTATATCAAGAATAAATTTGCATGAGCTTCATGACTGATTGATAGTTGATATTTTAATGGTGCCCATTCTATGAATGTGCCGACTGTTGTGTGTGCTTACATGCATACTTTTCTCTCTCTCTCTCTCTCTCTTCCCTTCTGTGATTTTTGTATGTTGAGTCAGCACGTTTCTGCACTCCACTTGGGCTGTCTTCTTTGACATTGAACCTATCTTTACACCTGACATGATGGGGCATCAACATGAAAATCTTCCCAATATTTTTTTTAAAAATATATATTTATAAATATATATATTTCTTAACAGAAGGTCACCAGAAAAAAAACAAAAACAAACTCTCAGCAGAAAACAGTTCTGTATAATTTATGATTTCAAAGAAAAGAAAAAGTTGAGGAGCCAGTATTAAAATTGAAAAAAAAAAAAATCATGAGCCATCAATTTATTTATATTATCTTTCCTGGAAAATTGTTTTCTCATTATCAAACTAAAGACATGGATGCACTTGTAGAGATTTATTCATTCAGAAAGAATAAAGAATTCTATCCCTAATCTGGGAAATAATAGTGAAGAATTTTTCTTGAGTTAATTCTCACATTTCATGGTCCCATGGCCTTAATATTGTTTTGTTTTATCTGATATGGTTCTATCATCATATATGAAATGCTTTCTTTTCAACTAGTCTCTTAGAAAGATAGTCGATGACTTGTGCTGATTTTCATTTCATAATAAAGCATTGGCCCGTAACTCATGATTTTAAAAAAAACAAAAACATTTGTATTTATATAAACTTATATTTCACGTTTTAAGCCTAAAATAGGCATCTTTTGCTGGCTTTTTATACTCTTATCTTCTGCTCTGATAATAAAAACTGGTTATAAGAAAATTTGATATTGATTTTCAACTTCTTAGACATCATAAATATGCTCATGTAAACTTTTGATGCTATTATTAGTTTTAAGTTTCCAAAAAGGCTCCAAATTGGAAACCACTTCATCACTCAGTCTCACAAAGGCAAACTTTCTTATTTCAAGCATCTTGTTTATATGTGCATGAATTCTTTACAATCCTTTACAGTTTAATTATCCAGTTGGGATTGGTTTGGAAGTGATTCTTGAAATATATTTTCCATTTGTCAATGTTTCTTTGTGTTTGTGAAAACTTTATGCTCTCAGGCCTATTATAAAAAAAAAAAGTTTAAATTTACAGGATAAACGAAAACCAGATGCTCATACAAGACTGATGCAAAAGAGTTATTCTGCTTGGATCATTTTTTTTTTTTTTTTTTTTTTTTTTTTTTTTTTCAAATTGGTGGCCATCTTAAAAAAATTACTCTCATTTTGGATTTTCAACTAGGAATCCTTTGGACTTTTGTTATGGTGTTCTGGAGACATCTGAGAAATGCATTGTGGAGAAAAAAATTTTAATTTTTCCCATTTTGGCTCCAAGTTTACCTGGACTATATTTATACTTTGTTGAATTTTGGTCTTAGAAACTCACAGTGGTTGTTGAACAGATCCTTATTTTAGGAACAAAGTCCAACTAATTTTTTTTTTTTTAGTTGAATGCTTTCAGTTCAGCACTTTTTTCTGAGGTAGGACTTATTGGTCTTACATTATAAAATGAACTTTTATTCACTCATAATTCCACTTCAGTCATCTGTTACCTTTTTTTTTCTTCATTTTCTTCTTTGTGCATGAAGCAGTTATTGCTAGATTCAAGACAGCTGAAATATTTTAAATCACTATAAATTTGTTTACAATCTTAGGCATCACTACACATATTTGATTTTGCTTAGCTTTTTTCCTTGGGGGAAAGAAATGAAGATTTTCTGCAAAAATTTGAACTACAACACCTTAAATATTTTTATACAAATCAATTTTACACATTAAACTACAATATACTTCAACAAATAAACCTAAGAAGTTGCTTGATAAAACAATACTTTAGTTTACATCGCAGTTTTACATACTTTCTGGTTCAGGGCATTTATTCATCCTCACCTGACTAGATTTAGAAAAAAAAATCAGATTTAAATTCTTCAGGGACTTCTTTCTGCAATGTAAACACATTTTCAGGTATAGTTTGATATTTATTGAGATGTCATAAAATCAAATAATGGTATATTACATGAAAAAAATATTTCCAATAATTTATTTTTCCTTCTTCAAAGTAACCTTTTCAAAAATGAATGCTATAAGTTTTTATAAATGTTTTGAAATCCACCATATAAAAATTGTATTACGTGGATAGATTATGGGCAGTTGAACAGAATTGGCTACTTGCGTGATCATTAGATATATTTTTGAAGTCTTGTATTGTGATGAATAGCTGCTATCAATTGGTAGGTAAAACTTCCTTACTTGGCCAAAATGACTTCAAATTCAGATTTTAAATGGTAGTATGCATGGAAAAGGTATAAATTATTTCCTCCCGGGGCCCATCACTTGCATACTATCTTTTTAGATTGGAAAGTGAGACAAGATTTCTTTGCAATAAATGTGCAAGTGTCGGTAAAAATTCCCAATTATCACCTTTTCATTCTGATTGAATAAAAAGAAAACTTCATTTGAAAATATAAAAACTAATTTGTTTAATGATTGACAAAAATGATATGGTAAATAGATAAGAAAATACAAAAATATAGTGATATGGTAATACAGGTATACCTTGATTTGTGGGGTTCATTTATAAAATTTTCTGTACTGTTCAAATCTAATTCATTCTTTCATTTATTTTATTCCAGATTTACTTATTTAATTTTTATATCAATATCTCTTTAACTGTACTTCACCAAAACTTTCATTCAAGGTATTCCTGTAAAATTCTGGGTGATGTGTGACCCAATAGTAATAGTGTGGTCAGCATTAGTACTTGGCACTGTCTATATTTATATTATGACAATTTGTCAAGGGAGATAACTATTAAATGCCAATTATAGCCTAAACTTCCTTAATTACTTGTGTGCCATTCTAGTCTTATCAAGTTGCACTGATCTTCTCTCAAAGAGTCAAAAGGTTGTGTAGTTATATACAGATACTGCTTACTAGTTGAATTCATCACATACTACTGGTCACTGTTCAAGTTTAGGTTGCAGCCAGCATTGCTGTTTTTCAAGGCTTTTTCCCTTAGGAGATTCATAATTTTCTTTCTCTTATTTTGGTGTATTTGGAATTTAGATATGTACCTTTTGCTGAACTAAGCTTATCTATGTACAAGCGCATACATGTTCATGAGTGTGTTATATATATATATATATATATATATATGTGTTTGTGTTATTACGCTTTCGTGATTTATCGATCGTATTTGTACCTAAATTTACTAAATTCTTGGTGGTGAATATATCTGCAGTTTACTTGAAACTAGTTCCCGCTCTCAGCAAATGACTTTTCTTTTTCTCCACTTACTTATTGACCATGTATCGGATACGCACACCTTGATCCTTATTGATATAAGTTTGGTGCATTTTTCATAATCCAATCGACGTGTGCATACACATCAGTATAGGCCTCAGGTGAGTGAAATTCTCCTAAGCATTTCTTCTTTCCATAGCTTGTCACACCGACAACTTCCCAAGAACCGTATTCATTCAGGCATTGCAGAGGGCTGCCACTGTCACCCTGGAAATAATCAAGCAATTTGTAAAAATGTGACTCCTGATATAAAAAAACGAAAACATTTCAATATTTAAAATGGAATACACACATTTATGAAGAATATTTACTCAGCATTGCCGACTTGAAATTGCATCCAAAAACATCAACATTTTGGGGGAAAATTGTATTTCTTCTGATTCATCCATGTTCAACTTTGAAGTATGCTACACAAGCAATAGAAGTATTAATAATGGGGCCTGCTTAGCCAAATAATTAAGCATTTTGTGATAAAAGCATCTATTTAATCACTGTCCCACCACAGCAATATGTGACACAAGGTCGGGCTCAACGTGGAAAGAAATAGGAGCAACCCTTCCAAAAATGGCTCCAGCTGACGCGGCTACCGTTGAAAAGCTCATCGTAATGGCTAGACAATGTCCACCACAAAAGCGTCCACCAGGGGACCTGCTCCTTTAAGTGCAATTTTGTGATAAAAGCATATGATTTAGTACACTTAAAGCAGAAGACTTAAAATGATTTGGATATTTAGTGTTCATGAATTTTCAATATTTGTCAATTCAAAATGGCTGTCAGTGATAACTATTTTCAGAATAATTTTCTTCTCAGTGAATGATTTAATGATAATGAGGACAATTAATTGAACTATTTACCATAGATAGTTTTAGGGAATTACAATTTAAATAATACATGTAGGTCATTGAAAATTTTTTCCCTCAGTAAGAGAGGGCTTCGCAGTCTAATACAGCTTCCTTGCATTTGCGCTGCCTGATAACCTCTCTTACTATTGTATAGTTTGAGTTGACGGCATCAGGTTGGCTTGCCCAGAAATGTTCATTGATGTCTTTGACCAGCCCCATCTACATATTGGAGCTGGTTGCATGTGGACACCAGCATCTGACCTCACAAATGGTTGTAATCTTGAATTGTGAGATAGAAGAAAGCTTTGGGGCAATTCTAAAGTTGAAAAAATTTAAACTCTGCATCATAGAAAATGTATGATTTGACATTGAGATCATCCATCTCAGAGGATGCAACTTTATTTCAATTTTCATACCAGTCACAGCTTCCCTCATGAATGACTTGTGCATCATCCAGATGGCAATTCCCAAAAGTTAGATGTACTATATTTGTGGAAGCAATATTAGGCGTGTCATTTTATGGTTTTTATCATATGAGGAATTTCTGTCTGACAGATAAATAAGTTTTTTTGGCTAACATTTGATTTTTTGCTATATGAACATAAGATTTTGGCGGCAACCTTGCTTCTCTATAAGAAGCTTTGTCTGTGAGTTGGTAGGTCTGTCCCAATCTTGTTTCTCAGCTATTCATTTGAAACTTGATAGAAAGGTGTTTCTTGATAAGATACTGGTTCTTGTTCTTGCATAAAAAATATTATTAGTAGCTAGTTGTAACAACTGTAGTAATTTTATCAGGGCTAAAATGGTATGATGATTTAGCACAATAAGAAAGGTCATCTGTATAGAGATGAAAATAAAACTCTAAATCATATGAGTAAATGCTGCAATTAGGTCAGATAAAAATTCAAAATTGGAGATGATTAGGAATCACCATGATTTATTGGAATTTTACAACCAACTAGAATTTGACAATATTATATATACAATTTTGGTGGTAGGGGGGGTCTTTTTTTTCCTGGGTGTAGGATCCTCCTCTTATTCTATCTATATATCTTTTTCTTTGTTTAGTGGTTGGTCTTAGTTTGTTTTTTCTATTCTATTTCGTGAAGATACTGTGCTTGGTGCTAATCATAAATTAGCAGGATATAGCGTAGGCATTTCCATATCAGGATGTTGTTAAACCATCAGCTTTTTGTGGTATGTTACTTCTCTGAGGGTATTTCATTCCCACTAAAATCTGTTTCCCAGTGTTAGGGTTCACTTTTACATAACCTTATTCTTGGTTTGGTCTGTTTCAACATGTCTAAGATAATTATGGTGATTGGGTTGCTAGAGGAATAAAATAATAATAATGATAATTAATAATAGTAATAATGAAAAATAGGATAGCCATCATGATTAATTTTTAGCATAACCATATGCGGGGATGTAAATTTTGAGTGGTGCCAGCATTTTAATGCTACTTCATTTTTTTCTATCTAATAATTCTGTTTTAGTTTGTTTTTGTTCCATTGGTAAAAGTGAGGATTTCCAATTTCTCATTAAGGCATAGGTAACATTAGGTTTCAATATTTTGGCATATGTGTGTTTATTTTAATATTTTCTATTTTACTGTGGTTTTGATGTTGCTATCGGTTAGTCTCTGAAAAAATGTTGACTGTGATGTGCTCTTTATGTATTTTTGTTAGTAAATGATGATATATGGTTGGCTAATCTTAGTTTAAAGAGTGTTTTTGTTATTCCTATAGAATATTTCTCTTCTAAGGGTTTCTCTCGGGTTGATATTTCAGCTTGGTATACAACAATCAGTTATAGTAGCCTACGGTAGACATGAAAATACTAACGAGATAATAGTTATTTATTATGTTATCGCCATTTTTAATTATTAACAATTAAACCATTACAAAATCAGTCGAATTTTGCCAACCATGCAATAGGAAAAATGGTTTATGCTGGAAACAAATTGAAATTTACCACACGTCTGATTGCGCGAGCAAAAACAAAAATACCACTCAGAATGCGTACGTTGCATTTAACAAAAGGTGAGTCAGAATAGCCCTTTCCAGATTAAGTGACTATAGATATCGGATTAAATCATCGGACCATCACAAACTAATACCTGCTGAGCAAATCCCTAATTTTCGATAAGTGAAGTTTCTATAGATACTTTACACTGTCCATACTTACCATTCTATAGAAAAAAAAAAAACGATTGTTAAGAGATTTTCCTTAAGGAAATTTAACCGCTGAAGATGCCACATCGGTGAAACCAGTTGGGGGAAAATCAAAGACTGGATGAAATTGCTTTTACATACCATTGATTAAGTTTATTTGAAATGACCCTATTTTCTTGGCATAGATAACGTAAATAGAATAAACAATTGAAGAAAATATGAGGCTACTGCAGGGATCGAACCTGCAACTGACAAGGTGTTGCATCGCTCTTAACCATTGAGCTAAACAGTCTAACGGAAAGGTGAAGTAAAACGAGACTGGTGCTGGAGGAGGAGGAGGAGGAGGATTATTATTATTATTATTATTATCATCATCAGCAGCAGCAGCTGGATCCATCGAAATTCCGACGGCATTAACAAAAAACCCAGAAAAACGTAAATGTCGTTTGAGGAGAAAGAGATGAGACGGTGAATCGCAGATGTAGTATATTTACTTAACAGAATAATGAGACGGAAGGGAAGCAGAATTAATTAATCAAGTCATTAGTTTTTTGCCACGTTCGATTATTGCTGGGTAGATAAACTAATTCCCACGTTAGGATCTGAGTAGAGCCAAAAGCTCTCGACATCGGCGGATCTTCTACAGGGTTAGCATCTCTTATCATCACTGAGGTCTTGTTTCGTATTTTTATGTTCTGATATTTCCAAAGACCCAAATGAAAAATGGATTTTCTTGCATAAAAATGTTGGAATATGGATACATAGCGGAAGAATATATCAATACATGGCTCGGCCAGCCGAGAGAATCGCAGCTTTTCTCAGCGTGGTTTTTGAAATAACTTTAATCCTAGTTGTGTTTTTGACTCAGGGATATATATATATATATATATATATATATATATATATATATATATATATATATATATACTTCCAACTAAGGAATAGAGCACTCTGGTGGATAGGGAATTATGCATGAGTAAATATATCGCTTAAATTCAATCTTACTGACAGTTCAGTTCTGCGTAGGGCAGAGGTAAGTTGCCAACCTTTGGGTCTTCTGAAGCGAAGGTTTCGATCCTATCTTGTGGCACTGGATGGGATAATGGATAGTCTATAGCCACACCGAAGAGTTGTAATACAACGAAACATCTCTCTCTCTCTCTCTCTCTCTCTATATATATATATATATATATATATATATATATATATATATAATAAAATAAAATGTGTGTGTATTCCTTCCTGCAGATGATTTCATTATACGGCAAAATCCACATCCAGACATCCTACTACGGCTAAATTTTGTAAACGACTAATCGAAAACAAAATCAATCGTAAAATAGATTACTGACAATAACAATACTAAAACAGTAATTCAAGCAAAATCAAACTGAAAACTTTTTTGAAATATTTCTAAAAATTATCCGGAATTAAAGAAAAAATCGATAAATGAATGATGTGGGGCTCAAATAACTGATAACCACACCCATATGTTTCGGCGCAGGAACACACGGCGACAAAATATCTCCGTGCTGTAACGTTGCTGATCTGGCCACAGCGTTGATCTGGCTACAGCGCTGATTTGGTCACAACATTGATCTGGCCACGGCGCTGATCTGGCCACAGCGCTGAATGGGCGGCTCTGAATAATACCTACCCTCCAGACTTGATTGATAGCCGTGAATAAGGAATAAGAGACCCGCTAGATAGCATTCGTGGCTGTACTAGCATGTTGAAGGAAAGAGAACGATTAGAAAAATACCAGGACTTTGCCCAGGAGCTGAGAAAAGTGTGGAATATGAAATTTAGGATAGTGCCCATGATCATAGATGCGCTTGGAACCGTGCCCCGAACACGAGAATCAATATTTGATGAGGACGTTGCTGGGGTCTACGAGGATACTGGGAAAGGTGTAAGAGATCTTGTGTTAGTGAATGGAGAAAAATAACGTTAAATTATAGATTTTGCTGTCCCAGCAGCCCCAGAATAAAGCAGTAAGAGGGTGACAAGTTAGATAAGTGTTAGCAAAAAGCAAAAAAACAAAAACAAAAACAAAAAAAAAAAAAACAAAAAAAAAACCACATAGCAAAAATACTGGAGTAACTTGAGATATGGGGAAGAACTGAGACAATCCAGACGGCGACACTACTGAAGACTGCCAGAATGACAAGGAGAGTCCTGGAGTATTGAGGAGACACTGTCACTTGATCTCCGGCTATAAACCACCGCTAATTAAACTTCATGTTCGGATGGATATATATGTCACGAGCATGCATGGGCGTCGTTTTATAGATTTAAAATGTTTGCGCGTGTATGTGAGAGAGAGAGAGAGAGAGGGAAAGAGAATAAATCTGTTTTTCCTCTTGCAGAACGGGTTTTGATTTAATTTTAGAGGGTATAAGGTGACAGCATTTAAAAAAAATCCGTTTTGATTGTCATAACTCTTAGCAACGATATTGCTGTTTTGTTTGTTGCTATTAACGACATCGTCCCAAACATGCACCTTTTGAACAGACATTCCCTGGTAGTAAGGAATGATAGCAGCAGTAGGTCGAGTCTCCAATACTGACAACAGCCCACAGCAAAACCCAGAATAGCTAACCCAAGGCATTATGTATTTACTCCTCAAAACTGATGACACTGGTCAATAATTTTAGGGGGGGGGGACAATAATGTTTATCCTTAACATTTTATACTAAAATCGATTTTAACCAAAAAAAACAAAAAACAAAAACAAAACAAAACAATAAAAAAACGTATCAATTCCTTGAATCTAATAACAAACTCCCTGGAGAAGAAAAAGATGCAGGAGAGGTTCTTACGGCTGCAAAGATCTATTGTTGATCAACAAGAAGCTACTACAAAACTGCTGTTAAAAAAAATAAGAACCTAAGCACTCCATGGATGGACTATTTTACAGTGTATTAATATATTTGATAATGTTCCGCATGAACGGATTATAAAGTGATAAGAATTACAAAAATATCCCTCTCTTATTAACTTTCTAAAAGTCTGTAAGAAAGAATGGAATACTACCTTAATCCTCAACAACTTTAATAGTGAAATAAGATGTGATAATGAACAGATCAACTAGAATATTTCAAAGAGATGCTCACCCATATCGTTCTGTATTGCATTAATATCTCTCTCAAACGGACTAAATAACATAGGTTATGGATATCATATATTCGTAAGTGTATTGGTCAATTGTTGTACATTTACGTAATTTGAAACTGTTTGCCCAAAATTATAATGAGCAAGAGGATATGCTTGCAACAGTAAAAGAATTTAGTGATGATATCACCATGGGCTTTGCCCAAGACAAATGTGCCAAGGCAACCTTTAAAAGAGGGATGCAGGTACAGACAACGGATATAGGACTAGATAATGAAACAGTGATCTGTGAACTGGGCCAGGAAGAAGAATAAAAATATCTTGAAATTAATGAAGGACAAGGGATCCAACATGCAACAATAAGAGAGAAAATAGAAAGGAATGTTTTAGACGAATAAGGACGATAAACTAAACTCAGCTAAATGCACGAAATTAGCTTGAAGCTAATAACATTTTAGCACTATCTGTTGTTACATACTCTTTTAATGTGATAATTTGGATTTTGAGACGGGTGTTGAGAATAGATAGAAAGATCAGAAAGCTTCTAACCATGTATAGCATGCACTATTCCAAAGGAGATGTAGATCGCATCTACCTACCTAGGGAAGAAAGGAGTTAAGGACTGATCGAACTATAGTTCATATACGACCACAACCGAAAGGCTTGAGAGATATCACTGGATGCTAAAACTTGTCTAACAGCACAGATCAACTAAAAAGTCACATTCAATAACTAAATAATGCCAAAACTTCAAACAAGATATACATCAAAACGATCAGGGTGAAATTAGAGGTGTGGTATCAACAAAGGAGGCGAAACATAAAAAAAAAGAATAATCAACCTAAAAACCAACAGGGAAGAAAAACCCTCACATGGCCAATACCCATTCCGGATGATGACAAAAATCCAACCCATCAGTGGTAGCGGAGCTCTGGACAGGAACCAGAAACAAGGGTCTCTAGACCAAAGCCTGCTTACAGGATCTTACCACGGAAATATTTTTAGGAACGGAACAATTCCAAAATATCGCTTCTGTACACATGCTGAGGAGACTATTGACCATCTAATATCTGGTTGCTCTCCCCTACTCCACCCACCCAATTTTAGGGCAATACCTTCACTGGAAGATATGCCAACACTATAACCTACACCACACAAAAAATAGTAAGAGCACACACCACCACCAGTGATAGAAAGTGAAGGCGTTACTTTGTTATCGGATTTAACCATACATACCGGCAACAGTATACAAGCCAATAGGTCAGATATAATAATAAAAAATTCCAAAGATCATAAATGCCATTTTATAGACATGACCATCTCGTCTGATGAAGACATCTTAGCAAAAGAATTTTAAAAACTTTGAAAATATAAAGGTCTTGAAATAGAAATTGCAAGGATGTGGCATTTTAACACAACCACTATTCCAGTAGTGGTAGGAGCACTAGAAATGATTAGAAAAACACTGACGCACACCTTAAAAAATACCAGGAAATCCATCTTCACCAGATACAAAGGATCGTAACGATCAGCACATACTTAGAAAAACTCAATCCAATAGTCTCTTGCCAAAACTTTATACCCAAATTACGTGCCCTATATATTTTTCTTCTCTTGAATTTGGTGTTCGTTTAGATTCTTTTTTTTTTTTTCTAATTTAATATGTCTGTCCATGTCCAACAGCTAGAATGCAAATAAAGATATTCAGAGAAAAGGAGAAGGAGGAGGAGAGGGAAAAAGTAAAATGCTCAATAAATTTCTGTGAAAAACTTCATTTGTCTCAAGGGAAAAGTCTGGTAAATGATTGTAACAAACAGCTAATAAAGGGAAAAAATAATAATAATAATAATAATAATAATAATAATAATAATAATAATAATAATAATAATAGACCAATCACGTGCTTACCACTTATGTAGAAGAACACAGTGATGACATCGGAATGGAATTTGGAATAGAAAAATATGCAATCATGGTAATGCACAAAGGAAGGCTCACAATGGCTGAAGGAATAGAACTCCCAGACAACAGTAAGATTAAAGCACTGACCGCACAAGACCGATAAAAATACCTGGGCGTCCTTGAATGTGACACGATAAAACGGGAAGAGATGAGGGAGAAAATAAAAAGAAAATACCTTAGAAGGATAAGGAAACTATTAGAGACCAAATTAAACAGAAGAAAATCTAATAAAAAGATTGAACACCTGGGCTGTATCAGTAGTGAGATACACAGGACCATTCCTAAGATGGACAAAAAAAGAACTCCAATCAATGGATAGGCGAACAAGGAAACTTATGACAATGCATAAAGCCTTACACCCAAGAGATGACACAGATAGACTATACGTTAAGAGAAAAGAAGGTGGAAGGGAACTCATTAGCTATGTCTAGAGAGCTAAAGCAGATCTAGAAAAGTTCGTGCAAGCAAACAGTGAAGAAATCATAAAGAGTGCACGAAACAGCGGAACAAATAACAAATTAGAAAACAATGGAACAGTACAGCAAACTAGGAAAGAAAATGGGAAAAGAAAAAATTGTACGGAGAGTTCAAAAGACAGATACAAGATGTGGCAGACGAGAGATCCGAAAAGGAAACCTGAAGAGAGAAACGGAATCGCTCATCATGGCAGCTCAAAACAAAAGCATCCGGACAAATCAAACAAAAACAAAAATTGACCGAACACAGACAAACAGCAAGTGTCGCCTATGCGGTGAAAGACCGTAAATCACATAACTAGTGAATGTAGTCAACTCGCCCAGAATGAGTACAAGCATAGACACGATAGAGTAGCAACGATGATACACTGGGAACTAAGCAAACAAATGGGATTCAACCATGTGGAAAAGTGGTATCAGCACAAGCCAGAGGCAGTTTTGGAGAATGACAATCACAAACTACTCTGGGACTTTGACATCCAAACTGACCACCTCATCCAGGCAAGAAGACCGGACTTAGTAATAGTAATAGTTTAGCCAAATAGTAGACGTTGCTGTACCTGCAGACCACAGAGTAATAAAGAAGGAGAGTGAAAAACGGGAAAAATACCAGGACCTAGCAAGAGAATTGAGGAAGATGTGGAACATAAAAACCAAGGTAGTACCGGTCATAGTGGGTGCACTAGGAACTGTCCCCAAAACGCTGAGGGTGAGACTGGAGGAGATCAGGATTAGGGGAAGGATTGAGACCGTACAGACCACAGCACTACTGGAAACTGCACGGATACTGAGGAAGGTGCTAGAGATATAAGTACTGCAAAGAATTGTAGCTCTGTCATGATATGCGAAAGAGAGAGGAGACGTTAGCTGAAGACCTGAGGAGACTTATTGTCACTCAGCCTTCAGCGATAACCACTGGGCAACCGGTGTGAAACTGTAATCGCAGAATTACTGCGACCTACGAGTACTAGGAGAGGAGGGCTGGAGAGTTGAGGAGACTTGCTGTCACTCAAACTCCAGCGGTTACCACCAGGCAACTGGTGTGAGATTCCAAATAATAATAATAATAATAATAATAGTAATAATAATAATAATAATCTTCATCATATATATATCATATCTGTATATGAGTAGGTGGCATGCAATGCTAGGAGGCCAAAGCATCTTTGAGATACAGAAAATTGTCTTCACATATCCTTCGCAAAACACTGTCCATGTAAATATTGTTTTTTTTTATACAACTATGTACTGTTTCTTGTGTAGCCTCTTGTATTGACAACTACTTTGTATATAGGTGGAAAAAAAAGGAGAAAAAAAAACCCCACCAGTGCTTAGTAAGTCATAATATCGTCGTCTGCCTCAAGTTTTTAGCTGAAACTCGGTGTTCAATGAATACTACTCGACATCAAAAAAATAAATATGATAATAATAGTAATAACAATGAAATGCGAATTCGCAATTAATTCGTAAGAAACTTTTCTGTCCTGTCAAAACTTTTATCGTCAATGAAAATGTTCAATACGATTTATTGGCTCTAAAAAGTCTGGCAGGAGGGCGTGTTTTTATGAGAAATGAGTTGATCCGACCCACTATGATATTCAATGATTTGAACTTCAACATTTCCAATGCAAACAGCGATTACGATTTCACAAATGATGTACCTGTAATGAATACACAAAGAAGCTTTACTTACAAAACATGCTGGCTGGTATGGCTCCGGGTGGTTGGCACAAATTGCTACTTTGTCAGAGAATTTATAGTAACTCTTGCAAAGTTCACTGGAGAGAATATAAACCCTCGCTTCCTTCAGATATAAGGGAGAATTCCCTGAAATGAATAGAGAAAACACAAATTGTAAGATATATAATTTGATACTGCATTACAGTCGCAGAGTGTAAAAAATGTTATGTCAAAATGCATTTTATAGACTAGGGGAAAAAATTTGAACTTACCTTTTTCGTCTTGTCCCCATCCAGTCGTAAAGCACAGGGAATTAGGAGTTGCTGGCTTAGATGGAAGACAAGCGATCTGAGTAAAGTTATTTATTGTTACTGGTTGTGAGAGTTCCAATAACGCGATATCGTGTCGGATGAGTCTTGCATCATATTCAGAATGTATGGTAATATTTTTCACTGATTTCAACTGACCCCACATTCTGCTTACGGATCCCACTCTTACTGTGTAAGACGATTCCTTGCTGAATATAAAATATTTAAGAAAAGTAACAAAATAGTGTTCATATGATGAGGGGGGATGAACCTATACGATATGGCTTGGAGCGTTTAATTTTGTGTCAGCATGAGTCTAAAACAAAAATCAATTCATACATTTTTTTATCGAAGTTCATAGATTACTCCTATCCGGCCCATAAGAATGTTCACGAGAAGCTAAAATCCGAATGTTCTATATAAAGAAGTGCAAACAAAATTTCAAGTAAGGGATTGAGAAAATCGAGGTGCGTCGGTAGTTTAGACTCCAACAGTCCCATTCAGTTTAGGTAGAAATCCTAGGGAATTTCTTTTTCTTTTTTAATTTGGTGTCAAAATCGGGGTAAAGATTTTTTTTTCACCTTTAGGGATTAAAATAGAAGATTTTTTTCCATTTTTAGGAGTCAAAATGCAACAAACCTTTTTTGTTTTTAAGGGAAATTTTGTTTCATCTCAGGGAAGATATTTCTACTTTTCAGGGTCGATTTTTTCACAACTTAAAGATCAGAATTGAGAGGGGGTTCTTCATTCTTAGGGGTCAAAATGAGGGGTGTCCCTTTCATGGGTCAAAATCGAGTGAGAAGATGTTTTCACTTTCAGGGGTTGAAATTGAAGTCATTTTTTCCGCACTTTTTGGGGTCAAAATGCAAGCATATTTTTCTTTATTTTTAGTGATTAAAGATGGAGAGATTTTTTCTTCACTTTTAGGGGTCAAAATGGGTGGGGATAAGTTTTTTTTCCCTTTTAGGGGTCAAAATCGCGTGGAAAATGGGGGAGGCACTTTTAAGGGTAATAAATGAGGAGAATATTTTTTTCCCAGAATGAGTTGGGGTAAATTTTTTTTTCAACTTCTGGAGTTGAAATTGAGGGGGGTAGATCTTTTTCACTTTTATGGGTCAAAATTGAGGGTGACATTTTTTTTAAATTTCAGGACAAAAAATCAAAAGGAACTTTAATTTTTTGCTTTTAGGGATCAAAATCAAGAGAAAGCTTCTTTTCGTTTTTAGGTGTCGAAATTCAAGTGATTTTTCCCCTTGTAGAAGTCAAATCGAAGGGAGAAGATTTTCCTTTCCTATTTTAGGTGACAAAATCGAGGGGCAAGTTTTTTTTTTCTGTTTTGTGGCAAACGATCGAAGGGCAATTTTCATTTTTTACTTTTCGGGGTCAAATTCAATCCGGAGATTTTTTTCCACTTTTACGGCTATTTTTTATTTTTAGGAGTTAATTTTTTTTACTATTAGGAGTCGAAATTGAAGGGGAAGATTATTTTTTCAATTTTAGGCCTCGAAATTCCAGGGATTTCCTTCTTACTTTGAGGGGTGAAAATTGAGGGGTAAATCTTTTTTAGTTTACAGTTCAAATCGAGTGGAGGATTTTTTTCACTTTCTTGGGACAAAATCGACGAGGTATTTTTTTCTCTTTTAGCAGTCAAAATCGAAAGAGGAAAAAAATCCTCTTTTAATGGTCGAAATCAGAAGGATTTTCTTCTTCTTTTTTGGCCTCAAAACCGAGGCTGAAGAGGTTTTTTTCTCTCTGTTACAATCTTTGTCTTTGTTACAATCGAGTAGGAACATTTATTTTTATTTTTACATGTTAAAATCAAAATCGTAGGATGAATCGTTTTCATTTTTAGGGGTCAAAATTGAGAGGGAACGTTTACTTACATTTTTAGGAGTCAAAATAAAGTGGGAATTTTTCTCTCCACCTCTAAAGGTTAAAATCATAGGTAGAATTTCGGGGGTCAAATCGAGGAGGGAATTATCTTTCACTTTCGAGGGTGAATTCGTTTTTTTTTTCATTTCAAGTGCACAAATTCTTTGGGGAACTTCTCTCTGTTAACACCAACCCCAGTTTTAAACATTACCCCAAACAACTGAGTGGGACTGTTTTTAAGGGTTATTTTTTATTGGTCAAAATCAGAGGTGGGGACTCCCTTTTTGACATTAATCCCATATCCCTTTTTTAACATTAGCCCTCCTTTTAACTATAGTCCCCTTTTTCTTAACGTCACCCGTCTTTTCCTTATCATTATACCTCCATATTCAACATTATAACAATCGATTTAAACTTTCTGCCATTTTTTAACATCAGCCCCCTCTTTTTTACATTAGCACCACTCTTTCAGGACCTCAGTCCTACTTTTATTTCTAAACTTTAACCCTTCACAAGACCCTTTTTTCACATTAGTCCCCCCTATTTACATTAGCCCGACCATTTTTCCATATTTACTGAGCAACCTTTTTTACTTTAGCATCCCACCCTTTCAACATTAGACCCTTTTTACTGATAGTGTAAAAAATGGTATAAAATCAATTTTTCTAAAATAAATCAAATTAAACGATATTTGATTTCCATTTATCTATCTTTCTATAATGTGGGGGGGGGGCAATCTACCCTCCCCCCGTCAGGGCGAAATTTCAGTCTGGTATTATTTAATCTGTCGAATCCGATTCCTTTAATTTGGGTACTTAAGTCCTTGTAATTTCTCAAGCGATAATAATGATTGAGAAGCCCTTCGCAATATTCTCAAAGTCATAGTCAGTCAGATGCGTTTTTTCAGGCTCAGTAAAAGACTAATACTATAAATCAGCTGAGTGGCATCAAACCAAACTTTTGCAATTGTTATCTTTTCATCCAAGAAGTGTAACTTCAACTCCAATCTCAAATTTTTTTAAGAAAAGTTACAAAATGCAGTACCCGAGATTCTGGTTACTCAACTACAAAACATCAGAAAACTTATATCATGTTGGTCAAGTTAAATCAAAATTAACAAAGGATAGAAATGAATATTTGTTACACACACATTTTCATCATGCTTTACATTCTCACCACACGATTCAAGAACAGAAATCGATTGAAGACCAATTATCAAGACATTCTATAGAAAGCCCGATTTATCAATGAAGTAAGCAAAAGGACCGAAAATTGTAGCTAAACTAAACCCGTTTGTAGCATCTCTTATTTATACGAGATTATCATCTTCACTTATTTTCTTGTAATAATGAAAAGAAAAAACGTTTTCTGTCATATAGTCTTGTAGTAGCTTAGGCTGAAATATAATTCTACTGAGGCCCTGAAAGCACTTTTCATTAGAAGCATGAAGTAAGGTTTTTATGAATCAATATAAGAACTTTAACAAAAAATATGCCGACAATTTTTCCATGCTCTATGGTGTGTATTTTGCAGACCAGGTCCATAGATGACTGAAACATAGTGGAATATCACAAAAACATGAAAGGATCGATTCGAGATGATCCAAACTAACTACTTATTGTATCAGTTCAAAATATATGGAGCAAACGAACAGATCGGTGCTTATCACTTTTATTGTACCCAAATACAATATTCATCACTAATTAATCCTTCTTACAGATATAGACAATCTTATTCATTCAAAGCATTAACAATATAATCGATCAATTAACTTCAGTTTTTCTTTCATAAATTTCCCCCACACACACTCGATGCTAAAAACGGCGCATAAGATTTCTCCAAATATCTGAAGCGCTATGGCAAGTCATTTTACGCTTTTATCTTGCTCCTCTGATAACAGGACACCTACGTCTTCTTGGTTTTCATAGTTCTCCTAAAGGTACGTATCCGTGCACACAAGCCCATTCTTATGACATTTGAAACATCGGAAGTTCCCAACTTTTTTTTTTGTTGACATATTTGCTCAGGACTGTCTACACGATATCTCAGAAATTAGTTTTTGATTGAGAGATATCTTCCCGTTATCTTCCTGTACTGATATCTTGTAAATTTCTGTATTTGCCCCAGTCTTTTAAATACGATATCTGTCTAGGTTTACAGTGAATTTCAATGAACATTTTTGAAAAGGTGGGTTACGGGGTAAGGATGAACTGATTGAATTCCGGGTTGGATCCATATTTGTTTTTTGGTTGAGAGATCTTTGAGAATTGTTTTTCCCGTTCTCTTTTCTTCAAAATTTTTTGTATTCGCTCCTGTTTGTCCGTCTCCGAAAGAATGTCGACGAAATTTTGTGGATATGTAAGTAGTGAAAGAACGCTTAAATTTTGGCATGGATTAAGGAATTCGTTTTCAATTGAGAGATATTTCTTTCGTTTATACACTCTCAAAATATTCACAATAAATTTCTATAGAATTTGTTGGAAGTATAAGCTATACCATAGGGAAGGAGCGATTCAATTTTGAAGTGGACCCAGGAATTTGCTTTTGATTGAGAGATATTTTTTCGTCCCTGTCTGTCCATAAGATATCTCCAAGAGTTCTAAATGAATTTCAATGAGATTTATGGAAGAGTAAGCCATGTGATTAAAAAAAGGTGACTAAATTTTGGGGATAGCTGCCATCTTGGAAATTATACCTTTCCAGGGGTCAGACTGATTTGCATGATATTTGGCATACCTGATTCGACAAAGAATAAAAATGCTGTGAAACCTTTTTGGTGGGTAGGTTGGTAAAGTGTTTTTTCCCCATGAATGCACTCGACCATGTGATAATGTGTGCTTTTGTGATATTTTCCTATATTTCAGGCCTCTAAAAATCTGGTTAGCAAAATACACACCAGGCCTTCGAAAAATTGGCGACGGATATTTCTTTCAAGTACTTATGATAAGGATTCATAAAAACTTTACTTTATGAAAAAGTGTCTATGGGGTTACGAACTGGCACACACTAGAGGGAAAAACCTGTAAACGTTTGACTTATCTGTATTACCTCACGCAATGTGCAGCCGTCAGCACGTATCTTTCACTTATCAGTGTACCGCCGCATAAGAAAAATCCGCCACGTAAAATAACCACCTGCCAGGGCCATTCACCGGGCAACGAATAGATACCGTACCGAATATTTGGTTCAACATCTGGCCTGAAAGCACGAGTACCACAACCTAAAATCAGATAGAAAAAAACTTTTACATGACAGGAACACCTAATGATATCTTTCACGAAAGATATCATTAGGTTGCTACATAGGAAATGTCAATTTTATGAAACAGTGAAATGAAGGATGATATAAACAACAAAAAGAAGCAAATATTTGATAAAAAATACATCCCATTTGGAGTAATAACCTTATTTCAACGATCCTCAAATGATGATACGTCATCTCTATAGAATTATTTAAGATTAGTGATCACAAATTCAGTAAAAGCACAAACTGTCTTTCAAATAATCGACTTTTTTTAAAACTAAGGATATGAAGTTCAAAATACTCGAAAAGATGATAATCATTTTGAGAAATGTCTGGTGAATATGGATGATGTTGCGAGACTTCATATCCCAATTTTCTAAGCTTAGATACAGTCAGCTTAAAAGTGTGGTGTGTGTGAAACTGTCATGGAGTATCTCATTAAATCCACAAGGGAAACATTCTTCCAACTTTTAAACCTTTCCCATCGCCTTGAGATGATGATATAGAAGCCGCTGAAATCCTAAAGTCGCCAGAAAGTGCTCAAAGTGTTGTTCACAGGTCGTTGGCCACTGCAGTCGATAATTCTTCATCATTAAGAACGGGTTTGAGCCCTTTCAAGGCCTATTATTGGTACCTATATTCACAGACCTGAATCGCACTATAGTCTTCAATCCTGTTGTAAAACCTTATGAATACTCCTGTTAAACATTAAAGCTGCTACTGATACCACTAACATCTAGTAATACGAAGGCCAAGAGACAATCATACCCCTTTTTGTGACATTACTTGCTTTTCCATAATATAGTACTGAAGATGTCTTTTTAATTGTACATACGCTTGTCTATTGTTTAGAATTTATCTCCCACTTTAATCAAATCAATAATCTATCAATCAACAAATAAAAATTCCAAATGCTTCATCGACGTTACCAGCTGCTCGAGCAGCATTATGTCCTAGTTTGAATTTGTACTAGAAAACGACCTTATTGGGTTGGCCATTACAGTTAATAGCTCAAAACCTTCATAAACGACCATCATGATTCTGTTCACTAAAATGTAATTACATGAGTGTATATTTCATTTTTAGCATCATTCTGTGCGAGAAAAAGACATAGTATGTGCAATAAACTAATATCTTCCAGTAGCTTTGCATCCTACCCCTCTAGTCTTCCCATATTAAAAAATTCAAAGCAATCAGTGCACAAGTCAATCATAGCAGATGCATATGATTAACAATCGACTATAACTCATCACAAACATGTTGAATATGCAATCTAGCTTCAAAGAAAAAAAAAGTATGATGTAGTTGATATTTGATAAAGGTATTTAGAAATAAATATCTAACGGGTAATTTATTTTCGAACGAGCTCATCACAGCATTACTCTCTGGTATCATCAATAATTTACTTATATTCACGCTAAGTCACGCATACAAACGTATACGTGAGTGTGATATAGAGACACAGAGCGGAAACCAGTGTATACACACACGTGCAACATTTGCAAAATGAGAAACAAATGCATGGGCATATTAATAGATAAACATGAACAGAAGCAAGAATGGATATCTTGCTATGAATAGTGACAAAAAGTTAAAATGACAAGCACGATCTAAATGTTCATTCTTAATTTCATGGATCTATTTCTCTTGAGATATCATTTTGTCAGGACGACAAATGGTAACTTTTGCGAGTGTAATTGTTTCTTGTCGCACAAAAATTTGAACTTGGCAATATATAATATATAAACTGTGTACATTTGTACCCTGGCTTATAGTGAATTAGAATCCTTCAGTTCAAAATGATTTGTTATTGTTCGTTATTTCTAATCTTTGTAACAATATGCGTAGGGTAGCCTAGCGATGAGAAAACAGCATTTATTTTACACAAAGAATATAGATTTTCCAACATTAACCCCAATTCTATCAGGATATCGTCGTAAATATTTCGAAACTGTCAACGAATAGTATTTCTTCTAAACGACGATACATTTGTGACCGTTAATATTTCGAAAAAAGTGAAAATTGCCGTTTGATAAACATCTGTCATCACTACGCACCAAAGAGACCCAAGAAAGACACAGACGTAGTCGTGGACTTACCATGAACGCAGCCAAAACTTACCTGAGCCACCTGTGTACCATATATGCGAGCGACCTAACCCACCCAGGCAGTCAACCAAGAAAAATCACCTTCCCTATACATACGTGTCGAAGGTTGGCTGTTCTCAGCATCCACGTGCATTCATCCTTCTGCGCACACATACGCATATATATACACAGCAGTGCAAGGCAATTACGCAAGCGATATGAACTCATTTATCAATCAACTAAAGAACTAATAAACTCATCTTTTATCGAAAGACATACATATACTTTCCATAAACACACACTCACATGTATATATATGTGAACTACAGAGACATTTCTTCAGATAAAGCATTTGCATGATAATTGCACCGTTTTCAATAACGCTTCTTTCCAGTCTAACTTTTAATAACCCTAGCACTTCTATATCTTAGGATTAGTGAATATCTATCTTGTTATTCTTATGTTTACAAACTAACAAGTCTTCCACTTTTCATTCATACATTGTCGTGTATTTTTATTCCTATCCCTTCCTTAACCTACACTGTCACTTTGTCACATAAATCTTCCTTTCAGTTTGCCTCTGTCATTTATACACTAAGGTACCTAATTGTCGCCCCTCTGCTTATTAATTTTGAGAAAAAATTAACCAATTCAAAATTTTGAACCACCAATATACTCTTCAGTTAAATTTTAGCTCGGAAAAATATTCTTGTTTCTGTCAATACTGTACTTACATACTTCCCATATGACTACCTCGTCCTTACTATAAAGCTTTTCCAAACGACTTGGTTTTCTTCAGATTCTACAAAATTTTGTCAGTGGCCATAATTTCCCATCCCCTGGCTTATTCAACCCCCGTTTATTAAATTGTGACAGATTTTCCAACTCACTGATTATTCCGATCCCCGACAATAAAGCGAGATAGCACATTATCAGTAGAGGGTCGTTTAAAAAAAGGATATAGCTTCAAATGGGTCATATTTTGATTAAATATTTATTGATTTTATTGTTTATATCATCTCACTATTTCAAAAACGACTTTCCATGTTTTGCAACTTACAATATGCTAAACACGTCAAAAGTAGAGCCGCAAAATATTGACGAGTAATTGCTACAAAAATCTGTGTAAAATATATTAATTTGACAAGTTAAATCAATAAAGTCGTCGTGATTATTAACGATTCTCTCTGTGTCCCTGAGATTTTCGGAGACATCCAGCATATACACTCAGAAACGGTCTGAAAGGCTTTCCCCACGGAAATAGTAGCGAAGAGTTGATTGAGAAAAATATATTATTATTCAATGATTTACTCAAGTTCAAAAGCTAAATTAGAGTAGCGGCTGAAAACTCGCCTTGGTTTTGTAAATGGAATAATTAATTAGAACAAAATACTCGCGTTTTAAGCTGCACATCAAATTCAGCAATTTGCAAGATCTGAAAGAAATGAAAAGAAAACGGGTGAAATTATGATACCCGGCATCCAAAGCTAATAATACGACTTTTACTACCCTAAAAGCATGCTTATACACACTTTGAATATATTCAACTCAGATGGATATGAACAGACTAAGATAAAAATAAATGAACAGATAGATAGATAGATATTGAACAGTGTACTAATATAGGATCAAAGTCAAGAGAACACACGAAAAATATGCAAATGTAATTGCCTGGTGTTACTTTTTGAAAAGTTTGGATGAAACACTTTCATTATTTTTATTCATATTCTTAAATTCTAATTGATTGCTTTACTACATCTTACTGTCATTGCTTTTTATCGCAACACTTAGGGTCGATCAATCCTGAGCAAACTGTTTCAATAGCCTAAAGTAGAGGAAGGTGGGGTTTGTCGGTCCACTTTTTAAACTTCTTACTGTCAGGTAACTGTCCAAAACTCAACATTCCTAAACATGGTGACAGTATTATCATCTTACTCAATGTTAGTCAGTATCAAGTCCTTCCCAAATATTGTTTTAGACGAGAGAATTAAGATAAAAGAAAAAAACGTTTATCAAAGGTCCAATCTGCCCCATGTGGGTACATTGGACCAACGACAAAAAAAAAAAAAAGAAAGAAAAACAGACTCTGGTCCTGAAACCTTTCAAATATATTCTAACTCGATAACTGGAGTTTACAGTAGCGAACTAGTTTCAATTGGTATTGTATTGAGTTCTTGTATAGTCCAGTATGAGTAGCGCTCACTTAGAATTGCTTTGTTAACCTTCAGGTAGTTGGATGTTGTCAAGTCAATAGGAAAATGCAGAATTGACTTTGTATGTTTGGTATCTTCAGCTGACATGGGTGGAGGCAGGCACATGACAATACCCTTTCCTTAAGCGAGAGGGCCTGTCGTGGGAGAGTTGACAATGTGCAAACGGAAAAAGACTTGAGAATACTTAATACATCTCCATTTTTTTATTTTATTGAAAAGCGTAATAGCTTACGTATATTTCACATGTGGCGGCTTCCGTCAGAGCTTTGAAAGCGAAAGTTGCGGTGGTATATTAGGTAGTTACTAGTCTTTTTCCTTTTCCACACTGTCAACTTTTCAAAAATATTCTTCCGGGTCTACATCTTTTCTCCTCATCCCCACACACAGGGAATTTGAAGGGATTGATCAACCTGTTCATCGTCAAAATACTAAAGTATCCTGTTTCTTGTTAGATGATTCACACATCTCCCTAACTCACACTACCAGGAAATTACTTCATGTTCTAGGAATATTTCTTCCTTTGTAGCAATCATTACACTCCTTATGTCCTTCGAACTTTTGGGAAGCACTTTGTGTTTTGGCAGCAATGTTTCTTTTCAGCGAATATCATTTAACTTAAACTTTGGATATTTCTTTCATTGTTATAACCTTAGGTAAAACACTTATTCGCAAACAAGAACAAGAATAAAAAAGTTAGTTCGACAGTTCAGAATTAAATGTTTAGAATCATATATATATATATATGTGTGTGTGTGTGTGTGTGTGTGTGTTCGAGTATTAATTTACTTACGCAACCATCGTTGGATAATATCCAGGAATAATTCCTTCTTCGCTGTATGTGGACACCATGAATTTAAGTCCGCGTCCACTCTTGAAGGATTGAAGAACTGTACCAACCCTAGAAGAAACCAAACAGAAAATTTCATTGAAAAAATGATGTAACTACGAAATAATGAACTTTCAAACTGCTTGGGCATCCCAGAGATTTTTTTTTTTTTTTGTTAAAAACTTATGAAATTGGTCGTTAGTCTGATATATTAGTGTGTTAAATAACAAAATGAAGGATATTGAAAATTACAAATGACAGATATCATAGTTTCCAGTGATTGAAATAGAAACAAACTTGGCTGCTGCAGGGTTATACCTTACCCCAATTTCTGAAGATGATTACTGAAACTGCAATATATATATATATATATATATATATATATATATATATATATATATATATATATATATATATATATATATATATATATATATATATATATATATATATATATGAAATAAGCCCTTGCGTATCTGTAAAATAGATTATCGTGGGTATTCAAGACTTTTCTGTCTGGCTAGGTCGTTAAGAGAGTTGGCTATTAATCACTTGGTCCTGATTTCAAATCACGGTAGAAAAATATTAATTTATTAATTGAATTTATTTATTTGAATGAAATAAGCCATTGCGTATAAATTCTGGTAGATATGTGAGACTTGTCAATCTAGCTTAGTTTTGACCCCTGAAAATGAAAGAAGCTCTCAGAGGAAGAAGAACGGGTCCTCTTTGATTTTGACCCCTAAACATAAAAAATCAAAAGTTCCCTCTCAATTTTGATTCCTAAAAGTAAAATGTAAAAGTTCCCTCCTGATTTCAGCGCATGAAAGTGAAAAATAAAGAGTCCATCCATATAATCTACAAAACCTCCAAACCCCAAATTTCGTTTACGGGAAAAAATGATTTATCAATGAAGTAAAGAGCTCAGCAGTGTAGTTACATTGTAAATAGAAACCCTCACCCTCTAATCTGTTCAGGAAACACGATTAATATGTTAGAGAGAAAATAGTGCCGTCAGAATATGAAGTCATGTGAAAAAATCCTTCAAAGAATAATTGGTCAAAATAAACGTTCTTTTATTTATGACATAACTATGACATAAAATGGGGGTCTGGTTTAGCATTCTAGTCATATAGTTAATCGAACCCCCTTTCTAAAACCCTTGAAATGTTACAAATCATTCGGATTTTTTTTGCACTCTCTAACCCTGCACATTTCAGGGATACCACGAATCATTACCTGTGGCTGCAGAGTCAGAAAATTTCACACACGCATACACACATATATATGTATGTGTTGATATATCATATATCAGAAGTTTTTTTGAGCTCACTTATTTAAATAAGAAAGTACTCAGAGAGCGTATACATCATCTGGACGGGACATTATGCACGGGTCCACCCCCAAATTCAATCACTGCTTCCTATAGGCTACCTATTATCCAAACTTTGGAGATATTGTGTGTATAGATATAGAGTTGGGGCGATATTATGTGGTATGGCCATATAGCTATTACGGAAGGGAAGAAATTGTTGATGGCTCTGCCTCGAAATTCAATCAATAATTTTGTATTCTATTGTCTACCCTTCTTCGAAATTCCATTGAAATTCATTGAGAACTGGAAATATCGTGTGAACATTAATGTATGAAAAAGAACCTGGAAAATATCTCTCAATCCAAAAAAAATTCCAGGATCTGCCTCCAAATACAACCAATTCTCTCTTGCAACATTGTCCACCCTTCCTCTGAACGTCATAGAAATTCATTGAGTACTTTCGAAGATATTGTGTGAACAGTAAGTTTTTTCGTAAATAAATTACTTTATCTTATATCATTTGTTATCAACGAGTAAAAATTATTCAAGAGAATTATGTACAGTGAATTTGATTAAGCTTTGTTGCCGGTTGATGTGTTGCTATTGAAGAATGGAATGAAAAAAAAACGGTATGAAATTACCATGTATACCTTGAAGTTGATTCGTTTCAAAGTTTTTTGTACAGCTCAGAAGTGCACCGCTCAAGTTCTTATAATTTTATGTGCTTTAGTTTTGAGCTTATACCTAGTCACATCAATACCCTGACTGTAAAATCGAAACCTGGAATAATCGAAACTTTACCAATCAAAGTATTATTTAATCACTGTCCCACCGCAGCAATATCTGACACAAGGTTGGGCTTAATGTGGGAAGAAACAGTAATTTACCGCCAAAAAATGGCTCCAGCCGACGCAGTTACCTGCGAAAGCTGGGCCGAGTAATGATGGGAGAGCCTAAGGACGAATCCAAAGGCCTCCCGTTGCGCTTAGCAAATGCAGCCTCGGTATAACCTCATTGGCCAACGTTTGCACCGGCGCACTCGGTCTTTGATACCCTGCACACAATCTCCGGCCTATTCAACGGACAAGCGTCAGTACCGACTCCTCGGTCTATGCCGTGGAGCAGATACTACACTTTGATTCCGAAGATTGGGCCAGAAACCTGTGCCAGGTAAGTATTTACCAATCAAAGTAAAAAAAAAATGCCAATTTATTCAAGTCAAGGACATTTAACTCAGTCAGTCAATTAAGTCATTTGTAAAATAGGAATTCATGTACACTATGTATTATTTAAAGATAACTAATAATAATTTTCAATTGAAATGCAATAGATTTTCTTACCCTTTACCAACTGCTTTACAAAGTTCACTGGCTATTCTCCGGTTGTTGATATTATGTTCACATAATGCTTCATAATTTCCATTTTGCATCATAAAGACAGCTGTTTCATTTTGGATAACTGCAAAACAATGCAATACATGTATAATGCAATATGACAACATGTTATATTGACCAGCGTATCGATGATTCATCCGACAGTATTTGAATGAAATACAATTGGGAAGGCCATATAATGGTGCGCAAATGAGATTTCCTTAGAAAAAACAAATACACGTATCAATTATTTCTTTCAATCTTATACACACACTATACCCCAGGTAGAAAAAAAATGACATACTCACCAATACACTACCCTACTTTATTTTTTTGGACACTCAAGAACCACATGGCTCAATTGATTAAAAAGTGATCAACACTCACTCACACTCGGGATATTACACCAACAATTAGACATGGGATCTATTAATAGACTCCTTTCTGTATTTCTCTCACATTCCTGGTGATGTTGATTTTGAACTGATGAGACGTTAAATTAAAAAGAATTCTTCCAAATTGCCTCTTCATTCTAACAAGCTATATTATAAACTCCATTTCAAACAATAAAATAGAAAATTACAGGAAGCAGCCCAACTAGGGTCGCGGTAAAACACGAGAAGTAAAGGGAAGCAACGTGAAGCGAAGCAAAGATAGCATTTATTAACAGCAAAAATTGTCTTAATCGATGAACAACCCTAACCCTTGACCCTAAATTCTTTGATTAATCACCCACAAACCTCTGTATAAAAGCTTTTTTAAAACTACATTCCTCTGGCTTCCCGTCACAAAAGCAAAGGGGAGCGACTTAAAGTGAAACAAAGATACAATCTACAATCAGTAACAATTGCTCCCATGAATCAATAACCCTAACCCTAAATTATTTCATTAATCACCCCAAAGCTCTGAAAGAAATCTTTGTTTAATTAGTTTCCACTTGCTGTCCGTTGCTTCTCGTATTTTACTGGGACTGGGGCTATGCAGTGAATTTTTGTGTTGGTCATACTGCACTTGAAATAATTGCCATTCTGATTACCATTCATGCTGATGATTTTCCCAATTGTAATAAACACCTTTTCGATAGTAATGATTAAATAACGAATATTTCTGCATGCTTTTTTTTTTTTGCTAGAAAACAATAACCGGTTTTACAGACCATGACACACCCAGAATACATACTTCTTGTTACAATACTATACAATATATATTATATATAATTCAATATATACTTAATGACATCCCTGTTCTTTACAATGCTAAAGAATGAAATATAGGTTTACTTCCAAATGGAAAAAAATAATTTAATCGCTTTATGATAATATCTAAGATTGGAAGCTGTAAGCGCTCAGAACTATTCATCATTATCTGATAACTCTGACAAATGGTCGCCATTTTCTGGGCACTCACCAAGAGACACCATTAAGAGCATCCAAACTAATCGTCTATGTTACCGGAGCACTCAGTCAACATCAACAGAGCTCATACAAATAACGATTTTCTGAGCACTCAGACAAATAGTTTCCATTACTTAGAGCACTCAGACAAAGTCACCATTATCGGAGCGCTCAGTCAAAAAAATCAGCATTATCTGAACATTCAGGCTAATAGTTACTATAATCAGAGCACCCAGACTAATGGTATCTATTATCTGAACAGTCAGACAAATAGTCACCATAATCTGAATTCTCATACGAATAGTCACCATTATCCGAACATGCAAACTAAGAGTCAGCATTATTTGAATCCTCAAATTAATAGTAGCCATTATCTATGCATTCAGATTAATAGTAAGTACTATCTATGCACTTAGGATAATAGTTCCCATTCTCGAAGTAAACGCTAAGTAAAAAGTTATGAAGATAATTATCTTTTGAATTTTCCAAAAGATTGGATAAATTGCATAATTAAATGAAATTTATTTAGTACATTCTTGATAAGTATAATACGTTAGTTAGTTCACTGTTGGAAAATACGGTTGTGTACTGCGTGGATTTGGGGGAGTCAACTATGACAGGTCCATATAGAATGACGAACGTTTTTGCAGACTGCAAAATCCAAGTAGTGTTTGTTGCCAGAGAACTATTTGCCTTGTTTCAAACATACATCAATGAAGACGGGTACTTCAGAAAATGATGAGCGTTTTTTGCTGACCCGCAAATCTTTTAGGGCGAAACGATTGTCCTCGAGTGGAGACAATATTATTTTATTTTTATGGCGTAATTAAGGGTTTTTCTTAGGCACGGAACGTATATTATCTATATCCTAATCATGGGGCTTTTCTCATGAAAGGCTGTTCACAGCCTATGGTCAATAGAGTACGTCGATAAGCAAGCCAGCAGTCGTTACTTTCATCTGTTTTCCTCACCTTATTCCTTGCATCTACCGTGCTACATTTCCTGACATCATTCATAAGCAGCAGGACCCCGAAGTTGAGAAATGGAGAAATAAACGAGACGCAAGGTTGAAACAACGACATTTTCTTCTTTTTCGTCTCTGCTAATTTTTGCCTTTACTGCGGACACGCAAATCACAGGTCCTACCCTTAAGCTGCTGCATCATTTCTGTTGGTAGCTCTTTACGCAACTTAACTGTACCAAGATATCGGCCAGCAGTGATCAAGTCATGTTTTGAAGTCAGATCTAATATTTATTATCACAGTATAAGTGTCGGTTTAATACCATTCATTTTTGATTGAATACAAAAAAAGGGAAAATACTCACAGCAGTTATGTTCATCTGAGGAGTCTTGGCAGTCCGGGACACCGTTACATCTTTGCCTTTGTGAAATGCACTCTCTATTCCGGCATCTAAATTCACTTACATTACATTCTTCTGTAAATAAAGATGACATACATCTTAAGTGATTGTTCTGTTTGAGGACTGAAAAAGTTCATTTGGTAATTGTAAATTTGATAGCCAACAGTAGTTAACTACCTGCAGTAATATGCTGAAAAGAGACAACATGTTCTGACTAGAAAACTTGAAATGGTGTTGTGTCAGAAGAGAGTCTACGACCTCTCCTGAAAGACAATTGAAATTGCTTATTTGTGAATTAAAGCCAGGGTATTTCCCTGAGTATTTAGGAATCATGTTTGAAATAAAAAATAAATATAGAAGTTTAAATTATCACTCCAAAGTTGCTAAAATGCATTTCATTTGCATGGTTAGCAAGAAAAATATTCACGTGATAACAACGATAGATATATCACACTGAAACTGCAGATAAGTTCGAGCTCTTCTGGGGAATTATTAGTAAGAGCTTATTTGATATTAAAATGGATCAATCGTCAGGATTGAATTGGAATTTCAGAACGGTCCAGAATTGGTCTATTAATGTAGGGTATGATTCAGGCAATGGCAGTGGGCCCATACAGCTGGGAGTTAGGGCGCAGTAAGTAGCCTGGAACATTTTGAAATTTGAATAATTACAGGAACATTTTGAGGTCGTATGAAATGAGGGATTATCCCTAAGTGGCCAAAGTCCATTTCGCTATAAAACGACTATCCTGACTGCGAATCGTAAAGTTCCACACTCTCGCTAACTCGATATTAAAAATTAAACATCGAGTGAGCAAGTGTGTGGAACTTTGCAATTTACAATTGCGGTTGCCATTTTACAGCCATCTCTAATCGGGGCAGCTAATTTATAGCCAACCGAAATAGGGATTTCCGAAATTGGTATCAGAACATATTGTAAGGTTGTTTTAAGGTTGTTCCAGACTCTAGCAAGAGCGATTGTTGACTTAATGTCTCTCTTGCAGACATTTTTGAACATAGAGCCACCCATATGCTCATTTGCCAGAGGCTAGTTTCCCATATAGTAGGTCCTTCAGGATTCCCCATGTCCAACATGCAGTGAACGTGGTCAAGCCAACGGAGACGGCGTTGTCGGAGTAGGATGTAGAGGATGGGTATCCAGGCACAGCCAGGACCTTGCTGATGATAACTACACCAACCATACTGCTGACCTACAGGAATAGTTTCCAGAATTATTCCTCATTTTAAAGCGGCAAAATACAGTAAAACACTGGTTACCGCTGCCTCATTTAGCGCTGATTCGCCACAATGCTCTTTTCCAAATTCCTTAGTAATCAATTTAGAAAGGTTAAATCACCGAAATAAAAAAATGATAGATCACTGACAGTCCTCAAAGTAAGTGTATACTATACACCTTGGATAATGTACCACGTACATGAGAATTAACACATACATATAGACATAGAAATATACAATAATTTATCATGTTTCGATATATATCGATATGTAGTATTATTTCACCAGCTCCAGAAAGTAGATACCAAATGATATGAACAACACCAACACACTCCATCTTGTTGAGGCTCAACAACATCATATATTTAGAAAAAGATTGCAGACATAATCCCTATGCTATGTTATAATGACCCTGTTTTTTGTGGGGGGGGGATTTTTTTTTTATAGACGTATCTAGAACGGTAACCTAGGCGTTGCTGTATTTGGTTGTTGCATATAAGATTTCACAAGCAAAGGTTGTTAATTTTATATAAGTTGTAGAAATGAAAAAAAAAACACAAAAAAACATTTTACCGCTAGTCTTTACTCTATACTATGCCGCTGTGCAAGAGAAAAAAATTCAATGCTACCCACGACATAAGATTAAATAACAATGAATAAATTGTAATGTAAAACCAATACACGGAATGATTAATTTCTTTTATTAAAAAATTATTTTGGTAAAAGTAGCTAATCTTTGTTTCTTAAACTTTTGACAAAAAATCATGGATCGTCTAAGAAAGTGAAATATTTTCTGCACACTTCACACTTTCTAATTGCTCACAGGCTTTTTGGTCCCACACACGCAATGGACAATGATAGAGAAAAGTTGATCATAGAGAACAATAATAGAAGAGAAAGATTTACTGATGAGGTTTGTATTTCTTTGTAGATCTTATGTAAATAGAAATATAATCTTTAATTCATTATTCAAGTTTCTCCTACCGGCATTTAAATCTTATGCTTTCAGAAATTATCTAATGAGGTTAGGTAGTTGAATAAGAGACTAGAAAGAGAGGAGATAGAAATTAGAGTTAGGTAGTTTGATAAGAAGGTAGGAATAGAGAGTGGAGAAAGGAAATTTAGGTAGTGCACCAAGAGGTTAGGGATATTTTCGCATATGGTACTGATCCCATGTTTGTATAACATTTTGTCAAAGATATAGATTGGAAACTAGGATAGGAAGAGATAAGGATTGGAATTGTAGAATGCATAGACAAAGAGCTGGAGATGAACAGAGACATGAAATAATGCGTAAGCTTAGTCGTCAACGGTATTGGAATTTCCACGAGTTCAGCAAATAATTAATTATTAGCTTCCATTTAATTATGGTTCATTATTACTAGCTGAGAACCTGCTCCAAGGACAGTTTTCAAGTAGGTCACTGCGGACTTGGGTGGACTTGCATCCTGCCAAGGGTGTGGTCATTAAAAACTTGTAGTCCAGGTCTTAACCAGACTTGAGACTTTCAAGAATCACTAAGCTGATGCATGCAACAGAGACCAGGAATTCGTCACTAACCTCCTCCATAATCCCTTATGAGTTTTCTCTTACGTTACTGTTGCTGTTATTATTATTATTATTATCATCATCATCATCATCATTAATATTATTATTATTATCATAATTATCATTATTATTATTATTATTATTGAAGACCCAAATGGGACCTTTGGCCCTAAAAAGAATTCAAAACTGCTTTTCTTACGAGGCAAGGGTACCCTTATCAATATTTCTGGTTACAATGCACAATTTTAGCCACTTGGAGACCACATATTGATAAACGGAATCAGACCTTTAGTATTGGATAAATAGATAGATAGATAGATAGATAGATAGATAGATAGATAGATAGATAGATAGAAATCAGACCATTATTGTCAGGGAGAGTGCAAACTCAAACCCCAAATCATTATTTTATTCCGCGTCGCCAGAGACAGATTGTATGAACGACCAAAAATGATATAAGCCGGATGAGTTTTGTTTTCCTACTCTGTACAACACGTCACCACAATGAACAAACAAAAGTAGATTTAGGAATCTTTTGTTCTCTTTGATGAAAAAGACAAATCTACATCTTCTCACGTTCATGTGTGACTTCGATAATACGAAGACTAAAGGATAACAATGGCGCAAATCCAGTTATTGAGTTCCGAGCTTCCATACATTTTAAATGCATAACATCTGTATTCAATTTCAAAAATGAAATAATTCTATTGAAAATTTTCGGAGCACTAGATTTTGTTGAACTTTACATTTCTGGATTTCAGTTTTATTCAATAACTATGCTTCAGAAATAACCACGGAGAATAAAAATTGAGATATGAAAAAACCTTTATTCATAAATTAAGTTTTTGATAAAAATCTTTGAAGATTGATATTTGGATTGATATATTTTTCACAACACAAAAATCTACAATATATCAAGAAAAAACAACCACAAACCTTTCCAAACAAACGATTATTTAAGTTATATTAAAGTTTTTTTTTTAATTTTCTGAATAATGATGTATTTTCTCCGACTGAGGTTTCAAATATAATTTTAACGGGGACTTATCTTTATAGAAAAATAAATATTTTTAGTAGCCAGTAGCCATAAATTTTACTTACGTTGATAAAAATTAGATATAGCTCTCCCTCCTTGGAGAATCGCATAATATTCGCATCTTATTGTCAGACAATGATGATTTTTCTCTTGTTTTACCACGTTAGGGTTAGACGCAGGATTAGGGGTAGAGATGAGTTATTTGGAATCGTAGTTATTGGAATATGGGATGGTAAAACAATGCAATACTACAAGCTTCGTAGGAAGGACAACATTTTCTTTTCAACTTGTATCCATACATTTTTCCAGGTTGAAATCTATTTTTGCTCTGATCTACGGGGCTTTGAGGGCAAGACATCATTAGTTTGATTATACGGCTGATAACTTCTGACATAAAATAGCATATGCAGACATCTAAAACAAATGCAGAGTGCACTAAGTTGATCAATAGAATATTTACCATTTTGTTTCACCATATTCTACGAACTTTCAGGCATCTTCATTATTCCATTCTCCCAGAACTTTTTATTTTTCACAGCAAAGAACTGCTGTAGGTGCCTTTTGCCGCTTTTTTATCAAAATAATTTTGCAAAAATCTGAATAAATGACAAGCCGTTGATGCAATATCTGCTAAATACTTACCGATGAGTGAAGATTTCCAAGTCGAACTGTAACAATTTTTGCTTTGACACCAACCAACAGCCGGTTTAGAGTTATTCTAATAGAAAATTATTAACCAATTCCGGACGCTTTTCATCAATCGCAGCCTTCAACAGGGAAGAGTACTTTTCGAAAAAAAAATCAATCATATGCTTCTCTAGAAATAGCTCATACTGGAGGAAATGGGGTTTCAACCCTATGATATACATAGATTCAACTTCTCTGTATGAGGAACAGCTTTTGGTACGGTTAGTGATGGTTCATTTCTCTTGTCTCAGGATCTCCTGCGATCCATGTTGTTGTTAAGTATCCAGTTTTCACTTTTTATTTTATGTATGCATGTATACATGCACATTTATGTATGTCAATGTATATATGTATGTATGCATGTGCGTGCTTGTAAGTAAAAAAAAGGTTTTTAATTACGTACAGAAAAAATTGCAAAATGAAATAGAGTAAAGCAAAATGAAACATACTGCAGTTTTGTTCATCAGTTCCCCCTGGGCAATCATATTCACCGTCGCATAAATTATATTTCCATATGCAACGAGATTGACTGCTATAAGGTTTCCCGTTCTGACCTGGACATGGAACCTGATCAGACAAGCAGTCTGAAAAGTAAACGAAAAGTTATTATGTTTAAGTGTTTTCAGGCTGTCGTCCTCATTTCGATTCATCTTGAAGTTATACTGATATAGATATGAGAAATTCATCTATTTTATTATATATATATATATATATATATATATATATATATATATATATATATATATATATATATATATATATATATATATATATAAGAAACATTTCAAACAAAATAGAATTAATAAAATAAAAGATAGATTGATAGATGGAAATCAGATAGTGTTTAATTTGATTTTTTCGAAGAGCAAATTAATGCTTTACAATGTAACAATGCACATTGAAAAAAAACAAAAATCTCACTTTTCATGATGGAAATTTCTTTTATAAATTGAAATATCACCAATAAACATTTTTCCTTCTTTCCACCGCTTTCGTTTCCATGGTTTTAAGTTAATTTGATTTAAAAAGTGATATTTGTGACTTCTAGAGTTTTCTTCAACGATCTCAAAAAACAGGATATGAACAAAGTTAGCCCTTTAATTTTTTCCTTACAACCGTTTTTTTTTGTATGGGGTAAAACGCTATTTTCAGGGACAAATTATAGAGGTTAAGCAATTCTCCATCATTATAAAAATATGAGATTTGTTGATTACCGTATAGATCTCACTCAATAAACTAATGGCCTTTTTTTCTTATGTGCAAGTGAGTATTAAATTGTCACCCAGAAATTGTTACCTTCTCGGTTTCAAAATGGCCACAGTACTAGAGGGCTGGGGTTTGTATTTTTAGGGTTAGTGCAAGGGGTAGTATTTTTAGGTTTGAGTTCATCATCAGCGTTTGTTCTTTTGCAGTTTGGAACAGCAGCCATTTTAAAACAGGAAAAGTAACAATTACCCATCTCCCCACAAGGACAGGATGCGCCAGGTGGTCAATATTTAACGTAGGGAACCACAAACATTTGTACCCTGATAGGGACGAAAATTGCCCGTACCAACGACATATTGATGCAGGCGTTAGAACGTGCCCTTGAAACCTGCTCCTTTTGTGAAATGGAGGGGTACTGCTCGGGAGACTGATTTCTTAGAACAAGGCATGGATAAATTTTGCCTGTCTCGCTTGATGACGAGACAAAACCGGCGCCGAACTACCTCGGCTAAGAAAATAACTGGTTAAGTGGGTTCCGTGTCCCACACAAAGGAGTGTGAGAGAGAAATAGGGGTTCTGAGGATTACAGATGATTTATATGGCAATCGGCAGGCCATGTTGCAAGAATGAAAGGCAACCAATGGACATCACGTCTCACAACATAGATCCCCTGAGATCACATAAGAAACCGAGGCCGACAGAACACAAGATGGAGAGATGAACTTGACAAATTCGGGAAATACTGGCTCCACAATGCCCATGATAAGGAATTGTGGCGAATCCTGGGGAAGGTCTATGTCCAACGACGGAAGTTGAAAGACTGATGATAATGATGATGATGATAGTCGGAAATTTTCTCTGCTCTCTCGTCTTATTTAGCAACGATTGTCAGACCCAGTCTCATGTTTAGAACCATAAAACTCGACTTCACAACAAATTAATAGTCAAACTCCTGTATAAAGTCAAGAGTTTTTGTTTTTCTACCGCAACAAAAACAACCATAACCAAATGAGGGGTGTGAACTAATACGTAAAATCATCATCCCTTCAGCGTGATTTGAACTCAAGACTTACTGATTGCTTGTGCTGAATTGACAAGCCATAGATAGTAATAAAAATCTATCATTCAGATACACATGGGCTTTTTTCGCCCCAATAAAAAAATACATTTATGCAAAAAAATATGCATATATATTTATAATTTGTTGTTCATAAAATACAAAAGTTGCAATAATCGTCTTCAGTCAGAATAGTAGTCGAAGTGGAGTTTGACCCTGCAGCAAGCAGTCTTGTTTATCTATTTTTAATTTTGAATGATTTTTATCCCTGCAGCAGTCTTGTTCATCTATATTAAATTTTGAATGGTTTTCTTTTCCGTCTTTTTCGCAGCGTTGAGTTGCAAGACTCTGGTCCTTTCCCCCACACTGCTTACATGGGCGTCCACTGCTTCTTTTCTAGGAGAGGGGGACAAATATATGTACAGGGGTGGCGACGCAAGAATATATGCCATCTTTTTGTATGGGTACATTAAATCGAGGACACACAACTGGAAGAAGTAGACCACTACATCTACCTATGACAACGAATCTGCATGAGACCCTCAAAAGAAGAAGAAATCAAGCGAAGAATCACACTAGGATGGCAAGCCTTTGGCAGAGCTAGCTCAACCTTCAAAAATAAGAAGATCCGAATGATCCTAAAGAGAAGGGTGTTTAACCAATGCATCCTCCCAATAGTCGCTTATGGAGCTGAAACATGGAACCTAACCAAGAGACAGACCCGTAAATTGAGAACCATGCAACGTGCACATGAAAGAATAATGCTGGGCCTCACATGGAAAGACCACAAGACAGCACAGTACATCCGAGAAAAGACAAGACTTTGGGACCTCATAGAATCCATTAAAAATCTCAAATGGCGGTGGGCTGGCCATGTTGCAAGAATGTCAGACAATCGATGGACATCGCGACTCACAACATGGATCCTCCGAGACCACACGCGCAACCGAGGCTGGCAAAATACTAGATGGAGAGACGAGCTAGACAAGTTCAGGAAGTACTGGCTCCGTGACGCCCATGATAGTGTGGCAAATCCTGGGGAAGGTCTATGTCCAACGACAGACGCTAAAAGACTGATGATGATGATGATGATGATGACATTAAATTAGGGTAATATAACTCAATCGTAGAGCACCATTATCCTTCCTTCACTATAAGATTCCAACTTTCAAATCTCGTCACCCTAGTTGAGGAAGTCTGATTTAGTATGGTGGTGCATCATGTTGTCTCTTTCCCCGCCTTAGCAGACGCCTATGGCTGCATAGTCAACAGTTGAGCAGCATAAAAAAGATGAAAAAGAAATACTAGTCAAAATTGCTAATGAAAATGCTTCAGTTAAGAGATTTGGACAACTCAAGACTACTACTACTACTACCACTACCATAACATAAAAAAACAATACAACGCAGGTAAAATAGAAGAAGAAAGAATGTAGCTATATGACTGAATATGAAGTTCGATCAGCCGTTGTTCATGTTAGTTTGGCTCCCAAGGATAAGGAAGCAACTTCAATTCTTTTGGGGGGCTGCTTACATAACGGTCGTAAATGTAAAACGACATGAATGTTGCTTTAAAACTAGCGATAAAGATAAAAAGAAAAACTATTTAGAATTAATAAGATGTTCCATCTAAGACATTCAGACAACTTTTTTGTGCAGTTGCCGAAATGAAAATTCTTTTTATCGCGTAAATACAAGAAAGGCTTGTCTGTGGCAGGGTCAAATTCCACTCCAATATGTATTTCTTCATAAGATGATTATTGTAACTTTTGTAATGAATATATTCCAAAGATTATGTGTTCATAAATAAATAAGGACCTTTTATTTGTGCCTGTTGGAAAAATTACATCATTCAGTTAAGGAAGAAACGAAAATTCACTTTCACATCTTTTTTTTCGAAACAAAGGTATCAAAATACTATAAAGAACAGTTTTTATCAACTTTTTCTTGAATCTATCAATTTTCTCACCAAGGTATAGATATGTGAAAGCAGCGTATCGAAGAAGTCTAACACGGCCATTGTTGTTGTTGTTTGACATCAAGTAACTATGCAAATGTCATGAGTTTTTGTGTGCGTATCCTTTTAAGTGTATGACTCATCGATTTTTGGTGAGCAAATCTTGTTACAGAAGAGAAGCAAAGTTAACTAGGAGATGGCAGTGTATAGTATGCATGAGATTTAAGATGGCCAACTTGATGCAATTTCAAATTCAATGGGAGTCTGAGAAAGAGAGAGTGTTCAACTTGATAGGTATACTATAAATAAATGGGCAAAGGGAAACACTAAAATTATGATATTTATTACTTACGGTGGTTGGAACAATCAATACTGAAGTAACTCTTGCAGTAACGTGCAGGAGTATAGTATTTAAATGAGCATTCAGAGATCGATTGTTCAAGTCCCGTGCAACTGAGATGTTTAATACTGCTCCATGTGTATCTCGGGGTGGCCGTTCTAAATGTATCCCGTGCATATCTGCAGATAAAAAAAGTTTTAAGATAAAAAAAAGTTTTAAAATAAAAAAAGCAATTTTCGTGATTTTCGACACTGGTAAGGAACTGAGAATATTTTTAGTTTCCCAAAGAAAAATGTAGACATTGAATTTGAGCCCCTTCACTACACTTGAATGCTTATAGCCTTTTCGTATGCATATAGTTTTATTTAAAAATGCATGTAGCTTATTTTAATGCATTTTTGAATTCATGTAGCTTTTTAAATGAATATAAGTTTTAAAATGCATAGGGCCATATAAATAACTACTTTTTATCATGCTTCATTCTCATACTTTTTGTTGTATGGATGTCAGGTGTGGGCCTTTACCACTCACACTGTAGGAAAATTGAAACTCTTCAAAATATTACAGTAAAAATCATATCTAATAATGATAATACTATGAAAACGATGATATTTTTTTTAATTGATATCTATGTATGCGAAAATCAAAATCCATCTGCCTGTCCGTCTGTTTCTCTTCGTTGGCTACAATCTTGCATGTAGGAGGCTGAAATTTTGAATAGCATTACCTTTTTTCACTGTGAAGGACATAGGATGTGGGAGTTTTCAAAGGTTTTACGGGATGATTTGATTTCCAATGAAACTATGAATTTTAAATGGGTCCGACTTTTCCATTCCAGAAATTTTCACTTGAAGTGCTTTACTTTTTCTGTCGATAAACTTCCGGCCTGACACTATCAGTCTGACAAAAAAATTTAAGATTTCTACGCACGTCGGGAAATAATATTTTTTATCAAGTTATTTTGAACAAAGTAACAACTTTTTATGTAGCAGGGAGAAGCTTTTGTCTCCTTCAGGGCTAAAAAGTAAAGGGGAAACTTGTTTTTACAATTTTTTCAGTCCCCCCCATGCAACGTCGGGTATTATTGATAGTAATCTATATCTTTCTATGGACAACCAAAAAGATATTTTTAAAAAGATTTCTGTCATCAACAAATAGATATCAACAGCGAAGAAATTTCAGGACTTACACAAATTATTCTTAGGATATTTATAATGAAACATATCATTTAACATAATGAAACATATTATTCTACTTCAAATGTAACATTACTATTCAACTTAAACAGTAACATTATTACTTGACTTATAATATTACAATATCATTTACCTTGATTTGACTTGTAATGTAACATTATTTAACTCACTTGTAACCTAATTCTTGACAGACCACTTTTGCATTTGATTTTGATGACGGGTTGATACTATTTTCATAACATATTCTATTCCAGGTGCCATTTAAGCGGTACTCCACGTAGCCTTGGTTCACATTTTGTCCATTGACAAGTCGTAGTGTGCTATTCGCCGCTGAAATAAGAATTCAGATAAATATATACTATGATAAGATAGAAACCAAAGGATTTTACAAACTTATTTATATTATATGAAGCTTTAATTTTGATACATTCTGCATCTTGGGTCGGATAGAGGACTATGAGGTGGAAACATTTGAACACATGGAAGCTTAATTCTTAGTGATAAGTTAAAGTTTGGTAAGCAGCAGGGGACTTTTCTTTTCTGAGAAGAAATTACCCGTGGGGTTTGCCACGTGATCAAAACCTGGGGAGTCGGTCATACAGGTGACTGATGGTTATCCTAGAATTTGACCAGGGACTTAGTGGCCGTTGGCTGTTGCCAAGGAGATTTTGATTGGTTAAGATAACTGGGTGTGGCCAGGTTTTGCGCATCAAAATCTTTTGAAAAATTGTGACAATCAATAATCGTTAATATTAAATGGCTGGGTGCTTTCCGTACAGACTTCGTTTATAAGTGCACAAGAAGAGTGCTGTCAAATGCACTGTAAATATAAACTTACTGCAGTTGTTTTCATCTTCGCCACCAGGGCAATCAATTTCACCGTCACAGAACTTGAAGTGAGGAACGCAGATATCAAACGACGCACAGTTTTCCCATTTATCTGGACAATCTAAAAAAGATATGTATGTATATGCATATTTATTGTACACAACATGGATTTCTTTAACATAATAGACTAAGAAACTATTTTTATCGAGAGTTTGGATCAAAGTGTTTTTTCATTCAATCACCTATCTTATCTGCCGATTTTCACAATGAAGACATTTTAGCCATTTCTGGCTCCGCGACCCCCATTATAAACACGCCTGGTGAAATATGGGGAATAATGGACTGATAATGATGTCGATGATGAATCTTTTTTAACAATTTCAGATAATTCGGACTCACAGTTTTGTAAGTGTATGATTTAGTATGGGTATAATTGCCACTGCAGTTGGTATTTCCACCATGACTATGAAGTCTATTTCTGTAAGATATAAAATTTTGTTTTAAATTTTGAACGAAGACCGACGAAATGGCTATTTTCATTCAAAATGTTGTTTAGACTTTGAACTCATTCTTTTGGATGCTTATGCTGCTACTGCAACTTTTCTACAGCTTTCTACAAGCGTGCAATCCTTAAAGGAAGAGAGTGATATCTATTTTCTCCATAGAAATGGATGGAGAACAGAAAATTTTTGTTAATATCCCAACTTGTTTGATTCATTCCTAGAAACCACACGGATGATACCATTCACATCAACCCGTATGGCACGGGTGATTCTAGTTTGTGCACGGAGATTAATTTTTTCTTATGTTCCCTCTCTATTGAGCAAAGAGCAAATCCCAAATCCACACTTGCAGGGGTGTAACAGATGATTTGGGGACCCGGGTTGGCTTGACTCCTCTCTCTTGAGGGACTGACCCCAGTAAAAGGGGTCCCGAAGAATTGTTGTACTATTGAAAACCTCTCTGGTATGTCAACAAACCCTTTGAATCCGTACAGTAAATAACCAGACTATTTATTTAGGGGTTTTTAATTCACATCAGACAGCGATTACGTATTACAAGTTGTAGTTATTTTCTGTGTGGTATTTGCATTGCATGTTTGTAGACGGTCACCATAAGAGTGACGTAAGATAATACATTATCTTATGATTTTCTCAAAATAATGCATAATTCAAACAATCATCTTCGAGGCTCTTCTTGGTACTCTTTCTAGAAAGTCTTTGTTTAATTTGTGCTAGGGTGATCGATTGCAGGAGCTGGATTCCATAAGACTGACTTCTCGAAAAGAAAGGCGTATTTTGATTCGGATCTCGACGAACGCTTATACATTACCAATCCATGTTATTTCCTAATGACCGTAAAGTGGGTATCTGAGAAGTTTCAATAAAGAACAAATGAAAGAAATACTAACCATAAATTGATTATGATAAGTGTCTTATGATTTATAGGTAATCTTTATTGTAGCAGTTATATGTATTTGATAACAAAATCATTAATGTACATGATCATTATCAATAAAGTATATATATATATATATATATATATATATATATATATATATATATATATATATATATATATATATATATATATATATATATAAATAGTAGGTTGTGGATTTGCTTCACAAACTAGCTCATGCTTCAGCCCTCTCTGGGCTTCTTCAGGCGAATGATTGGCTATGTTTTTTTTTGGTCTATTTATTGGGAATTTGGTGAGAATGTTGTGAGTATGGTAGTGGGTGGTGTGGGGATATTCATTTTGTCAGCCTGATGCGTACCACGTATACTGTGTATATATATATATATATATATATATATATATATATATATATATATATATGCATGTGCATGTATTCTCGTGTGCACATGTAAATATGCACATACACATTTATGTAGGTGCGTACACTAAAAAATAAGGAACATTCACGTGCACACACATACGTAAAACAAAAACTAAGCTTAGCTTGCTATAGCACCAGGCTAAATGATAGTTAATAAGATTGTGTTGTGCCAATCTTACGAGAGGAGAAAATCTATCTGCCGTGGGAATCAGCATTCAACATTGGTTTTTATCCGGGCACTGACAACTGGCGCCGAAAATTCACAACAACCCAACCCACCCAACTGCCAATAAACACGTATATATATATATATATATATATATATATATATATATATATATATATATATATATATATATATATATATATTATGAGAACCATTGATATATCAAATAATTTTTCTGGTTTAAATTATTTCCTTCAGCCAAAATTGAAGAAAAAAAAAACAAGGATTTCAATTATGTAGAGAAATGTAATTGTTATTGTATCAGTTTCGTATTTTTACTTACAAGGTCATCCCTAGGCAAGATGTAGTACCTGTTAATCTCCTTCTGACATCTCAGGGGGTTACTTGTCATGAGTGATACACCACAAGCCTTCGTGCTATTGTGTACCAACCCCTGTTCCACCGCCTGTGGTGTGACAAAAGGTTAAGGGAGACAACCCTCAACAGAATGCAGTTTGATCGTCTCTGATTTCCCCGTGCCACTAGACTCTGACAGTGCAAACCAAGATAGTGCTGGTCTGTGCAGACCCTCCCAGCACTGAAATCTTTTCTTTCTACTTTTTACTCGAGGACATCATCGTCCGTATGATTGGCATGATTGAACAGCCCACGTCGATCACGTCTTCGGTGGACTGCCTTTGTATATGTACAATACTGAATGGAAATAACCCATTTTGCATCAATGTATAGAGAAAATCGTGAACTCACCCATCTTGGGACAGCGGCCGGGTATTGTGGACAGGCTATCGATTGCTAACGTGGTTCGATATTCCATGTCAGTCTGCATGAAACTAAGCGTATGTTTTCCAGCATTCAACTGCAACTGGACCATTTGCCATTTATCAATGTTGTTGGACTTCATCTTTAATAGGACAACGTTGTTGTCGTCGACACGGAAAATTGATTTAAGCCCGCGTATATGATAATAGAATCGCACACATGCCATCTTTTCAAGGGTGATTTCCGGAGTCAAGAGAGCATAGTCTAGAATACGTTGCGTCATGTAACGACCTGTAAATAGATTTTATTGCTTACAGTACGATTTACTTTGGAATAAAATTACCTGACATCAATTGAAGAAAGAGAAAATAAATAGATGTTACATTTAGTCATAGGTGCTTCAATAAGTTGGCAGCCTAGAGATGAAAAAAAAATATATTGGCCAACAAATATCGATTTATCAACATAATTTCCTACCTTATCAATACACTGAATCATAAAGTGGAAATTTCAGATCAAAATTCATCTAATAACTACGTGTCGTATGTAGATTTGTGTGTACCTAAGGAGATAACTGACAGGAAACATGAGGCTGTTGCGACAATTTCAATGTTTGTGCAAGTTTATATAATGAAATAGGACCACCATAAAACTAATTGAGTTGTGGAATACGTGTTCAGACTACATCCGGGTTACCCACCCCATTAATTGGGTGAACCCTTGCAACACTACATTTCGATTGTCTTATTAGGATATAGCACTCTCCATATCAAGCGCCCTCTCCCTCTCAACCCCTCTCTCCCCCTCTCTCTATCTGTATATATTCTAGAAATTTTTGCATCTTTAAACATCAAATATATATATATATATATATATATATATATATATATATATATATATATATATATATAAAGATTATGCCAATTATTTTCCAATATCTGCTGATGTAAATTATGTAGTTTTTGCAGTGGGTTTTAAGTTTTATACAGAATTAGATATTATTGAACTTTGTGTGAATTCTTTTATTATTCGTAAATATATATATATATATATATATATATATATATATATATATATATATATATATATATATATATATATATATATATGTATGCATATATAACACATTCTTTCCCCTCAGTTTTTACTTGGTTCTAAGTTATTGATAATTTTATTCACCATCGCGAGAGAAATGTGCGAAATTGTGATTTGACGTTCATCCTCTGATAGCAAAAAATTAAAGAGTAACTACACTTAAAATAGACGGTGATTATCTGAGTAACCTCAAATTTGCAGACGACATAGCCCTTTTCGCAGAGAACCTACACGACTTCCAACTAATGATAGACGAACTAAATGAAGAGGGCAAGAAAGTTGGCCAACACATGAACTTCAGCAACACGAAGATCATGTGCAACAACCACATTGGAGATAAAAACACTAAGATCGAAATCAAAGACACAGAACTCGAGAAAGTAGACCACTACATCTACCTAGGACAACGAATCTGCATGAGACCCTCAAAAGAAGAAGAAATCAAGCGAAGAATCACACTAGGATGGCAAGCCTTTGGCAGAGCTAGCTCAACCTTCAAAAATAAGAAGATCCCGTCAATCCTAAAGAGAAGAGGGTATAACCAATGCATCCTCCCAATAGTCACTTATGGAGCTGAAACATGGAACTTAACCAAGAGACAGACCCGTAAATTGAGAACCATGCAACGTGCACATGAAAGAATAATGCTGGGCCTCACATGGAGAGACCAGAAAACAGCACAGTACATCTGGGAAAAGACAAGATTCAGGGGCATCATAGAATCCATTAAAAATCTCAAATGGCGGTGGGCTGGCCATGTTGCAAGAATGGCAGACAATCGATGGACATCACGACTCACAACATGGATTCCCCGAGATCACATGCGCAACCGAGGCTGGCAAAATGCTAGATGGAGAGACGAGCTAGACAAGTTCAGGAAGTACTGGCTCCGTGACACCCATGATAGAGAAGTGTGGCAAATCCTGGGGAAGGTCTATGTCCAACGACAGACGCTAAAAGACTGATGATGATTATAATGATGATGATGATGATGATGATGACACTCAAATTCTAACACCATAACACTTAACAACGACATATTTAACTTACCGTAAAAAGTTCCTTTTGACCGATCGTGACGAGGTGTACCGTTCTCTTTTCCCGACGTGACCGTCCATCCGAATCCAAACTGATATCCACAAAGATGGACTTGTTCAAATTCACAATCGATCGAACGAGCTAGAAGAAAAATTACAATATATGTGTATAGATTAATCTCGCTTAATTTCATTTCGACTTGAATTTGCGATCACATGTGAGCGCGCGTGCGCGCGCGCGCGTGCGCGTGTGTGTGTGTGTGCAAATCTCTCTTTTTCACTTGCGTATGTGCACACACTCATAAATACACATTTTTTTAAAATCTGATATTTTCTCTGTATAATGATCGATATTCGATCTATTTCATTAATTAGGTCAATGGGGATATGTTGGAAATGAATATCCATTGTTTTGAATACATGCTTTTTTTCATCATAAAGCCACAGACTGATTAGTGTGCCGACGTATATTTGAAGATTAAATAACATGAAACATTATTTGTTGACTAGTGTTTCTTTCATCATAATTTCAGTTGTTTTTCATTGCAGCCACAAAACTCTTATCCTATCTTCTATTAATAAACAGCGCAGATCAGACATAAAGAATTATCTCCAAGTGAGACTCGGAGAGCCGACCTATGTACGGCAGCTGCTCTTCCTATCAAGGTACCAGAGCTTTTACGGTTGGTAGAATATTAAATCTAGCCTTTAAACTCATTCTTCATTTTTCTCAGATCGATCGGCGCCATATTTTTTTTATTGCTTCTGCGTAAATTCGTAGTCATGTCATTTGAAACCGTCAATCAAAACTGATAAAATTAGTTTTATTCAGTTTTTAAAGCGATCTAGATATCTGGATGGCTATTTATGTACTTATGCTTCACACGTGCAGGTATGAGCTAGAGGGTTGAAAATTTCAACATCTACTCCTTAGTATGTTTAGAGAAAAAGTTTTTCTAACATCCTATCGGTTTTTAATGAGGGGGTAAATTTGCAATGTTAGTTTATGCTAAATCGATCTGTGTCAGTTTCTTTTTTTTCTTTCAAAGTTCAGATTTTCTCGTGATCACTACCTAACAAAAGGCGAGAGAAGTAGCTTAATCGTTGATCACCATTTTTCCCAATTTTTAATTAACAACTGCTAACACGGTATGCTGCCAAAACTCATGGGTCACGTAACGGTTTCTATTGATTGACTAATCACCCAAGTCTCGATTAATTTCTTACTAGATAAAGCACTGCCAACTATTGTTCACGCAAATAATACGGTGTTGGTTCCAGTTAATGTCGCGTCATTTGATGTCAGGATTTTCAGCAACATTACTCCGGTGTCGCAAAACCTCTGTAGTCTGACAAACAATAAGACGTAAGCTGAAATCATGGAATAAAAATTCGAATCCGGTGAGTTTTATAGTTATGTATTCACACCGAACCCAGTTAGAAGCCAGGATTTCGAACTGATTTTATAGAAAGACGGATAAACCCCATTCACTTCGAAGAACGACATAACATATCCTCCTTCGCTCCATTCCTTCTTGGGCCATACTTAGCTTAGCTCTGTGAATATCTTAAATTTTCTTTAGCAAGGCTGCAGCAAATTATTTTGTGTCGGATTATCATTAATCGATCGAAACCAAAGGATTTGGATGTTTTGTTCACAAGGACATTTGAAGGATCTTTTGCAAGGAAGTTGTAAATTGTAAAGTTTATAAAATACACTTAATACTTACTGCAATTCACTTCATCGCTCTTGTCTAAACAATCATTTTGCCAGTTGCAGATGTCAGTCTTCTTTATGCATTGATCATTGCCGGCACAAGGAACTTGATTTTTACCACAATCTGAAATTTATGAGAGGAAAAACTCTTACTTGAATTCTATCATTATTTGATTTAGTCATGTCGCCCATTATTAATTTTTTTAAAGTATTTCTTTCATCCTAATTTCAATTGCTTTTCATTGCACCAACTCAGATCGTCGCTTTACGATCGTTGGTAAACAGCGCAGATAGAAGATAAGACCGAAATTAAGATGAACATGTTTGGTTGCGCGAGGGTCAAACTGGCCCTGAAAGCAAGATAGAAATAAAGAACACTACTCAACCTAATACACAGGGTTTCAACGGGATGGATTCGATCTCAAACACTGCTGCTTACAAGCTGAACGTCCATAACGACTGACCCACAAATGTGTGGATGAAAATTGCATCTAATTTTTGTTTATAGACTATATTATGGTTTGGTTATGAACTGTTTCAATGACATAGTAGTTTTCGCGGAAAAGAAAAACAAAAAAAATATATACACCGTTGTTGTTAATTTCTGCTACTATTTACCTTCATCTTAGTTGTTGTAGCATTTTATCACAACTAAACGATTAAGATAGGAAGGGTTCTTTGGGAATGTTTATTTTGTGTTAGTTTACAAACGTAATTAAATAAAGTAAACATCGAAATCAAGTAAAAACAAAGGCTAATAAGTTGACAGTAAAGAAATATTTTAATTATAATTTTGCATTATGGATGTATCAAAAGTTTAAGACATTTCTGTTAATTTTTTTTATCAAAACCAAAAGCCTTGTCGTAGTCGTGGATGACAACAAATTCTTTTCGCAAAATTAAACTTAACAATTGCATATTACTATTTAGGTGTAAACGGAGACTGATTTAGTTTAAAACTAATCCTATTCTAAATTGGAAAACCCAAAAGAAGTTTACATGAGGTTGAGAACATTTAAAAAATCAAAGCAAAAAGAAAACAGCTTCCATTTAGATAAAAACAAAACTAAATGTATTTACTGAATGAGCAATTGTCTACACCCTCACGACGTCTGTTTCAACCAATGGTAAAGGATTCAGACATTACGTCTTTCCATATTTTTGTTATTTTTACCCACCCTCTTTAAATTCAGTGCTGAAATCGAAAAATCTTAAATCTAAACACTTGACTGATTACGATAATAGAATCAGCTCAAATGAAATTTAAGAGTTTTGCAAAAAAATACTTACCAAGAAAATAATAATAGCCTCTTTTGTAATTTAATTAAAACCCAATGTGTATGAGTGGACTTGAAATCGCGCACCTAACACGCATACAGAGATGTTTGTATGTATGTATGTATGTATGTATGTAGCATGTATTTAGTGAGTAGTTAGACATCATGCGGTGGGATAATTATTTTAACGAGATTACAGTTGAGTGATATCTTAGATGGTTTACTGCAATGGGTTGGTACTGCTCCAGGGGATAGCTTCTCCACGACTGGACATTATGTACTGTTTTGGCCAGCCCAGACAGAGGAAGTCAATGTCTCCTGTTACAGATAGGTTTGTTTTAGAGAATACAATTATCCATCATCATCATCAGCAGCAGCAGCAGTAGCAGCAGCAGCAGCCTTTTAGCGTATGTTGTTGGACATGGATTTCCCCCCAGATTCGCCAGACCTCTCTATCATGACCGTCGTTGGGTCAATACTTTCTGAACTTGTTTAGTCCGTCACGTTATCTTTTGTTGCCCGCAGTTTCCCATATGATCCTTAGTGATCTGCATTGAAGAGTTGATGCCCAGTGTCTGTCTGACATTCTTGTAACATGGCCAGCCCATTGAAATTTAAGTTTTCTTATGGATTCTATGACTCCTGTCATATCTCTAATATACTGTGCTGTCTTGTAATCTCTCCGTGAGAGATTACTCTCTCGTGCATATTGCATGGTTCTCAGCTTAAGGGTCAATCTTTTGATTGTTACATGTTTCGGCTCTATAGGTGACTATCATCATTGCTTGTATGCCCTTCTTTCTAGAATTAATGGAATTTTCAGTAGCCAAAGACATCCAAGTCACGGATCAAGTGAATGTAGGAAGCGAACACAGAATGATAAGATACAAAATTCAAATTAATACCAGCACAAAATGTTCTGCATCAATTGCAACAATGATAATCACTCTAATGAGAGTCGTCAATATGTTCAAACCATAGGGTAAACAGTCCGTCGGTGAACTCTCCGGGGAAACCAAGAATCTCATGGATTAACGCAGAAATCTTAAGCCTGGGATAACAACGGGAGAAAAGATTGAAGCAACCGAATTAAACAAAACCATACAAAAAAAATAAAAAACGAAGACAAGATAAGAGAAAATACACAACAGCAGTCATTAAAAGCATTTTCAAAAAGGGTAGGGGTTTCAAAGCTCTCATTTCGGGAAAAACGCATATAACCAGTAAGCTAGAAGAAAATGAAGACCTAACAACAGGCAGGAACCCAATTTCCAAACAAGCCCAAGAATTCTACAAAAACATTTACTCCACCAAACATGCAACATAAAACAATGAACTGGATATATGTCACAAGTAATCAGTTTGATGATTTCCCAGAAGTTACTCTGTTGCTGGTGAAGCGAACCATCAAACAAACGAAAAAGGGGGAGGCACCTGGACCAGATAATATTACTATCGACCTACTCAAAAAAACTCGTTAAGTCATAACTAGCCATTCTATTCAACTTATGCCAAAAGCAGAGCAAAGCCTCAGAAGATTGGAACACCACAATTATATTGCTATTGTACTCGAAAGATCTCATCAACTTCAGTCCAATAAGCCTACTTATTTGCATCTACAAACTTTTCACCGAAGCGGTCACCATCCGAATCACCAAAACACTAGATGAAAATCAACCAAGGGATCAGGTCGGTTTCAGAAGAAGGCACTCAACCATTGACGATCTCCATTCGGTTGATCAACTAAAAGAGAATGCAGTAGAATATAAAATGCCACTCGTTGTAGTGACCCCGAGTCCTTTCAGCTCGAAAAGGGGGTTAGAAAAGGCTCTACAAGCTCACCCAAACTCTTCACAGCCTGCCCCGAGATGATTTTCCGGAACCTTCACTGGGAAGACAAAGGAAGCAGAATAGACGGTGAATACAAGTAACCTCAGACTTGCTGACGACAACGTCCTTTTTGCTGAGAACCTTCATGATCTCCAAAGAATTTAAGAGGAACTGAACGAAGAAAGTGTCTTGGCTTACCCATAATTAACTGGGATGAATTTAGAGCGTATACTCTTCGTTATTACATTGACCCAGCCCCCTCAATCATGATCAGTTGAAGAGTCACACAAGTGTCACGAATGAAGACCGAACGATCAATAACAGACATATGAGATGAGTTTAAATTTCTAAAAGATCGATAATTTTAACCTTTTAAAGATAATCGTAAATTCTAAATGTGACGAAAATTCGACTTGATTTTTATGAAAACTTCAATTGAATAAACAAAAGGCTATGGTTACACTACTAGGTTGGCAAGAAACAACGGAATGCAAGCAGGATCAAAGAGCCAGTCTCAAGTTAACATTAAACACTGTATTCCAGAAACTATTCTAGCACGAATAATGTAAAATATCAAAATTCTTGTTTTCAATATCTTCATCATCAATATTAACGCAAAAAGCAAGCTCCTTTAGGGAGTTATTGGATGCGTGTTACTTCGTTTCTTCTACTGTAATAAAACACCATGTGAATTTGTATATTCATTATTTTTTCAAGACGCCACAGGAAAGGGAAAAAGTATGACAGGGATGTATATCAGTATGCTTATATATAGGATTCGTTCATTAACTATTAAAATATTTTTGTCTGATCAATTTCATCTTCATAGTTGGTATAGTAAGGACTTAACAAAATATCAATTTGATGTATGCTGTCATTTTCCATACATTAGTAGAATATGTATCGTTTTTTTTTTCAACAATAGCTCTAAAACAATTACCTATGGAATGCTTTTGTCTACTTTTAACCGACTTCTTTTAGAAAAAAAACACACTATTACCTGGGATGGATGCATACTTCACTCATATTTAAATCAAACAGTATTAAAATGGGTTAAGCAATATACGTTATGACAAATTCAATGGTTAAGAATTGAACACTGAGAGATTATTTAATTCGGTGCCTTAGTTCTGTACGCTTTCTTACTTACCTAGCGGTGGACAGGAACCTGGAATCAAACGAATGTCATCCAGTCTGAACCGGCTGTAAAATCCACCTTTTATTTTGAATATCAACTCGACTATTCCAGCTGAAATGAAAAACTGACCAACTGACCACGGGGTTTCCTCCTCCGGGAAAATGGACTGCCATACTAGAGCACTTGTCCTGCTTCTTTTATGTATTAGAAAAACCTGAACACGAGCTGAGTAACTTCCCTTGTAAGAAAATTGGATGCAAGAATCATTGACCTGCTGCACTGGTGACGTCCAATTGGTATCCGGGCCATATACACTTACGTGATAATCTAAAAACAAGAAACACTGCGGTGTTAATGCAAAAATTACGAATTTGTATCGTACTCTTTTTTGAAATATCAATTTGAAGGGCGTCTTTTTTCAACTTGACATTTTTAATAAGGAATTATTTGAAATTGTAAATGTATCACGACAAACGAATAACGACTATACATCATTTCTAAAAGAACTTGGTGTAATTAGGATAGCCGGACATTTTCATATCACACAAACGTCAATGTTTTTGTTTGCGATGGTAATGAATGAATATTAATCAAACGTGACTGTAATAATACCTGCAATAATGAATGATAAAATTTATATGAATATTTTTAAGACACTTAATTTTGCTAAAACAAACTCATCATCAGTTTAAATGAATCGAACCTACTTTTAAATGGAACCATTTTTCCAAAGTCACAGTACCTGAACCATTTCGGGATTCTTCAATCTTTTCAAACGATCTGGTTTCTGTACGATATCCGCAATTATTGGAATATTCAAAGTCACAGGCAAGAGAATCCGCTTTAAAGAAAGAAATTGAAAAAAATTATTTCCAAACGTATTTATCAGTGTGTATTGCAGTTCTTTTTGTACGCTCTCTCTCTCTCTCTCTCTCTCTCACACACACACACATATATATATAATTAACGCTCCCCTATTTAGGGTTGAGTACTCTTTAAGTGAGGTATCTCGTTCATTGTAAGCTTATGCAATGCCCTTCCATAGGAATAGAGCACTGGTGGATGGGGAATATATGCTAAAATAAATATATCGCTTATATTCAACCTTACTGACCGTGCATTGTGGTGCAGATGTAGGATACCGGCTTCCGGGTCTGAAGCGAAGGTTTCAATCCTACCTTGTGGCACTGGGTGGGATAATGGGTAGTCTACTGTCACACTGAAGAGTTGTAATGCAACGAAACAGCTGTCTGTGGATGACACAATAATATATATATATATATATATATGTGTGTGTGTGTGTTTCCCCCATCATCTTTCCTACAAAAATATTTCCTAAGCCGAAATTAATTCACATGGAAACAAATTATCAGCATTTCCAGATCGCAAAATGGTTTTGATGATATGTTAGGCTAAGTCGTTGGTGTTTCGGAAGGTTTGAGGATACAGGAAACTGGATGTCAGAGAGAGAAAAGTAGAGAGTACGTGCTACCTCCATTACGGTTTGCTGCAAAACAAACGCTGAACACTTTTTTCACAAAGCAAGAAAGTATCGTTAAAAGAACTCCCAAAGGGTTCTGATCTTATCGTTTCGTTGCAAACTCATGGGTAAGAGTAAGGAATAATATGTAGTTTCGTAAGAAGATAGATAGCGAGGGACACACAGAAAGTGAATCAGATTCTAGAATGTGATATCGTATCGGATTTGTATGTTTCCACTTTTGTTGACAAAGAAAAGATGCTAAAATTTCTCTCGGAAAAGAATTAGTCCAAAGATGAAACAAATCTCATGATAGTGGCAGATAGCAACAAACATAGATTGTTTTCATTATTTTTTCAATCAAAATTATCTTTCTGGTCGAAAGAAGACTCTTTACTCACAGCATATTTCATCGCTTCTATCTTTACAGTCGTCTTTACGATCGCACATCTGTGTTTTCCTCACACAGAAACGGTCGTCATTGCAACGCATCATGAGTTTTGGACATTCTGAAAATTATCAAAAACAGCTCGTAAATATCCGATTTTCACAGAGATATAGAATAAATTCATGAAATATACATTTTGCAAGTTGTGTGATCTTTGACAATATAGCGAAAAATGCTCCCATTTTTTCGAACTGTATGAGTAGAAGAAGCTTTTCATTTTTATTATTTGAAAGATGTATAACAATCAATATACAAATATCTAAAATTCAAAAAATAACCTAAGCATTTAATTGGCATATTAGCAAATTTATTTGTTCGTATGTCTATATATTTGCTCACTCACGATCCTGATATAATCCTATGTACACAGTGACTCGCTGTAATCTGAGGTATTTAAGCCGAAGAGATAACATATGGATTAGGAGAAAGCATAAAAAAGAATCATTCGTTGAGCGACCGAACCAGACTCTCCCTCTCTCTTTCCCATATGTATCCGATTTGCCAACTGCCAGGCAGTGGTAAAGGGACAGCTGCCACACACTTGGAGACGCCTCTGGCCCAAATCCCGCTAAATGACCAGAAATGGTCAGATACAAAAATAATAATGATGATTGTTTACAATGGCTCAAAATTTGAATATGGCCAAACCCAAAAGTTCATGGCCGAATGCGTTTTAAAAGGGCTAGGTTTGTCGAATTTGGCCATATTTCGGCTTTCCTAGATCTTACCCATAATGGAATTAGTTTCTGTTGAAAAGACTTCGAACATAAATTCTAATTTGATTTTAGTGATAGATTAAAAAGTCTAATGAATAATAGTGAAATCCGAAGGGGATTTACGGTATATCAAATCTAAATAAAATTAATTTAAACAGAAGTAAAAGTCTAACAAATGACTGAAACCTCAATGTAAACAAAATGAATGTAAGACTGTTCGGTCGCGAACGTTTAACGTTTCTTTTTTCGACAATTACTTTTTTTCATAATAAATTTTATTTCATTTTTTCTGAAGACAACTTAATCTTATTTTTCCTGTTCTTTTTCTTCGTTGTTTGATTCTGCGACAGCAATTATAATAAGAAAAAGTTTTATTAGAAAAATCTCAACTGATAACATGTGATGCGAAAATTCATATATCTCTTATCTGGACTAAAAATATATTAAATGACTATTTTTTTTCTACACGAACTATTATTAATCTTTTTTTTTTTCATAATTACTACATTGGCTTTTGATTCCTTACTTTCAATCCAAACATAAATAACCCTGTCATTTTGACGGGTATATTTGAGTGAATATATAAAGAAATAATGACCACAAAATACTCATAAATATACTGATGTAGTAGAATAGTTGATCCAATTAAAGTATGTAATGTAAGTAGATAAAGGAAGAAGTCCGGAAACTTGAGAACTCAAGAAAATTACTTATATTGTAAATAAAATGTGTGAAATTATGACGATGCACAAGGCTGCACTACTGAGGTCTGCCCGAATACAGAGAAGAGCCATGAAAATATGAGACTAACGACCTCCGATCGTCACTAATAGCCTAACAGCTAGAATGAATAAGGCACGTGTAAGTGAAGCTGTGGAAGTAGGGGCGTTATAAACCACATCACTGCTGTGACATGTAAGGACGGTGAGAGGAAGGCCGAAGATCCGAGGAGACCTACTGCTACTCAGCCTTCAACGATGAGCACTAGGCAACTGGTGTGGGACTGTAAACCACAGCATAGCAGCAGACTGTGAGAGTGTTGAGAGAAGGGCTGGAGACTTGAGGAAACTTGCAGTCACATAGTCTTCAGCGACGACCATCAGGAAAATAGTGTAATAATAGTAGAAGTTGTAGTAATAGCTGACTGGTGGTCGTGTCCCCTATCATTACTATTACCCATTGACAAATGATGGGTCTTGATAATGATAAATCAAAATAACGACGTGAACGGGTGTGGAACCTCAGGTGAAGCTATCGCGTCCGGTAGATGCGCTGTACTGGGGCAAGCAGCCGCCGACCGTCATGCAGCCATTATTGGCTCGTCAACAGACATGGAATAAGAAGGATGATAAAACAGTCGGACATCAAGATAAACATACAAGTTCTCCAAAAATCTGCCTTCCTTGAAACAGCTCACTTTCAAAGAAAAGTATTGTCTTTTGTTAAGATTTAACAGTTACCTTACTGACTGAAAAACCGGTATGCAGAGTGTGCGAAAAAAATAATATAATACTGGTCATGAACAAAGGGGAAAACAAAAGGACAGCTTGAACTGCACAACATAGGATTATTAGGACATTCAAAAGGGGAAAAAAACTATAAATATTATAGTATGCGGGGGGGATATAATCAAGTAGAACAAAAAGAAAAGGTTGGCATAACAAGAGTGATATGAGAAACCAAACTCTGCTCAATCAATTTTATCAAGTGAATGAATACCTTTGGGGTTATTCAAGATTATTCCTAAATTGATCGAGAGAAGAACTCAGAACTCTTGACCAGGGGTCGGCAAACTCGAATCGGTGGGGCAAATCTGGATTGCAGCCTCATTTCTCCCGGCCTGCAGCCTTATTTCGTCCGACCCATCGACTTCATTGAATGTGTGACGTTACTTATAAAGTTTCATTGTTTTCCTCATTTTTCTTTTGTTAGCGAAAAATAAAATCCAATATTAAAAGCCAAGTCTCATTTTTGCAGTGGCCTCAAACGTATCAAAATTTTAGAGCCTCAGTTTTTCTGTCGTTGTTTAGATATACACAAAATTTAAACTAAAATCAAAGAATGTTCTTACCGTTCTCATTGATCGATAATACATGGAAGTCTATGTAGTTACATACTCTTATGAAAAAAAATTGAAATAATTGAAAAAAACAAACAAACTGATATTATATTGTTTCAACTGACTTTTGTTGCAGGACATAAAAACATTTTTGATCCAGCGCACTCTCGAAAAAGACTGCCAACCTCTGTTCTATAGTGCAATACAAGAAAGGTGATAACGATTCATGAAGCTTTGTTCCTGAGAGTTGACCCTGACAGATTATACGTAAAAAGGAATGAGGAGGGGGAGGAAGAACATATGTCAGCATCGAGGATTGCATTAAATCTTCAATCAAAGGACTTGAGAACTACACAAGGCAAAGAGAGAGACTAATTACAAGACCCATCATTTGCATAATAATTGATTGAGTAGAAAACCAGTAAACCAGAAGATGAGCATCCATGAATGGGGATATAAACATCTGCACGGATATTTCAGAAGACACATTTTTGGAACTGAAGATGAAACGACTTGGACATGGTTGCTTAAGGGGAATCTAAAGAGAAACTGAATCACTGTAAATGGCAGTCCTAAATAAAGCCATCTATATATACATATATTTATATATGAGAGAGAATAACCAATGCAAATTATGCGGAGCTAAAGATGAGACACTCAACATCATGAACGAATGGAGAGTACGAAAATAAGCATAACTGGGTTGCAAGGCTGATCCACTGGTAACGGTAAAAATGAGTGCAATTTGCAATGGTATATGCAAAAACCAGAACCTTTCTCTCTTCGGGGGCTTTGAGATTCAGATAGATCACTTACTCCAAGCCAGAAGTCAAGTCCATTAATCAAAAATACGTAATACGCAATAATACGCAAATGCAAAACAGTATGAAAGCAAATGAATAAAATTATCTTACCAAGGGCTGGGCAGCTGCCAATTACAACGCTGACGTTATCGATGGAAAATTTACACCAACTTTCTGTATTAGCTTCAAATTTTAGTTGCACTCTTGCCTGTTTGACGTAAAATTGTGCTACGGACGAAATGTTGTTTCTGCTCGACACTAAACTGAATATTATTTGCTGATTATCCGATATGATTAACTTGCAATTGGTACCAATCATTTGGTAATGTATACGTACACAACTGTCAAGTACGTCCACAGTGGGAGATTCCATGGAATGTTTACCAGAAGACGCACTCGTGGTCATCTTGAAGCCTATAATAATAATAATAATAATAATAATAATAATAATAATAATAATAATAATAATAATAATGATAATAATGATAATAATAACGTATATATACATGTATAGGATATGAAATTATGGAGAGATTTCAGATAAAAATTCATAATTATTTCGAAATGAAAATTCAGTTCATAAGTGCGTGTTGCAACGGACCTATTGATCCACCCATTAGAAATTATTGAGTTTAATATGAAATGCAAGAAAAAAAGTAACTTGCGTAATAATTTCTCAATACTTCATACATTAGGAGCACAAGGAACATTAGATTTCGAAAGTGGACTTGTTGTAGGCCAATCGGAGAATGTACTTTGTCAGCCAAAGCGAATCAAAATCGGGAATTCCACTACCAGTTATAGACTGTGTGATTGTACATTTCAATCATGAAGGACAGGGAACTTCAACGCCCTATTCGGGACGACTTGAGCCATCAAAAATATCTTCATTTGAAAAGTGATCACTGTTACAAGGTAACACATATGGTAGGGTTTGGGTTAGATGGGACAGCGGAGTGTATCGAAATCAACCAAGGAACTGTTGTACTATATCTTTATCACATAAGTTATTTTTACAGAACACTAGATGAAAGCCACTTTTCTAACCAGTTAACATTCAACAAAGTAAAGAGCAATGTAGATTGTGAATAGACTATCAAAATTTGGGCACACTGTCATCTTTTCAAATGAGTTCTCATTTGCTGAAATTTCGTACTGTGGACTAGTGCGGACTTGGAGACTACCTAACCACAAAAATAGTTGCAAATGCCTGCTGCTCACAATCTATAGCGATGAATTTTTAACAATGGATTTGTCGGGCAATTTAGAGCACTGGTCATTCAAAGCTTCGGGGGATAATTGGAAATATCAGTTCCGAAAAATACAAATACAACCGGAAGGAAGGACTCCTCATAATATTCTCTAAAGGTAATTCGCATACTAATCTGGCACTGCCCCTGTGGCAAAATGACCGCCTGTTCGTGGTGGCCCAAGTCACGTAATCAAACGTGACATGATTACGCATTTTGTTTTATAGAACTACGTTTACAGCAGACGTTTAACAATAACGACCTTCTACCGTTAAGTCATGCCGTTAAAAAAATTTCAGCATTGGAGTCACTTCATTCATTTGAAAATTTCTTCAATTTCTTATGAATGGGAAATATCTGAAAACCATACATCATTGTTTTACAACATTTTCACCAAAAATATATATTTTCATTATCTTTTATTCTAACAAATATAGATATTATACCTACACATATTTGATCGTGAAAAAAAATTCATATATATATGTGTGTGCGTGTGTGTGTGTATCAAGAAATGGATATATAATCCAATAGAATTTATTACAAATGCGTTATATTACTTTGAAATTATATCCCGTTATTACACGGCAAATGTATCGTTTGGCCTAGATAGCGTAAAAAGGAGAAAAAAAAAACAATTAAAGAAAATGGGGCTACATCAAAGCTTCAACCCTATCGGTTGCATGGTCGATTCCTGTAATTTAATTGCTTATTCTATTTACGCTATCTAAGCCAGATGATGCATTCATTATGTTATAACGGGAGATCATTTAGATTTAAGTTTCAAAATGATATAACGCATTTATTACCACAAATACTTGCTTTTTTTGCATTGAGATCTATACAGATATATATTTTTTCAATTTGTAAAAATATAAGGATAAATTAACAAAAACAACAAAAAAAGAAAACAGAATTTACTCGTTGCTGATGATATCTAATCAGAGTGATAAAAATATACTAATACTAACCAAGAATGCTTCAGGATTTATTGGTTCTCTGCCTCAGTGTGGGAATGCTAGATACACGGGGAACCTGCCTTTGTCCAATCTTGGAGGCTTTTAAAATATTTTCTGTTGTAATAATTTCAAGTTGAGCAAGTTGGCTGATATCGAGTTCGCGATAAAACCCTCGGCATTCCACTTCAAGGGTATATTATCATCATCCAGCCATTCCCTCCTCATTTTGACAGATCTTCATATTTTCCAGTATACGTTCACAATTTCAATTGATATTCAAATTCAAAAGGAAATGTTTAATCAATAAAAGAAATTCTTTTAAAATCAACATTTATACATACCGTTTGCAGCCTTTACTCTCTGCCATTGACTGATAATATTGTAGCCACAGATAGACGGTGCATTGAAATTACAATCCAATGAGCTGTCTGAAATGTTAAACAAAAGTAACTAAGTAAATATCTTATATATTCATTATACATTCTGTATATATTTACACACATGCAGATATAGTAGAGCAGAGACAAATTGGTGCAAATTAGTGGACACTTACGGGGTCGTCCAACAATCAAATGTGCGTGCACACACACACACACACACACACACACAATTATATATATATATATATATATGTGTGTGTGTGTGTGTGTGTGTATGTGTAGTTATTGATGTATTTTTTAATCTGTAAGAATACAAAAAAAAAGGAATAGAAAAACAGATTTCATCCGTTATTGATGATATTTAGCATAGTAAATAGAGCTATTGATTTACAAAAAATAAAAATCACAAGCTTATATACCTGGTGAATGTCAGCATTTCGTGTTTAACACACTCATCAGCAATATCATTTTGTTCTTATAATTATGAAAACGAAAAGCCAATTTCCATTCGAATAACGCATTTTCCTATTATCCAATCAGGTTTTGCTTTGAAAAATAACTATTCTGACCAATAATTACAATATATGAATGTATGAGAAGGATCCTTCAGACTTACCTCCCTTTTCTCCAAAATACAAACAAATACA